>CM061069.1:127731669-128331669 GCA_030762895.1 Sophora flavescens
ATTGAGCCTCCTTTGCGGTTGGACCACCGGTTTAATTTAGCCTCCATCATGATCTTGTGTATACAAAAATGTGGGGCTAATACCTTTCAAATCTGAGATGGACCATCCAATAGCTGTTTTATGCTCTCGAAGCACCCTTACAAGTTTCTCCTCTTCCAACTTGGGCAATACATTACTTACTATGACAGGATTTTCATCATAAACACCAAGGAACACATATTTCAAGTGGGGAGGTAGAGGTTTAAGCTCTAACTCGAGCTTCTCTTGGACTTCATCCTTTTTGAGATCTTCTTTCTTAGTATTGACAACATGTTGAATGGGTTGAGCTTCCAAATCGCACAAACACTCCTCTATTTCCTTCTCCTCTTCCTCATCAAGATTTTCAATGGAATTCACAATTACCTTCTCAAGAGTAGAGGAATGGTGCTGATGTGCAAAGACTTCTTTAGCCACTACATCCACAATGTCCATGCGGAACCAATTCTCTTCATCACTCGGGCGATGCATAGCTTCAAATACATTGAAAGTAACCTCTTCATCTTGCACTCTGAATCGAAGTTGGCCTTTTTTTACATCTATCAAAGCACGACCAGTTGCTAGAAAAGGTCTCCCTAATATAAGTGGAACTTCTGCATCCTCCTCCATGTCTAATATCACAAAATCCGTTGGGAAAATAAACTTGTCCACTTTAACCAAAACATCTTCCAGAATACCATAAGGACGCTTGATTGATCTATCAGCTAATTGCAATGCCATCCTTGTTGGCTTCACCTCACCACCTCAAAGCTTGCTCAAGATTGAAAGTGGCATCAAATTGATACCCGCCCCCAAGTCACACAAAGCCTTCCCAATAGCAACGCTCCCAATAGTACAAGGGATTGTAAAGCTACCAGGATCTTTAAGCTTTGGAGGTAGCTTCCTTTGGAGTATTGCACTGCATTCTTCCGACAAGGCAACAGTCTCACCTTCTTTGAACTTTCTTACCTTCGTGAGCAACTCCTTCATCAACTTTGCATAGGTTGGCATTTGCTCTAGTGCTTCAGCAAAGGGTATGTTGATTTGTAACCTCTTGAAGATGTCAAGAAATTTGGCAAACTGCTCTTCCTTCTCCTTCTTCTTGCTCAAGTGAGGATATGGCAACTTCACATAAGAGGGGATCTCTTGAGGCTTGTCTCCATCTTTCAAAATATGACTTTTACTCCTCCTCAGAATTGAATTTTCATCCACTAGCTTTTCTCTCTTGTCTTTTTCTTCTTCCTTTATTACAGCCTCTTTGCCTTTTTCCTCATTCAACTCTCTTTTTTCAGCACTCAACTCTGTTTTTTCAGCAACTCTCTCATTTTTCAACAAAGGGTCACCGCTCTCCTTTTCAAGACACTTACCACTCCTCAAAACAATAGCCTTACAATGCTCTTTAGGATTTATTTGAGTATTACCTGAAAAATTGCTGGTAGATTGCTCTGCTAGTTGCTTTGCAATCTGTCCAACTTGAACCTCCAAGTTCTTTATGGATGCATCGGTGTTTTTCTGGTTTGATATGGACATTTGCATGAACTGATTGAGAGTGTTCTCCAAGATAGAAGTCCGGTCTTGAGGCGGTTGTGTAGGAAGAGGCTGTTGTGTGGGATGAGGCTTGCTTGCTTGTCCGGCATCTTGTTTCCAACCAAAATTTGTTTGATTCCTCCAGCCTTGGTTGTAATTGCTGGAAAATTGGTTGTTACCTTGCCGCCCATAGTTCCCCATATAATTAGCTTCCTCATGGGAACTAGGCGGGGCCTCACAATTTCCATTATCATGATCTCCTCCACAAAAATCACATCTCATTACCTGTTGAGGTGGCATGGTTGTCCCTTGAATGGTCTGGAGTTGTTGTGGGAGTTGAGCTAGTTGCTTGGTGATGGACTCAAGTTGTTGTATCATGAGCTTATTCTGAGCCAAAAGTGCAGTTTGTGAATCTAACTCCAACACTCCCCTTCTTGATATGGGACCTCGATCATGATGCATCAAATAGTCATTAGATGCCATCGCTTCTATCAAAATCAATGTTTCCTCCGGTGTCTTTGTGTTCATGGAACCTCTAGCTGAGGCATAAAACATATACCTGGTTGACGGCCTCAATCCATTGCAAAATGTTTGCATTTGGGTAAGATCATCAAACCCATGATTTGGACATCTTCGGAGCAAGTCTTTGAACCTTTCCCATGTGTCATGAAGAGTCTCACCCTCTTGTTGAGCAAAGCTTATGATATCACCTCTTGTCTTCACAAATCTTGAGGTGGGAAAGAATCTTGCAAGAAATTTTGCCTCTAAGTCATCCCATGTAGTGATGCTCCCCCTTGGTTGAGATTGGAGCCAAGACTTGGCTTTATCTCTTAGAGAGAATGGGACCAACCTTAGGTGAATCGTGTCATCGGAAGCACCATTTATCTTCATCGCATCACATAACTCCAGGAAGTTGGAGATATGATTATTAAGATCCTCTTTCTCCAACCCGGCAAATTGATTGTGAAACCATATTCAAGAGAGATGGCTTGATTTCAAAATTGTTGCAGTTCACTGGAGGCCTCACTATGCTAGCGACATGACGGTTGACATTTGTATTGGCATAATCACCAAGTGTCCTCCGTGGAGCACCTTCACCATTGCCTACCATCTTAAATGGTTCTTGATGAACTTGAGAAGTGGAGGTCTCTTGTTCTTCTTCTTGTTGTTCTAACAGTTTCTGTTGTCTTGCTTGCCTCCGATTCTCCCTAGCAGTTCTTTCTATTTCAGGATCGTAGAGGAGTTGGTCAGCTGGGATAGTACCTCGCATACACAAAAATCTAGGCACCAAGAATGTTAGCACTTAAATGACAGCAAACAAACAGCAAACAAACAAAAAAAAAATATGACAGCAAACAGATAATAATAGAAATTTTTTTGCGTAAATTAGTAATCGAAATGGGTATGCTAATATTGAAACACAATCCCCGGAAACGGCGCAAAAAACTTGTTGGACGAAATCTAGGCAAGTATACCTAGTCGTACAAGTAATACGGTGGTGAGACCGTTTATCGCTCCCACGAGGACTGTGACAAGTACTAGCACGTACTGACTCAATTACTATCTAAGAGGATATTTGGATCAAATGGAGCTCAATAGTAAATATCAAGCCCAATCAGATTTAAAACCTAAAATAAACAAAATAAAAGGAAAAGTTCTTTGAGAATTTCTATCAAATACTTGGAAGGCAGAGAAAAGGATTCTTCAAATATATAAAAGATGTTGGGATTAGGTTCACTAAACTTCACCCCCATGCAATGAAATGACTAATAAACAGTTTCTACTTCAAATATGACAATCAATCCACTAGATTACTCAAGCCCTGATTCCTCATATGACAAGAGCCTAAATCCACTAATAGACCCTAATTCCTTAGGTGGCCTAGATTAATGAATTTGCATGATGATTAGGGATTACACGATTGCTAATAAACCTAAATACATTCCTAGATACAAGGTTTACTAGGTGGTTGATTTCAGTTCTAGTTCTAATACGAATTTTCCAATTGCATACCAAAACAATATTCAAGTCATGGGGGATCACGCCACAACAAGCATTAAGCATGGAAATTAATCACTCATAAGGAAGCAAAAACTGTATTACAAGGTCAAGTCAAATACATGGAGAATTCAGAAATAGCTACATCTAATCCCAACAATGGGAGTTTAGCTACTCATGATCATAGCCAAAATCAAAGAAATAGAGATGAAGAGGAGAAGAAACTCCATGGAATCCTTCAGCAGCAGCCCTGGTTCGTAGAGAGAGTGTCTTATAGTTTCCAAAAACTGTTTTCTTCTCGTTCTCGCCCGTGCCTATTTATAGATTAGGATTCGCGTCCACAGCCGTGATGGCCGTGACGTTCTCTGCCTGGCGCGCTTTCAAATTTTGGAGCATCACGACCGTGATGGTAATCACGGCCAGGCCGTGATGGGCTCGCCTGTCTCGGCTGGTCCTATGTCCCTGGCCGTGATCGGCTTCCACCGGTGAGGGTATATGTCACGGCAGTGATGTGAATCACGGCTAGCCGTGACATGCCTTCGACTTTTGCCTTCTTTCTTCTCAATTATTGCTCGATCACTGCCGTGATGGTCATCAAAGTGCAGGGTGGTGGATGGGCCTCGCTTGGGTCATTTTCTTCACTTTTCAAGCTCTATCTTCATCCAAGCTCCATCATGGCTAATCCTGAGCATTTTATCCTTAATTTCTGCAAACAACACCACAAAACCACCTTACCCGTTCCAAGGGAAAACCTAACAAAAATCAAAGTAAAACTGCCTAAACTATATGAAAATGCATGCAAAAATGTACATGAAATATGATGCGAAATCACACTATCACATGGCAAATGATGCACCCAGTAGTGATGAAATTGGAGTTGCTCATCATGTGGAAACAAAACTTCCGCCGGGAGGGAGTAAGGGCATGAAGCTCAGAGTGAAAAGAGCAAAGCGGGCAATCGGACTGGACATATGAGCAGAATCGGCTCTTTGAAGGACTCCCGTGGAAGAGAAGTGTTCCTGCACTTCTACGTCCAGTCGACCCCGGTTGATTGAAAGAAGTATGGTCAAGCTTGAGACCGTAAATAAGCGCTTCTTGGGAGGCAACCCAAGTTTTCTTTCCCTTTTCCATTTGTTTTTGATTTTTGTTTTTGAATAATTTGAGAAGATAAGAAAAGAAAGATCACTAATTGATGATTTTTGCCAAGTGTTTTCAGGTTTAGAAGGAAGGAAGAGCAAAAAGGGCAAGGACAAATAAAGTCAGAAGTCATCACGCCCGGCCGTGACTCGGTGGTCACGCCATGATGAACTAACCGGAGAAGACCAGTAAAGTATCACGGGCGTGATGAGAAGGACCCTAAGATCGGAATGCATCACGCGCCTAGCCGTGATAGAAGTCACGCCGTGACAGGGCCAGCTCCTATGGACCAGAATTGATCACGGCCTAGCCGTGATACACATCACGACCGTGATACATTTTCCAACAAGTTTTTGACTGGCATGTGAGCCAACACCCACTATCACCTCGGTGAGTTGTTCCATTTTTCTCCTCTCTCCGACTTGATTATTTACATTGGGGACAATGTAAATCTTTAAGCTTGGGGTAAGGGTATTTTTGAAATTTTTGAATTTTTTGCATTTTTCATGTTGCATTCATATAGGCATAGTTTTGCATGATCACATGATTAGATTGCCCCTTGCTTAGATTATGCATCCGATTGCGAGAACTTGGTGCCAAATAAATTGAGATAGTGAATTTTTTAACCCAATTTTTTTATTCTTGTGATAAGGCTAAAAATAAAAATGCTTGAGATGATCTTTTTATAGTTTATAATTAGCATGTGGTCCCTTAAATTTGAGTTTCTCATTGATTTTAAACTAGTAAATATGAGATTTTTAAGCCTAAAAGGGGTACTCACTAAATCTACCCCATTCTTTGTGATAGTGTCTTATTCCTCTTGGATTGTATTCTCTAGAACTTGACTTGAAACCGTTTTGAAACTTAAAAATTTTTTAAAACATTTTTGAAAATGATTAAGGCATTAGGTATTTTTCTGGCCTTCTGAGCTTGAATTGATTAAATGCTACCCCTTAGTTACCCAATTTTGAGCCTAAAAGAATAAAATACTTTTCTTGGTACCTTGAAATATTTCGATGAATAATGCTTGATATGACACCTTTTAAAGTATTGCAAAAAGGGCAAAAAGGTAGTTTGAAAAATAAAATTGTGGGATGAAAAAATTAGAAAAATATTTCTCTTGAATTGAAAATCTCCCCTTCTCCAAATAAATAAAATAAAATAAACAACAAAAAAATGGAGAAGGGGGTGACAAAAAGAAAGTGAGAAATAAAATAATAATAAAGAAAGAAAGGTGGAAAAGTGATTAAAAGGCCCACAAAGGTATTTTAGAAGGTTGTCATGCTTGGCAATGATTGAAATTTTGTTTAGCCTCTTGAAATTTCCTTTTCTTGATTTCCCCACCTAACAATTAATCCCATGGCCCCATTACAACCAAAATAAAAGACCTCTTGATTCTTATGTGTTTTCATTAATAAAGTAGAGATTTGGTTAATAGTCAAGCTTATGGTAGAGTACCTTCCTTGAGGAAATTGAGCGAATTGTCATATATCCTTAAACACTTGAGTGAGGTGAGAAGAGTGTCGAATTAGTGAGAATATGAATTTAGGAAACCTAAGCTTCTAATTGGACTTGAAATGGACTGTCTCCTGGGTATTTATTGAATATGCCTATTGCTTGGATTAGTTACTCGGGTTCTTGGTTCACTATCCATGCTCCGATTATCTTGTCTGGCCATGGTAATTGCTTGAGGACAAGCAAAATCTTAAGCTTGGGGTGATTTGATGAGTGTGATTACAACTCATATTTGCTTATCATTTTGCATGCATTTTCATATAGTTTAGGCATATTTAATTTGATTTTTGGTTAATTTTACCTTGGAACGGGTAAGGCGGTTTTGTGGTGTTGTTTTGCAGAAATTAAGGATTAAATGCTCAGGATCAACCATGATGGAGCTTGCATGAAGATGGGGCTTAAAAAGTGAAGAAAATGAGCCAAACAAAGCACATCACGGCCCGGCCGTGATGACCATCACGGCCATGATCGAGCAAAACTGAAAAGAAAGAAGGCAAAATTCAGAACTGGTCATGGCCTAGCCGTGATGTCCATCACGGTCGTGACCTGTCAGCTGAACCAGACCCTCACAGGCAGAACTGATCACGGCCTAGCCGTGATGGTGGTCATGGCCATGACAGACCAAAAAGTGAAGAAACGCCCCAAGCGCGTAATCCGTCACGGCTTGGCCGTGATGGCCATCACGGTCGTAACGCGCATTACTTGGATCTGAAGCAACTGATTTGGATCTGAATTTGAGTTTGATTAGGATTCAAACTTCCCAAATCTATAAATAAGGCATCTAGGCAGAGATAAAGGAGACCTTGGCTGCTACTCTTAGGCTATAATTTAGGATCTCTCTTCTTCTTCCTCTTTTCTTCTCTTATTTTTTTATTTTATGTTGTTGTTAATCAAGCTTGTCATCACCATGGCAATGCTTGAGTAGTAGTTTAATTTCTGGGGATTGAGGCTATGCCCAAGATCTGTTTTCATTTTATGAATTGATTTCGATTTCTTGTTAATTATGATTTTGTTTTAGATCTGATTTCTAGTGTTTTAATTACTCGTGAATTCGATGGCCACTTGTTTGCGTGTCGTAGATATTCTAAGGAGGAACCTAGCGGTGAACTTAGGTATCGGATCTATAGAGTCAGAATTATGACTTAAATCACGAGAGTTAAAGGTGGTCCTTCGAGGATTAACGAATTGTCATAAAATGTAAAGGGTCCAATCTAAATTCGACTACCACGAGAGTAGGGGTTGGTTTAATTGGGCACGGTTTTTGTAACCCGAGAGGCATCATTAACTATTTGAGGATAAATTCGCCTTCAAAGTAATGTTGTTAATTAACAAGGGATAATCAATTTAGTAACATAAACAATCTTGTTGGTAACTCAATTCCTAGGAATCCATTTAGATCTGAAAAACCATAAAATGATTTACTTTCTATTTTACTTGATTGCATTAGTTATCTGATTTTCTAAGTTATCTCTTATTTCAAAAATCAAAAACCTTTTTTTATATAATCCAGTTATATCGATTTAATAATTAGTTGTGATTTGAGATCACGGTCTCTATGGGATCGATATCTTTTTATTACTTGGCGACAATCCAGTACACTTACCGGATCGCACGTGTTCGCACGACGTGCATCGCACGACGTGCATCGCACGACGTGCATCGCACGACGTGCATCGCACGACACACCTATCAGAAAACTATCCCAAAATCAAAATCCTGTAACAATGTAAAACAGAACCAGTCTGTACGTTTATCCTAAACTGCATGACCAATCCATTAGCAAGTTAGCAAATCTATTCCTTTGACTATAACACCAACATAACCAGCAGCAAGACAAAGAGATAAAACTGATACAGCTTGGGCAAGTATTTTGCTGCAACGAAAACAGTGTCCATAATAACAGCAATATAGAAAAATCTGCTGGGCAAAATAGAGAAAAGCCATACTGCAAAGAAACAAAAAAGTAGAAGAAATCCAGGACATTTGTGAATCAGAGCATACACCCTAATGGACTTTGACACCAATCAGAAAAATTATACACCCGAACCTTGTTTTTGCTTGAAAACCAATGCCATGACCGATACTTGATTAAATAAGAGACTCCAATAATATACATCTTATCAGATTTGATTTATATTTTTAAGTTGTTGGTTTGTAACATCCATATTTAAAAAAAATGGATCCACCTTCAACTAAGTACCATAGTTTGAGTCACTGAATGATATGTCTTATATCACCCATTAGGTTATCATATTTCTTTTAACAGCCACTGTAAAAACTAAAAAACCATCTTCCCCTTCTTTGATGAATAATTGAACATTGATTCATTTAGCATTTATCATAACTCAGGTATTCAATGTTTATTCAACCTCAGAATTTATATTAATATTAATTTAATCGGTTAAATTTATGGTTGATTCATGATTAAACGATAATTAAATTGTATAATGTTTGAACCAAATGTAATCTGTCAACATTGCTTATAATTCAAGTCCATCGGCATGTTCTCTGGTCTTCCATGGGAGATAACGTTTTGGCCATGTAGACCTATATATACTACCTAATCATACCAATTTTAATTTCAGCCTCAAATCATCCACCTAATGCCATTAGTGATTAGACTTGTTTTTGTGGTTATATTACCTGTACTACGTGTCATACATTTTCCATTCCCCAAACAAAAGGCAAAAGCTGTCTGATAAGCAAAGAAAAGCAGCAGGAGAAGAATCACTTCACAGATTAATTAGCTTACATACAAGATTGAGATTCTAATTAATCTAGGGGTCATAATCGTGAGAAACTAATTAAATCAGTCTAAGTCCCACATAGGCTATAATATGTAACAACTCAATCTTTATAAATGCACTGGCAAGCGTGTCAGATGGCTGGGTTGGGTAACACCAACCTGTGACCCAAGTGGGGGCATTAAGGTGTTGGAACAAGGTCCGTTTGCTCTCGGGAGTTGAATGGGGTTGAGGCCATTAGAGGTTTATGACTTCCTTGAGACCAGAGGGCATAAACGTGAGGTTGGCTAGCATCCTGGCTTGTCTAGGCTTGGGCCAGGTACATGGAGCATCAAATGTTCTTGCTCTTGCTGTGCTCTCAACAGAGCAGCAACGATGCATACTCTGGCTCGGGAAGGCCTTACATTGTCTTTTCCAGGGACCACAGCTACTACTTGGTAGGACCATTATCTTTTTCAATTTTTTTTTTTTTTGCATCATGTGGCCTTCCCATATGAGATTTGAAGAATTAGCCTCCTATCTATTCTCATTCTATGTTCAAACTCGTGGTCTTATAAATTAATCTAGAAAAATCGAAAATCAATAATGAAAAAAAATTGAAAATCAAATAAAATTGATGTTTATTGATTATTTTTTAATCTTATTTTATGAAAATCGATCAGATCGGATCGACTTTCAGATTCTTTTTTTAAAACCAAATCAAATCAAACTGAACCGCATATAACAAATTTAATACCTGTTTATTCTAGTTTTTCTATTATTGCTTTTTTATTTGTTATTTTTTTCTTAATAATACTTATTAGTTTGATAGGACATAATCTTTTTATTTTACTATTTTTAATGTTCAAAACAAAAACTTAATACTTATTATTATAACATTTTAATTTTTAATATGTTATATATTATATCTATTAATGTTATTTACACTTATTTTATAATTATTGGGTTGGTAAATATTGAATTATTCAATTGAATTCAAACAACTTTTCATCAGATTGGATTGGTTCAGATTTGATTTTTTTTATTTTTTATCCGATATTTTTTGACTCAAAACCGATCAAAATTGATTCGTGAACACCATTCAAACCCACCAATGTCACCCCTTATATAATAATAATAATAATAATAATAATAATAATAATAATAATAATAATAATAATAATAACAACAACAGCAACAACGGCACAATTTCTTCACAACTATCGCAACGAAGAAAGAAAAAAAAGAGGACAGTTGTAAATATTGACCCTTTACATTTCTCCATACAAAACATTGTTTTTTATTTAGGTTTAATTACACTTTTCCTCCCTCAACTTTTTAAATTGTGGGATTTTGATCCCTAAAAAATTTTAATTGCATTTAAGTCTTTTATTCATTAAATTTTCTTTAAAGTAACCACAATTCAAGTGGTTTATTTTGTGGATTATGATATTGATTTTAATGTGAGAGGAGGGAGGAGGAAACTAATTATAACACGTGAAGGATCAAAGGCTTAAAGGAAGATTATAAATCCACCAACAAAAACAAGGAAGATTATAAGCATGAATAATCGTTTGGTTGTAATGGAATGTAAGAGACAATGAAAGCAGGAGTGGCAACATGATTGAGAACACATAGATGCCATACGGAGACACAACAAGACTAATAATAAACAAAACGTCATTGGTTTGGATTAAGTATGAAAACAGGATAATGGTTGGGTTTATGAGTTGGTGATGAGCGAGTGAGGAAGAAGAAACTAAATAAAAATGATCACCTTGTTTGATCCCTTTAGATGGCTTAAAACGTATACGATAAAAAAGGATAGTGTTGAAACACACCACATCAGGGTTTTAAATAAAGGTCTGCGACCGTAATTGGAGTCACAATTTATTGGTTTTGTAGGCCATCGAAACAAAAACGTGATTGCAATTGCGGCCGTATCGGCCACATTTTCCCAGAATTGTCCGCGATTGTGATAAACGCAACGCAACCGCAACACGACCTCGACCACACTTTACAACCTTGCACCACATAATGACGTCCATCCAAGTGTTACAAAAGCCTATTTTCTAAAGCACCACCTAAAAAAATGCCACTCAATCAATCACAAGTTTTTGCCTCATGAAGTTTCAATGTAATGTACCTTTTCTTACCAAGATTCTATTTCCTCACAAAGTGGAATGACTTGAAAGCTATTAATTTGTTGCCAACTATTAATCTTTCTTAAATAAAAAGCACCGTGATTTTTTCCCACAATAGGTTTAGCTCCATGATTTAGAATATCCAATATTGTTGTGAGTACATATTGTCCTAAACATTTTGGGTTAAGGACAGTAAACTTCCCATCTGGGACAAGGGCTACAGTTGGATGCATTTGTTTCAAAGATTTGATCACTTCTTCTCTTGTAAACTGTTGGATAAGAAAATATTGCATATCCTGAGTAATTTTTCTTGGAATAACTTGTGCAAAATCTTCAACATTATAGACAAAATCTGATTAAAACATATGCTAAAAAAATTATTAATTGCCTATGCAATATACTCTTCTTCCATATACTTTATCCAAACATCGCCTGAAATATAATTCATCCTAGTAAATTCTTTGATGGACAAATATGGCATTTTGATCACCGTGATGAAGCCATATAGCTCGAGCCCACATTACATCTTCATACGCCAATAGTTAACCGAGATCATGTTCAATTACCTCGATTTCGTCCAACACATCTTCTATTTAAGATCCAGATATAAGATCATTTAGAATCTTTTGTTTCTTTGCTTTAGTTTTTGGCAGGTAGACAAAAATCTGCCCATCCATAAGTCCAATTCTGACCGACACAATTTAACTTTTTCTGTTATAGACCCCAATGAACTCTCCCAACATTACATGGCTATATTTTACACCCATCTTACTTGGTCTAAAACTCATCAAATATGGAAATTCGGTCTCACCTTTTTCACATTGCTTCACGTTGCAAACAAACTTTGATGGGACTATGATCGACTTTAAACATTGGTAGAATATTTTAAACATTTACTTTTGGGAAAAGATCAATCAATAAGGCAGACACTAAAGCTCGATCTAATCATTCTTTGGTGTTTCTCTCCACACCCTATGATACGCCGTCCCTAATTAATCACCTGGAAAGCATCGAACCTTAAAGGACTTGCATTTAAAGTCCCACATTGTGTACATCATGAAACAACTTATTGTTTATAAGCCTCGGACACACTTCAAAGAATGCCGAGCTAGGTAGCGCTAGCTTGTGACCCAAGTGGGGGAATTAAGATGATGGAACAAGCACTAGCGTAGTTACGTTGGGCTGGTAGTTGTACTCTTTACTAGCCTCTTCCTCCAAAAGTTGATTGGAAGATTGGTTAAGTGGGCTTTACTATCCTCTTCCTCCAAAAGTTGATTGGAAGATTGGTTAAGTGGGGCATTGAAAGGTTGGCATCATTATTAGGCCTCTTATGAGGCTTGACTTTGAGGCTAGCTGCACATCATTATTAGGCCTCTTATGAGGCTTGACTTTGAGGCTAGCTGCACGAAGTAGGGATAACTCTCTCTGGCTGACTTAAAATTTTCTTAAAACTACGTGTTTCTCATTAAGTATCATTTTTTATCAATGCATAAACATGACTTTGCCCACGTAGAAGAATGGACTTTGAAATACCTAATAAGCTTTTAAGTAGACCCATCCAATCTTGTTGAACATAGCTTTGTCAACTTCTCTTTATTACCTAAGCTAGTAGGGTCATCGCCCAATAAGTTCGGTCCACCCAATTGTTCTGGTATCGACCTTGGCCCAATAAAGTTTATGAGCCTAATCGACGCTTAAGATCTCTATTGGTTGGAGTATATGTGCAGATACTTCACCACGGAGCAACTAGTGCCATCCAGAGAGAGAGTTATGGGTTAAGAACTTAAGATATTTCCCCTTCACATACTAAAAGTCAATATCCACATATTCTTTCAAATACAAACTCAATATGTTATATCTATTAATGTTATTTAAACTTATTTTATAGTTATTAGGTTGGTAAAAATCGAATTGTTCAATTGAATTCAAGCCACTTTTCATTAGATTGGATTGGTTCAGATTTGCAGTACGAATTAATCCGATCTAAACCAAACCTCAACTTGTTTTTATTTTTATCGGATGATTTTTTTACTCAAAACCGATCCAAACTTATTCACAGACACCATTCAAACCCACCAATACCCCTTATATAATAATAATAATAATAATAATAATAATAATAATAATAATAATAATAATAATATAATAATAATAATAATAATAATAATAATCTTTGCACAAATTCTTCACAACTCTCGCAGTGAAGAAAAAAAGAGAAGGCCAGTTGTAAAAATTGACCATTTACCTTTCTCCCTACAAAAAAATGTTTTCTTAGGCTTAATTGCACTTTTCGTCCCTAAAAAATTTTAATTGCATTTTTCGTCCCTCGACCTTTTCAATTGTGCGATTTTATTCCTAAAAGTTTTTTATTGCACATTAAGTCCTCTAATTTGTAAAATTGTGCAAATCAGTCATTACTACACATTGACTGGACATCGACGGAAGGACTGATTTTTCACAATTCGACAAATTAGAGCACAAAATGTACAGTTAAATTTTAGAGGGACCAGAATCAGACAACTGAAAAAGTTGAGGGATGAAATGTGTAATTAAAATATTTGAGGGACCAAAATCGCATAATTTAAAAGGTTAAGAAACAAAAAGTGCAATTAAGCCTTTTATTTATTAAATTTATTTACTTTTTTTAAAGTAACCATAATTCAATTGGTTTATTTTGTGGATACTGATATTGATTTTAATGTGAGACCGTAGTTGGGGCCACAACGTGTTGGTTTTGTAGGCCATTGAAACCATGTGATTGCAATTGCGGCCGTATTGATGGGACTCCAACAAGTGTACCGGATTGAAACAAGTAATAAAGAAACACAGTAAGTATTACCGAGGTTGAACTCAGGGATTGAAAGACCAATTAATCCAAAATTCAAGGGAATTCAAACAATTTGACCAAGTCAATTATCAAGGTTGTTGGGATAAAAATATTTATCAAGCAATTTAAAAATTATCAATTAATTAAAGCAAACACAAACAAGATTCAATTAAGGATTGGAATTCTAAGGTCACGAATCCACCTACCCAATCATGCATACTACCCAAGTGATTACCTTCTTATCCCTAAGTTCAATTTCTTTGCCAATCAGGAACCCTTAATTATCCTAATGTCTCTCTCGAGCACAAAAAGACATACCTAAGCATACGAATTACCTATCTCTCGATCCGACAACCCACAAGTTAGATTCATTAAGCCCTTGGTTCCCTATAACGATTGCACCAACCTCCTACTCTATCTCTAGCAATACTCAATTGGTGTTCCTAACCCAAGTCCTAAAGGGTGAATCTCCTCTTAGACTCATCTCGCTTGACTAGTTAAACACAGGCTCTTGTGATTAACTCAATAATAATAATAAAAGAATTAGGAAACAAGAAATTAAAAGAAGGGAATAAGAAATCACCACATGAATTAACTATGCCGTCATGAGCTATTAATTTGTTGCCAACTATTAATATTTCTTAAATAAAAGCACCGTGATTTGTTCCCACAATAGGTTTAGCTCCATGATTTAGAATATCCAATATTGTTGTGAGTACATCTTGTCCTAAACATTTTGGGTTAAGGACAGCAAACTTCCCATCTGGGACAAGGGCTACAGTTGGATGCATTTGTTTCAAAGATTTGATCACTTCTTCTCTTGTAAACTGTTGGATAAGAAAATATTGCATATCCTGAGTAATTTTTCTTGGAATAACTTGTGCAAAATCTTCAACATTATAGACAAAATCTGATTAAAACATATGCTAAAAAAATTATTAATTGCCTATGCAATATACTCTTCTTCCTTATACTTTATCCAAACATCGCCTGAAATATAATTCATCCTAGTAAATTCTTTGATGGACAAATGTGGCATTTTGATCACCGTGATGAAGCCATATAGCTCGAGCCCGCATTCCTTCTTCATACGCCAATAGTTAACCGAGATCATGTTCAATTACCTCGATTTCGTCCAACACATATTCTATTTAAGATCTAGATATAAGATCATTTAGAATCTTTTGTTTCTTTGCTGTAGTTTTTTATAGGTACCCAAAAATCTGCCCATTCCATAAGTCCAATTTCGATCGACACAATTTAATTTTTTCTGTTATAGATCCCAATGAACTCGCCCAACATTGCATGGCTATATTTTTACACCTATCTTACTCAGTCTAAAACTCATCAAATATGAAAATAAGTTCTCACCTTTTTCAAATTGCTTCACGTTCTAAACAAACTTTGATGGCACTATGGTCGACTTTAAATATTGGTAGATTTTAAAATTTTACTACTGAGAAAAGATCAAGCAATGACGGAGACACTAAAGCTCGATCTAATCATTCTTTGGTGTTTCTCTCCACACCCTGTGATACACCATCCCTAATTAATCACCTAGAAAGCTTCGAGCCTTAAAGGACTTGCGTATAAAGTCCCACATTGTGTACATCATGAAATAACTTATTGTTTATAAGACTCGGACAAACTTCAAAAAATGCCGAGCTAGGTAGCGCTAGCTTGTAAACCAAGTGGGGGCATTAAGATTATGGAATAAGCACTAGCTTTGCTGGGTTGGGCTAGTAGTTGCACTCTTTACTAGCCTCTTTCTCCAAAAGTTGATTGGGTTGAACCGCAAGGCTTGAATTCATTATGTGGGGCATTGAAAGGTTGGCATCACTATCTAGCCTCTTAAGAGGTTTAACATTGAGACTAGCAGAATAGGGATAACTCTCTCTGGCTAGCTTAACAGAGCAGTGGTGCCCGTAAAGCCCAATTGAGAAGAAAGTAGGGTAAATAAATAAATGGAAGCTTAAGTAAACCCTTCTAATCTTATTGACTATAGCTTGGTCAACTTCTCTTTATTACCTAAGCTAGTAGGGTGTAGATCGTTCATGGCCCAATAAGTTCGGTCCACCCAATTAGTCTGGTTTCGACCTTGGCCCAATAAAGTTTATGAGCCTAATCGATGCTTGAGATCCCTATTGGTTGGAGTTTATGTGCAAATACTTCACCATGGAGGAACTAGTGCCATCCGGAGAAAATGAGTCAAGAACTTAAGATAATTCCACTTCACAAACTAAAAGTCATTATCCACATATTCTTTCAGGGCCGCGTCTTCAATGCACCCCGCAAAATAGGGTGTAATTTGTTCCCCCTGGTGTGATTGTAACACCCCCTTGGGCATTACTTAGTAAACACGTGCGGAAATAAATTAAAATTAATTCGCTGGTTGCTTTTGGAAAATAATATTTTCTTAAGTTGTTATCATCTCTCAAAATGGTGATAAATATATTTTTTTGTTTTTCTTTTCGACAACCACAACAACAACATAAGCATAACCGTATATGGATATATATATATATATATATATATATATATATATATATATATATGTAACATCATACAACTATACTGCATCCTACTATTTTCACACCTGACCTTTATAAGTATAGGTCCTTATTGAAAAACAACAACATACGAAAAATAAAACCTAAGTTGGTCACACCTATAGGACAGACATAATAGTAGCAAATAAACATCGGCATGCCCCGAACTAAGGAACCTTCTTCTTGTATACATCATATCCCTTGAGCGGTTCATCTGAACTCCCCAATATAGAGCACAACAGAGAAAATCCAAATAGAATAATGCAAGAGTGAGAAACCAATATATGGATTTAACACCATAACTACATGCGCGACACAAAAGAAAACATATATACATATACATTTCTATAAATAAACAAGTAGTCTATCACTGGGTTTCATACCCAATCACCGTCTTTTGTAAATAAATGCATGAACACTTCAACTTTCAACGTCTAACTTTTCACTTAATCTCCGGAGATCCCAACACCGTGTAAATGAGCTGATCAAGCTCGATTGCTAGGTATTTTAGGCACAACGTGGCATGGAATACCTTATTTATCAAGGTACCATACATAACAACGCCGCACGAATACCTTATTTATTAAAGTAACCATACATAACAACGTAGCACGAATACCTTATCATTAAGGCATCATACATAAGAACATGGGCACGTCTGGCAATGAATGCATATAAAACATTATGTTCTCGTCATTTTTCTTTGTGTTCATTCTTCTTTTGTCGAAGCTCAAGATGGCTTACGACTATTCGTAATTTTCAACGTGTTAGATTTTTCAACGTTAACACGGGACACGAAGTCTGAGTGCGCAATCACAAAACCTTTAGACCTTGCAATCAGTCTTAGGTTTGTGGTGATAGAAAACAATATTCACCATTAACAACGTTAATTACAACATGAATAGAACACAAAGTCCATAACAACGTAACACGGATCATAGATCTTTGTGCTTTTATTTCAGAATGCCAGTATCACGACGTCTCAGATACTAGGTTTAAATTTCAACGTTCACATCGTTTTCATTTTGTGAAACACAAAATCAAAACAAAACTTCCGAAACTTATCCAAGTTGTCGGAAATACCGTCGTTGAGTAAAACTTGATTCTGAAAAATCATTTCAAAATTGGAATTTCCTTTGTAAAATCATCAATTACTTGAAATCTTTTCTTTATGTTTCAAAAAGGGAGTCATTTAAGGCTCAGTCTTGGTTTAAGACACATACTGCCATTTTAGAATTTCTTACCGTCGATACTTTTCCAAATTACCGTCGTATAGCATTTTTAAAGTCAATTAAGCCAATTCTTAAACTTTTCCACTTAAATATTTTTCTAAAATCATAATTAAGTTATTTTCGAAGATTAATTTCATAAAATAACTTTTTATAATATTACGGAATTTCTTACGTAAAATTTAGCAATACAAAAATAATTTCAGGGTTACGTCCTCACTATGACTCATAGTTCACTCTTACACTGATAAATCATTAAAATAATAATATTTTCCAACATTTCCTGTTTTTTCCAAATAATATTTTCCATCAATATTATATTCCAATATTTCACCGTTAAACATTGAATATAATTTATAAAGCTTCTTAAAGCTTTTATTTGGTTAATTGATTGGGCGCAATATTCCCAGATAGATCATGCATCACAACATTATAATATATAACTGCAAATAAACAATTAAGTGCAGATAAACCATCACAGATAAAAATAACCCAAATTAAACCAACTTAAGCAAACACCACAGATAAATAATAGAAACAACAACTAATAGCATGTAGGCATTGGAAAAATCCCTCAAGTTATCCCCTATTACCTCTCGAAGAAATTAACTTCCGATTAAAAACTTTGCCTCGAATCCGGAAATCGTTGACACACGTACATGGTACAATTCTTTATCCTTCAACAAACCACAATCAACCAATCAAAATCAAACAAATACAATCACCTATACACTAAGGATAGGTCACGACCATGATGAGTTTTTGTGTCTAAAAACTTCTGAAATTCTTAAGTCCTTGGATTAATGATCCTTATTACCTAAGACATAGGATTAGTGATTAACAACAAAGATTGAAACAAAAATATTCTAATCCCTCAAAAACATATTTTCGGTCATAACACACAAAATAGGCTAGAGGTTTGATTTTGATACAACACTTTGGATCAACCATATACATGATATGGAAAGATGAAATCCAAGTTCACTTGCTAAAGAAAATAAACAAAATCTCCTCCACCCAAAAAGTAAGGTTTCAGCCATGAAGTAAAAAGTTGGGAGGAAAACTTTGTTTGCAACAAACTCTTGGATTATGAATATATAGATGATTATCAGATCATAGAAATTGGTTTCATAATTTTAGGATTTTTCTATGATTTTCTAGAAAATTTCAAAGTTTCTAGAGCTAGGAATTGAAAATGATGAACATGGATGAACAAGACATTGAATCATCAAATTTCTTTAAGAACATGATTGTGTAAAGAGAATAAGATTTACCTCTTGGAAATGGAAAAAGTGCAAGGAATCACCAAGTTGTTTCACAAACTAGCTTATGGAAGCTTAAGGAAAGTTAACATAATGAAGAAGATGATAAAGAGTAATGAAGAAGCTAAAGTCTTCAAGTGTCTTCATGAATTTATGGACCAAGGAAAAATGGTCTTGGGCTTGCGCATGGGCTTGGAAAAAGTCCAACAAGCTTCACTTGTTTACAATCATGAAATAGCTTAAGACAAAATAAAACCTAGGTAAGTTTAAGAGTGAAAATGGCTTCATGGAGAACAAAATCTTAGCCATGATATTGGGCCTCAAAACCGCAGCCCAGAATGGTTTGGAAGAACCAAAATTGATTCACTTCACTTAGAGTATCATGGAAACTAGTTTAGGGACCAAAATGAAATTAAGAGAAAGTTTAATGATCAAAATGCAATTATCAAAAATTGCCAACATAACCTTATGTCACATTAATCCTCTCACATGGATGACTCATTCATAAAATATTTTAGTGTTTATCCACTTATCGAGTTCCGAAACTCCCCTAATCGGCTTCGTCGTTTGTCCGATTAAACATAACGCCCGTAAAATGTATATTATTTCACTTTTAATGAAATAATTCTAAAAATCCACAATCGTAGGAAATAAAATAAAAACCTTAAGTTTTTTCGCTCACGAGTCAAAATTAGGTGTTCGATCCTGGTCTTTCCGACTTTTCAACCTAAATTTCAATCATAACTCTACCATTAAGTAGAGTAGGAATAAGGTTTCGGTTTATTTTAAAACATTTTCTAAGTCTCGAATAAAATATAAACGTATTTATATAAATTTCTGATATTTGAAAGCAGCGAAAAATCGGGATGTTATAGTGATCATATTTTGACCGTTGGATTTGCATAAGTTGTAGCCCCTTCTAACCTGTGACCAGTTGACCAGGTCATCTAAGATTTCTTCCTTATTTGCTGAGTCATTTTAGTTCGAATTATTTATTTATGAACCCTTTATTAAAAAAATAGTTTTTATTTAATGTTTATTGTTGACTTAATGAACATTTTGGTCCCTGAAAAATAGGTCACTTTTGGTTTTCGTCCCTATCTTTTTTCTTTGCTTTGTTTACTTCTAACTTTTAAAAATTTGCATTTAGTCTCTGCCGTCAGTCATCTCCGTTAAGTGTTTAGCTGACCGACGGAATCACCATGTCAGCATGCCTCTTTTTTTAAAAAAAATGAGGTAAAGAAAATTAAAAGGTTAAAAAATTTAAAATAAAAAAATTAAGAAAATATTAAAGAATAAAATTTAAAATAAATATTTTTTTAAAATGCCACATGCCATTAAATTTGTTAATTAATAATAAATAATTTAGGGGTTTGTTTTTAATTAATGAAAAAACCTACAAACTTACTATCACAGGTCAAAATCTCGGGGCCGGCCTTGAATGGAGAAACACAAACAACGTCCAACCACATTATTATATCAAAACCAAAACTACAAATTACTTCAACTACAGGTTAAGTGGCATTCTTTGAATGCAACATGTTCCTCCTCATCAAGTATCACTATGTTATGAATTTGAGTCAATGTGTGGCTCCCCATGATGAGGATTTGCAAGATATAGGATCAATTTCATTTATCAGTGTCTATTCATTAACATGTTATGTGGTTATCCTCAGGAAATCAGTTATGGGTTTGAACTTGAAGACTACCCAATCCAAATGTCAATCACCTATTTGGCATTAGACTTGTTTTTTGTTGTTATTGTTTGTATGTGTCATAGACATTTTCCCTTACTCAAACAAAAACAGAAAAACTAATATCCTCTTAGAAAAACAGCACGGGAACATTAACCATCACGAATTAAGGGTCTGTTAATTTAAACTTAAAAAAAATGTACTCCAAAAATGGTTTTGAGAAAAGTAATTTATGTAAAACCAGAAATAGTTTACGTTCGGCAAGTCTAAAAAGTGATTTTTCTATTTATGAAATTATAATAAAGGCAATAAAAAGCTTTCTGAAAAACATGTTTGAATAAAAAAGTATATTTATTTAAACATGTTTAAAATTAATAATATAATTTACAATTATTATATTCATAATATTGCTTCAAAATAACTAAATATAATAATCTATTTGATAAAAATGTGAGGATAGTAGTGACCATTTTGCAAAATTTAAAGGAATAATTTTGTAAAAAAATAAAAATAATTCTATTTTCCTTTTGAAAAAAAAAATAAGTTTTTTCGATAAACTAGAAAATTCAGCTTCTCTTAAAAGTGTTTTCCCCCTAAGAAGCCTAAACAAGCTTTAAAATGTCATAAGTAAATTTTGTTTTTCTTTAAAAGACAAAAATACAGAGTTATAAAAGCATATATTTGATATACATTTGTTGTCTTTTTATGAACCTTGTCTTCCGCAACTGATTGTATTATTCTTTGCTTCTTCTTAAAATACAAAGGCCCATATAAAACTATCTCCCTTCGCATTTTTAAGTCCCAAATTGGTTAAGTCATGAAATAATTTTGCCTTTATAAACCTGTGGCAAACTTGGATGATTGCCGAGCTAATTAGCGATAGCTTGTGACCCAAGCGGGGGCATTAAGGTGATGAAATATGCAAAGGCTTGCGCCAGTTCGGTCTGGTAGTTGTATCCTTAAGTATGCTGGTAACATCAGGCATAACCTTTTTTTTTATTTTATGTTTTATCAATGGTGTATCATTTAATAATCATATAAAATAAAATCTATGAGGTAGAGGTCAATCCTCCTATTTGAGCTTGACACACAAGCTACCTAGTTGGAGAGTCGAGAGATGATATAAATGGAAGGTTGGAGACTTGGAGACAAGCTTTAGAAGCACATGGCTTCTGCTTGAGTAAAAGCAAGACGGAGTATATGGAATGTAAGTTTAGCAAAAGGCGAAACACCTCTAGCTTAGAGGTGAAAGTTGGAGACCACAACATACCACAAGTCACACGGTTTAAATATCTTGGGTCTATTATACAAAATGACGGAGAAATTGAGGGAGATGTAAACCATTGGATTCAATCAGGGTGGTCGAAATGGAGGAAGGCTTCGGGTTTTTTGTGTGATAAAAAGGTACCTCTTAAGCTAAAGGGAAAATTTTACCGTACATCTATTAGACCGGCGATGTTGTATGGGACGGAGTGTTGGGCGGTAAAAAATCAACACGAGAGTAAAATCAATGTAGCAGAGATGAGAATGTTCGTATTTGGATGAGCGAAAAAACTAGACGTGATAGGATTAGGAATGATAGCATTAGAGAGAGAGTTGGGGTAGCACCTATTGTAGAAAAGATGGTTGAATCCCGACTTAGGTGGTTTGGGCATGTATGGAGGAGACCTTTAGATTCTGTAGTAAGGAGAATGGACCAAGTGGAAGGCAATCCAATAGCTAGAGGCAGAGGTAGGCCAAGAAAAACTATAGGAGAAACTATTAAGAAAGATTTGGAGGCCAATGATTTAACTATTAACATGATTCATGTTAGAAACGTTACATACGCAGTATGATCCATGATGTGAAATGACCCCACCTAGTGGGATAAGGCTTGGTTGTTGTTGTTGTTGTTGTTGAATTCCTTCCTAAACCAATCTTTGTCTTTCTATACATTTATATGTCCCACATTGGATAGAATACATAGCAACTTATTCTTTATAAGGCCCCTGACAAGGTTGTCAGAATGCTGAGTTGGGTAACGCCAGCTTGTGACCCAAGTAGGGGCTAGGTGATGGAATAGCTCCATGGTTTGATGGGGTGTGATGCTGGCTTCACAGATCAGTGACCACCTCTGGCTCCCAACAGTTGGAGGGACAACATGTTGCCGCATTAACAGACCACAATGCCTGGTTAGCATAGCCTGCTTGGACCATCATCGTTTTAAAATTTAAAATCATGCATTTTGTCATTTGTGAAAGAATTCATTGGGTTATTGTGCTTTACTGATTTGCCAGACATAATATGCTCATCCCACTTACAATTCTCAAGTTATTTTAACTTCTTTTGTTCAGTTTTTCGAATATGATAGACTGTGAGCATATAAATCAACTTCTTAATATACATCCTATCAGATTTGATTTATATTTGAAGTCGTTGGGTTGCAATATCTATTAGTCAAAAATGTACATGCCTTCAACTAAGTACCATATTTTCTTTTTGACAAGATAAGTACCATATTTTCATTCACTGGATGAAATGCCATATCTCTTATATCGGCCATTGAGTTATCATATTTGATTTAACAGCCATTGTAAAAACCACCTTCCCCTTTGATGAAAAATTAAAACTGATTTATTATTGAGATAAAAGCATTGAGCTTAAATTATATCTTCAACCTCAGAATTAATATTAATTTAATCAGTTAAATTGATGGTTGATTCATGATTAAAGTTTAAAATATAACTAAATTGGATACTGTTTTAACTAAATATGTAGTCTGTTCATAGCTTAATTTCAGTCCTATTTTTAAAACATTGCAGCAAATTTTTCTCTAACGAGTATAATGAATTACAATAAATACTTTTTTGTTTCATAAACATACATGTTATTCCCTGTGGTGGGAGTTGGGATGAGATAGAGAATTTGCTAAGTGGTGATTGAGAAGCATGCTGCTGATGGACTGGACTTGGGAAGGGGAACTGGTTCTTGTCTGCCAAGAATGGTGTCCACCCCAATGCTGATAAGAAGTTGAACCGAGCTTTGGTGAACCGGGGCAGTGGTTTCCATTGATGTCCACCACATTTGTTCATGCAAATGGTACCAAAATCAATTCATATCATATAGTTTTTTTTCTTTTTCAAAAAACAAAGAATCATATAATGAAGTTCCACATTTCTTTGCATTTGTAAGCCTCACATTGAGAGGGTCATGAAACAACTTAGCCTTTATAAGCATATGACAGACTTCAGAACATAGCCGAGTTAGGTAGTGTTAGCTTGTTACCCGAGTCGGGGCATTAAGGTGATGGAACAAGCTCATCTTGCTGACAGGTATCCTGGTAGTTGAATGAGGTTGAGCCGTTAGGGTAATGGCAACTTACTGTCAGAGGGTGCACTTAATGTGAGGCTGGTTATTGTTCTGGCTAGTCTGGGCCTGGCCAGGTACACGGAGCAGATGATGGCTTTGTTCTGGCATGTTCTGGGCCTGGCTGTTCCTGCTCTTGCTGCCTTAACAGAGCAGCAAAGCATTCTCTGGTTTGGAAGGACTTACATTAAGCTTTCCAGGGCCACAGCTAGTCAGCTACTACTTCCTTGGACCCTCATCTTTTTCAATTTCTTTTTTGTTTATTGAAGAATTGTGCATGCATCATTTGATAATCACATAATAGGCTTTCTTACATGTTCCTTATCAAGTATCAGTCACTATGTTATGAATTTGTCAACATGACTCAGGACTGTAACATTCATTGTATAGGATCAATCATCAATGTATATCCATTATCAGGTTCCTTATCAATCATTATGTTATGAATTTGTCAACATGGCTGAGGACTTCAACATATATAGGATGAATCATCAATATATATCCATTAGCATGCTATCTGACCTTATAGGATTGGTTTTGGCACCAATTTGTATTTCACGCAAGTGCCAGTGTGCCACAGATTTAGATTTAGTGGTTATGTTATAGACTTATAGGAGCCAGTATTTAAGAAACTAATCACAGCCCCAGTTCCTTTTTGTTATTAAAAATAATAATCAATTGTTTACATAATGATAGAACGGTACCTAGTACTAGGAGTTGGACTATTAGCATGTGCTTTTGTCAAGATCAACAAGGATCAATGCTTGTACTTTCATAGTTAAACGAACTATGATGAAAAAACTGCTATGTTCAGTTACTGCTACTGCTTTTTTGCATTTGTAGTTTCTTTTCAATGAGATGTCATGTTAATTGGATTTATTACACCACCTGTTTGTTGTGTCTTCAATTCTTTTCAAATTAATTCTTAACATTTGAATATTCTTAAGACCTGCATAATGTGTTGTTACATTGTAACTTACCCTTATGAACTATCTAGATTTGGGACTGCATTCTCATTTCTTTGCCTGGAATCTTTTTTGAAAAGAAAAAATACATGGTCAATAGATTTAGTTTGGGGTTGAAAAGATATTGGTGGAGTACTATAAGTTGAACAAATATTGCCAAATAAACCAGACCTTAAACTCCTTTGATAGTTCATCTCTTATCTGCTATTCTGCTTTAATAATCTTCTCTGTAGACGAAAATTACCTTCTAGATACCGACGTATAGGTTTGATAAATAGAAGAAGGAAAAAAGAAAAGGTTGTACCATGTTCATATATATGGTAATTTTGGGCATGCCATGATCCTTTTGGTAACATGCAGCTTATCAGCTAGCATTTTCAGTTCATCTTCAATAAACTTGGCCAGAGTGGTTGGTAGGGTTCTATGACTAATAAATTTGTTTGTAATTGAGAAAGAGCAGTTAATTTGATAGAGAAAGAGCCAAAGAGTTGAGGATTGACAAGAAATAATAGCTAACTGCATAATGGGAGATGTTGCAGAAATTTTCGAAGAATAAGATGTGGAAATAGGAATCACTAGTGCGAGAAAAGGGATTCCACATCGGAGTTTACACATAGGTTTCTTGTAAACCGATGTGTAAAACGAGGCGGTGGCATTTTTGAAATTAAAATCAAAGTATTACACATCGGTTTATAGATTAACCGATGTGTAAAACATTTCCACATCGGTTATTTCCAACCGATGTTTAAAATTAAAATAAAAAAAATTAAAGTCAGAATTTTTAACATTTAACATCGGTTCTTTAATAACCGATGTGTAAAATAGTGATTAACCACATCGGTTTTTATCTAACCGATGTATAAAATCATAAAAAAAAATAGAATTTAAATTTTTACTTTTTCACATCGGTTTTAATAACGAATGTATAAAATTATAAAAAAAATTAGAATTTAAAAGTTTACTTTTTACACATCAGTTTTAGCTTAACCGATGTGTATAATATGGTTAACCACATCGGTTTTCAGCATAATCGATGTGTAATATTGCTAATTTTTATCATTCCCTCCTTCTGTTCCGCACCCTATCCCATTCTTCAGTTTATGAACCCTAAAACAGAAAACACTCCCTCCCTCTGCTAATGCGCGGCCTCCCAGCTCGAAGTTCATCTCCTCCCTCATCTTCTCCTCGAGGTTCATCTCCTCTGCTAACGCGCGGCCTCCCAGCTCGCCGGCCTTTCTCCGCTTCTGCATCTGCTTCTCCCTCCGCGTGAAAGGTATTTTTGTTTACTTTTTTTCTTTGGCTGAAATCCTATTGTTTAATATTAGCATTACTCATAAAACCGGTTACTCATCCCTTGTCTCCAACCCTACCGCTGCCTCCGCTAACACTTCCATTCTTTCTCTGCTAACGCGCTACTCTCTCCTCGAAGTTCATCTTGCATGCCTGTGCTCACTGTCCCTCCCAGAAAACCCCATTCCTCACCTCCATTGCCACGAAAATAGGTCACACACACTCACTCGCCCCATTAGCGTGCAAGAGAGGGAGACCATTTAAGAGGTAACTAACATCCATCTTCCTTTATTGCTGTTGTTTGTTTGCACTGTTGTTGACAACTTAGTAATATTCAGCTTTAATCGATTCAATGGATTTAGTTGTATTTAAACTCTTGGAGATGAAATGTTCGATGAAAAGCCTGAGTGGTTAAAGTGTTATCTTCCATGCAACCTTTCTCTCTGATTTCTCTTCTGGTTTTTAGTAGCTTTATGGGTTCTGTTATTGCTGATGATTGATGGAATTCTAGAATTGGGTTGCTTGTCATATGTTTGCTTAAATGTGTGTGAGAATGTTATGTCAAATTGATCATATCGTTTGCAGCAGTACTCATTGGTATGTGAACTCCTGATATTTGAATTTCTAATTGCAACAAGACATTCTGGTTCAAGTATTCACATTCTGTAATCTGAAAAGTAATGTTCAGGTGTGTAATATTTGTTGGTGTGGTGTCTGATTTATGCATACATTACTAGCAAAAAGCTTATTCTGTTTAAAAGTGGTTTAGTGTAGTATAGATAGAACATGTTAAATGCTTGTAAAAATGATGATTTCACTTGCTCATTTCCAATTTGCAACCTTTTGTTAAAGCAAAGAGATTGGTCACGATGTGTCAAATATGAACCAGCATGCATGTGCCACTTTGATTAGATGCTTATAGGTTTTTAGTGTTATGAAGTGATAATAAAAAATGGGTTTTACTGAACTCAACGAAAACAGAGAAGTGAGGCTTACTTTGTATTGTTTATATTGCAATGACATTGGTTCTACTGCACTTTTAATTGTTTCCTCCTTTATACTGAGAACAAAAGTTAAATTAAGCCATTAAGGGATGTCAACATTGTGAGTTAGTAGAATTGTTGGCTGCAAATTTGTTTTCTCTAGAATGCATTTTTTTGGGCCCATTGTTAACAAAGTGTTTATCCCTATGAGCCTTAGTCATGCTGTGGTGGGAATTAAAATATGTGTTTTCATGGTCTTCTATTGTTAAAGATGCTTAATTACCTCACTGCTGCCTCTGCTGTTAAAGACGTGTTCCCTTCTTCTTCTTCATCTTCTTCATCTTGATGCATTTTTTGTTCTTCATATTATTGCTAAATAGCCAGCTGCATTTTCTGTTTTAGAAATGGAAAAGTCAGTTCATGAAATATGACTTTTTGTATAGGTACACTCAGTCCGAGCAGAATATTAAGCAGAATATTCATTAATTATTCATTACGGTTTCCGGCTGAGTGTTCTTCCCACACCCGGTAAGCTTTCTCCTCTCCATTTTTCTCGTTTGGTTTTTGTTTGCATTATACTTGGGGATTGGAGTGTTTTATTAATTTTCTTAATGTTAATTATTTAGTAAAGCCTTAGTTTCCCGTTTGAGATGCAATACTAATGAGCGTACGTGTGTGTGCTTAATGTACCGCTCATTGTGTTGGATCTTGAATTGTCCAAAGTTGGACAGTTTGGAAAAAACTTTTTCTTAATTCAGTTAAAATAGTTATTCATTGATTCTAATGTTATATACTTGATGAAAGTTCAGATTGATAAATTTCCTTTCGTTCTCCGGGTGCATACTTTATCGTGGTGGATGTCATCGCGTTCAAGTAGTGTACATCGGAGACCGCAGGGAAATGCTGTCGAAATTTTGTCGAGTATGAGCATGAGAGTTAAGGACTAACTGTTAACCGAATGTTGAAAAAGTTTCTTCTCGAATGGGATAGGGACATACCCTGTCATATGAAGTGGTTGATGAATATGTTGGACTAAGTACGAAGGTATTGGTTTAGTCATGGATCGTGGTTGGATGAATGCTAGACGGACAAGTGATGAGTATGAGAATGGAGTGGAAGATTTTCTACAGTTTGCAAAAACAAATGCTCCTGATAGTGGTAACGGAAGGTTTTATTGTCCTTGTGTTAACTGTTTGAATGAGAGACGACTAGAAGCTGAGGAGATACGTGATCATCTTATTTGTGAGGGGATTTGCAAGAGTTATACAACATGGATATGTCATGGTGAATCGTTAGACAGGCCGAGGGTGTCGGATAGAGAGGAAGTTGATGACGTGGAAATGGACGATGGACTAGAGGACATGATCCGTGATGTTGGGCAAGAGTCTTTTCGGCGCGCACATGTGTATGATACTTTGTGCAGTGATGCGCAAGTGGCTTTGTATCCGGGGTGCACTAATTTCACACGGTTGTCAGCGGTGTTAAGATTGTTCAATGTGAAGGCGAGAAATGGGTGGAGCGATAAAAGCTTTACTAAATTGCTTGAGTTGTTGAAAGAAATGCTTCCGCGGTTCAAGCGATTGTTTGCTAATATAAATGACGCAAAGAACATTAGATGGCATGCAGATGAGAGGAAGTGTGATGGACAACTTCGCCATCCGGCTGATTCTTTGCAATGGAAGAGAATTGATAGTTTGTTTCCGGATTTCGGCAATGAGCCCAGAAACCTCAGGCTTGGACTTGCTACCGATGGAATGAATCCATATGGAAACTTAAGTAGTATTCATAGTTCATGGCCTGTTCTCCTTGTAATTTACAACCTGTCTCCTTGGTTGTGCATGAAGCGCAAATACATTATGTTAAGTATGATGATTTCGGGTCCTAAACAGTCAGGAAATGATATTGATGTTTATCTGAGTCCCTTGATTGAAGACTTGAGAATGTTGTGGGATGAAGGCGTTGATGTGATTGACGGGTATTGCCGTGAGACATTCAGATTGCGTGCCATGTTATTTTGCACCATCAATGACTTTCCGGCATACGGGAACCTGTGTGGGTATAGTGTTAAGGGGCATAAAGCATGTCCAATATGTGAAGAAGGCACATGTTACCATCAACTGCAACATGGAAGGAAGACGGTTTACCTTGGGTATCGGAGATTTCTCCGACGTAATCATCCTTGTCGTAGATTGAGAAAAGCTTTCAATGGACTTCCGGAGAATGAAATTGCTCCGGTGGCCTTGACTGGAGAGCAAGTTTATGAAAGGGTGAACAACACTAATGTTATCTATGGGAAGACCCAGAAGAAGGCTACCTAGAAGAAAATATGGAAGAAGAGGTCGATCTTCTTTGATCTTCCATACTGGTGCAAGCTTGATGTAAGACATTGTATTGATGTGATGCATGTAGAAAAAAAATGTGTGTGACAGTTTAATCGGAACGCTTCTCAACATTCAAGGCAAGACAAAGGATGTTGTGAATGCTCGTCTGGATCTAGTTGCGATGGGTATACGAGAGTAGTTAGCTCAACTTAAAGTGGGGGATAAGAAGACTTATTTTCCCCCAGCATGTCATACTTTATCAAAAAAAGAGAAAAGAAGTTTCTATGAATGTCTACGGGGAGTCAAAGTGCCACAGGGTTACTCTTCAAATATCAGAAGACTTGTCTCAATGAAAGATCTCAAATTAGTTGGCTTAAAGTCTCATGATTGTCATGTCTTGATGCAACAACTACTACCGGTGGCCATTCGTGACATATTGCCTAAAAAAGTCAGACATGCCATTACTAGGTTATGCTTATTCTTCAATGCTATATGTAGCAAGGTCATTGACACTAAAAATTTGGATGAGTTGGAAAATGAGGCAGCCATTGTCTTGTGCCAATTGGAGATGTATTTTCCACCTTCATTTTTTGACATCATGGTTCATTTGATTGTTCATCTAGTGAGGGAGATTAGATTGTGCGGTCCCGTTTATTTAAGGTGGATGTACCCGGTTGAACGATACATGAAGATCCTGAAAGGATATATGAAAAATTCACACCGTCCCGAAGCATCTATTGTTGAAAGGTATGTTGCAGAAGAAGCTATTGAGTTTTGTACAGACTACATGTCAGAAGCGGAACCTGTAGGGCTTCCGAAGTCTCGTCACGAAGGAAGATATGATGGTAAGGGTACACGAGGTATCACTGTTAAGAGCATGGATCGGGAGGAAGTGCTTCAAGCACATTTGTATATATTGAATAACACTGATGAGGTTGAACCATACTTATGTGAGCATAAAAGCATCATCAATGAAACTTACCCTAGAATGAATGAAAAATGGTGTTTGAACAAGCATAACAAGACTTTCTTGAACTGGTTTAAAGAAAAAATTGCAAAGGATGATATTGCTTCTGCTACATTAAAATGGCTAGCACAAGGGCCTAACTTTGATGTCATATGCTGGAGTGGGTACGATATCAATAAGTTTTCCTTCTATACAAAGTCCCAGGATGACAAAAGTACTATGTAAAACAGTGGGGTTATGGTCGTCGTTGAGTCCATGCATTTCTCTAGTTCGAAAGATAAAAACCCTGTTATGGCATTAGTTTCATACTTTGGAATCATTGAAGAGATATGGGAGGTTGATTACACGAAGTTTAGAGTACCTGTTTTTAAATGTCAGTGGGTCGACAGTAACAATGGTGTGCAAACCGATGAGTTAGGATTCAAATTGGTGGACCTTAATAAGGTAGGTAATAAAGAGGAACCTTTCATCATGGCATCCCAAGCAAAACAAGTGTTTTATATCCGTGATCCTTCTAACAAAAGGTGGTCAGTGGTTCTCCAGGGAAAAAACATGTATAATGGTAGTGAGGGAAATCATGATTCAACTCTGGATATTTCTGATACTCCTTCTTTCTCAATACGAGTGCCTAATTTCAATGAGGAAAATGAAGTGGATGATGTACATGCTACTCGTAATGATCACCAAGAAGGGTTATGGGAGAACTTTACTAATTGACCACAAAGTAAGTTTAGTTTGATATTACCATCAAGTTTGGCATATTATATGTTTACGTTGATATTTATAAGTTATGTTTATGTACGTTGATTGATATTTATAAGTTATGTTTGATATTTATCCTGACATACTAACAAGTTTTTTTTTTGTTTAAACAGGTATACATGGCTGATCGTGAGGATATCCCTCCTTCATGCAGCGGGTCAGAGATCCCGTCAACTGGTAGAAAGGGTAGACGTGCCACACGAATGAGGAATTTGACTGCCAACCGTGGGTCAAATCAAAGGATAAGAGTAGACTTTGATAATAACCTCAATCCTATTGGGCCAATGGAAGATCAGTTTAACAGTTTTGTGGCGACCCTTGCTAGGAACAGACCCAGTATACTCATTGATAGGTGGAGAGATGTACCGGCGGAAGTGAAGGATCAGATATGGGAGAGTATTCTGGTATCTATACTTTTATGTCCTGTGTTTGTCTGTATCTACTTTATTTTTATCTTAATAATATCATACAGTAATTCGTTGATTCTTTTGGTCTTAATGTAGTTGACCTTTGACATACTGGATACATACGTTATGAAGAAGCGTTTGCTAAAGTATGCTGGAGAGCGTTGGAGGGCTTTTAAGGCCGACCTGGACAGATACTATGTATTCAATCCAAAAAGTAAAAAGAACCCACTTGAGGTGTATCCGTTTCTTGACAAGGCGACGTGGGATCGCTTTGTTCAGAGCCGACATGATCCCAGCTTTCAGGTTAACTTATTTGATTTGTCTCTAAATTTATGTAATTGCATTAATTTCATTTACTTATGTAATTTAATTGTCTTTTATTTATAACAGGAGAAGAGGAAAAAGGGGCAGAAAAACCAAAGCAAGAATGTCTACCCCCATGTCATGTCTCGTGGGGGATATAAAAAGATTGTTCAGAAAATGGTTGAAGAGGAAAAGAAAGCACGTCAGGAAGCAGCATCTCAGGCGGATCCTAATGCTGAAAATCGTCCAGAGGTTGTTGATCCACCTCCACCCCCATGCCATCGTTCATGGAAGAGGGGCCGACAAAGAAAAACGGGACAATATACATCCGAGGATGCCCGCCAAGTAGCTGAGAAGATTGTAAGTATAGTTTGTTGTAATTGTCATTTTAAGATTGTTACAGAATTGTAATGTGACCTGATATTTTATGTGATAGGATGCCTTGGATGATCAGCTAACCCAAGGAACCTTTGTTCCTAGAGGACGCGATGATATCTTATCTACTGCCATCGGTAAACCAGACCACCCGGGCCGTGTCATTGGTGTTGGATGGGGAGTCGGCATTCGCCAATACCATGGTTCATCTTCACACCAATGCCACAGGGATGTTGAAGCAGATAGAGAACGACTAAAACAGGAGATTGCGGCTGAGCTTCGACAGGAGATGGCCGAGCAGTTTTCCCAGCAGATGGCAATATTGACTTCTATGTCCCAGCAGATGACAGTCGGTGTCCAACCCTCTATCCAACCCTCTGTCCATGTGAGCACTAAGGGCTCATGTGATCCTCCTCATCATCCTGAAAATGATGATGACGGTGATGATGATGATGATGATGATGATGATGACGACCCTGATAGGTGTGAGCTATATGTTGATGATCATCATCATCGCCGCTTAGTGGCATTGGGTAGGGCACATAATAACTTAGGTAATACCATACACCATCGGTTATTACCGGATGATCAGCTGAGGGTCGTTGTTGAGATTATTCGAGATGCTGATGCTCTAGTCCCTGTGCCTACTGAGGAGGTTCAAACAGTGGGTCAGGCCCCCGGTAACTTCATCCTCTGGCCAAGAAGACCGGTCAGCTTTCTTGTTGCATCTGAGGTATTCGGTTAGTTGTGTTTTTCTATATTCATAGTTGAAATAATTTATTATTGTTTAAAGATAATGCTTTATTTTTATTCGTTATAGGATGTTGGAAATGATATTGTGCCTAAAAGGTCGGATCTAGGAAGACCAGAGATGTCTGCTCCTGCCAAGGTATTCATTTGACCATTTAGTTAATAACGAATTAAATAACTTAATTATCCGTGATTACTAATATATATCTATGTTGTTTAGGGGATCGACAAAGGGGCACCTGGCCATGGTGATATTTTTAAAGTTCTGGCTATACAGGTTGTCACCATGGAGAATGACGCAGCCTTGGTAAGGTTGGAACATGATGCCAGCCCTGGTGATGAACTGTATATCCCAAAGAAGGAACTTATGGAGATGGTACTCAATAAAGAAATGGCTAGTTCTGCACACATATCGTTATGGTGCACGTAAGTACATTTTATTTATAAGTTAAGTACGTAATTAATTTTTAAATACTATGATAATTAACATGTTTTTCCAATATATTAGGTATCTGCATCGTATGTTAGTCGATCAGGGTAACCTCGCCCTTTATGGGTTCATTGATCCCATGTTCATTCAGGGTGATGTTCTCCTAGCATCAGAAGACCCGGTCACTACCATACGTGATATACTTGCCCGAGACGATCATCAATTCTATCTTGCGCCTTATCTCAATAAGTAAGTACCGGTTATTTAAGTATAACTATATATGACTTAGTCATTAACTGTTCTACAAATACAGCCTGCATTGGCAACTGTTGCTCTTGTACCCAAGAATGAACGTCGTGGTCTTCTTCTGCTCATTGGGAAATAAGCCAGCGAATCAACTGAAGACGATCATCGAAACGTAAGCATTAAAATACTTTATAATCAGTAATGCAGTTGTTTTAATTATCTGAAATCTATTAGATATACTTTAATTAATGTTTTTGTCATGATAGGTCTATTAATGCAACCCACATGTTGCGTGGTGAAAGGCGTACTCGGGCTATCAGATGGATTATTCCCAGCGTAAGATATTTATTAGTTCAAATGCATCAAATGCAGTGGGTACAATAATTGATTTCTATTTTATTTAATTCCTCATATTCTAATTGGGTTTCATTTGTACGTAGTCACGTATACAACATGGGTCATGGGAATGTGGCTACTATGTGATGCAGTGGATGTTGGAAATTATCTCCTCCGGGATCACTGAAAGATGGCACGAGGTAAATGTTAATTGACACAATTAGAAGTAATAGTATAGATTCGTTATATGTTTTATGTTAGTTTATTACTTAAAAGATATAATCTTTTGTCCAATTAAACTTGCAGATATTCAACAATCCAACTCCATTATCTGATTCCGACATCAACAACATAAAGAGGCGTTGGGCAACTTTCTTTCTTGAAGTGTACCAACCATAGTTTGTATATATTTAGTTAGTTTAAAAACTTATCATGTACTAGCTATTACTTTTGACTGATTATATGTATTTTGATATGAAATCTATAATATATCATGTAGCTTTTTGGTTTCTAATTATTTTTGTTGTCTCTGAATGTAATTGAACGTATATATATATATATATATATATATATATATATATATATGTATTGTTCGTAATAAATTCAATATATGTTAGTTGTGTTGAGAATATTTACAGTATGTTATTCTGGTATATATTGATCTGCATTACTGAAACAGGGGGAAGGAATGATAGAAATGTAAATAATAGGGAAAAAAATGAGACTTTACACATCGGTTTTATTAAAACCGATGTGGAAATTTCACTTTACACATCGGTTTTCATTAAAACCGATGTGGAAAGAGAAATTTCCACATCGGTTTTAAACAAAACCGATGTGAAATTTCACAATAGGATACCAATTGACAAATTAATTTTCCACATCGGTTAAGAGTTAACCGCTGTATAAAATATTATAAACATCGGTTATAAAACCGATGTGTAAAGTGCCAATAAACCACATCAATCGTTTCAACATCAGTTTTAAAACCGATGTGTAAAGCCAAAAATAACCAATGTGGAATCCCTTTTCTGCACTAGTGAATATGAAGTGATTCACAGACAATGTCTACATTTTATTCTTTTTCTGAATCCGTGTGTAAAAATTTTTCATAGAAACCTTGTATGTAGTACTATTACATAATAGTGCCAGCTTTGACATAAAATGTACTAAGAAAAGTTAAATATCTTTGATCTTTCTGTCCATCTTTTTCAGTCAACTTGTTTTTAATTTGTGTGCTTATGGATCAGTTAAGCTTATATGGCAGTCTATATTTTTAGTTTATCATGGTTATAACTTTTTGTAGCATTTTGATTCAGATTCATTACAGTTCAAACAATTGGGCATCGATTTACTGGACTTTAGATGAAGCCAAGCTGAATAAACCTCAAGCTTAGGATTGTTAGGCACATGCACAACAACTTATTCACAATTTCAATCAATATACATAATATAATATATATTAACTTTGGTTTATAATGTATATCTATACTATAATACAATTTAAATCTCTACTCTAATAAAGTTATCACAATGTTTTTTTATAAAGTAACCACCATTCAAGTGGTTTATTTTGTGGGCACTGATATTGATTATGATGTGAGAGGAGGGAGGAAACTGATAATAGCACGTGAAGGGTCAAAGGATTAAAGTAAGATGATAAAAATGAATAATTGTTTGGTTGTAATGGAATGGAAGAGACAAATGGAAGTAGGAGTGGTAACATGATTGAGAACACAAAGATACCATACAGAGACACAACAAGACTAATAATAAACAAAACGTTATTGGTTGGATTAAGGATGAAAACAGGATAAACAAAGTGCATCATGATCTACACAGTGAAAGTTTACCTATCATGTGGTCTTCCATATCCTATGTTCAAACTCGTGGTCATTATACATCAATCTAGAAAAATCGAAAATAAATAAATAAATAAATAACCGAATAAAATCAATGTTTATTGATTCTTTTTACCTTATTTTTGGATTGGATCGATTTTCAGGGTTTTTTTAAACCAAATCGAACAGAACCGAACTGCATGTAAAAAATTTAATATATGTTTAATCTAGTTTTTACATTATTGTTTTTTTATTTGTTAATTTTTTACTAATAATACTTATTAGTTTGATGCAACATAATCTTTTTTACTATTTTTAATGTTCAAAACAAAAAATTAATACTTATTATTAAAACATTATAATTTTTTGTATGTTATATATATTATATCTATTAATTTTATTTAGACTTATTTTATAGTTATTGGATTGGTAAAAACCGAATTATTCAATTGAATTCAAACCACTTTTCATCAGATTGGATTGGTTCAGATTTAATGTAAGAATGAATCCAATCTAAACCAAACCTCAATTTTGTTTTTTTATAATTTATCGGATATTTTTTTTTTTACTCAAAACCAATCCAAACTTATTCACGAACACCATTCAAACCTACCAATATCCCTTATATAATAATAATAATAATAATAATATTTGCACAAATTCTTCACAACTCTCGCAGTAAAGAATAAAAAAGAGGCCCAGTTGTAAAAATTGACCCTTTACCTTTCTCCATACAAAACATTGTTTTTTTTTTTGGTGAGCCCGGGTATCCTCCTACCGGAAGCCAGAGACTAATCCCTCGAGGTACTGAGATCCATTAAAGGGTTGACCTCTCCCAATAGATGCTCTTCCATACGCATGAGCCAGGAATCGAACCCCTGACCACATGCTTGAGGGGCCTAGTTATCTACCAATCGTGCCGCACCATGTTGGTAAAAACATTGTTTTTTATTTAGGGTTAATTGTACTTTTCTTCCCTCGACCTTTTCAATTGAGCGATTTTGATCTCTCAAAAATTTTAGTTGTATTTTTCGTCCCTCAACCTTTTGAATTGTACGATTGTGATCTCTCAAAAATTTTAATTGCACATTAAGTCCTCTAATTTGTAAAACTGTGCAAAATCAGTCCTTACTACACATTGACTGGTCATCGACAAAAGGACCGATTTGCACAATTCAAAAAATTAGAGGACTAAATGTGCAGTTAAATTTTTGAGGGACCAAAATCACATAATTGAAAAACTTGAGGGAAGAAATGTGTAATTAAAATTTGAGGGACCAAAATCGCATAATTTAAAAGTTAAGAAACAAAAAGTGAAATTAACCTTTTTATTTTTTTATTTTTTTAAATTTTTTTTAAAAGTAACCACAATTCAAGAGGTTTATTTTGTGGATACTGATATTGATTTTGATGTGAGAGGAGGAAGAAGGAAACTAATTATAGCACGAGAAGGATCAAAGACTTAAAGGAAGATTATAAGCACGAATAATCGTTTGGTTGTAATGGAATTTAAGAGACAGTGAAAGCAGGAGTGGTAACATGATTGAGAACACAAAGATGCCATACAGAGACACAACAAGACTAATAATAAACAAAACATTATTGGTTGGATTAAGGATGAAAACAGGATAATGGTTGGGTTTAAGAGTTTGTGATGAGCAAGTGAGGAAGAAGAAACTAAATAAAAATGATCACCTTGTTTGATCCCTTTAGATGGCTTAAAACTTATACGATAAAAAAGGATAGTGTTGAAACATACCACATCAAGGTTTTAAATAAAGGTTCGCGACTGTAATTGGGGTCGCAACATGTTGGTTTTGCAGGCCACCGAAACCAAAACGTGATTGCAATTGCGGCCGTATCGACCGCATTTTCTCGCAATTGTCCGCGATTGTGATAAACACAACACAACTGCAACACGACCATAACCACGACCACAATTTAAAACCTTGCATCACATAATGACACCAATCAAAGTGTTCAAAAAACCTATTTTCTATAGTTCCACGTACAAAAAAAATGCCACTCAATCAGTCACGAGCTTTTTCTTTTAATGTAATGTACCTTTCTTACCAAGATTCTATTTCCTCACAAAGTGGAATGACTCGAAAGCTATTAATTTGTTGCCAAGTACTAATCTTTCTTAAAAGTACCATGATTTTTTTACACAATAGGTTTAGCTCCATGATTTAGAATATCCAATATTGTTGTGAGTACACCTTGTCCTAAATATTTTGGGTTCATGACAGCAAACTCCCCATTTGGGCCAAGGGCTATAGTTGGATGCATTTGTTTCAAAGCTTTGATCACTTCTTCTCTTGTAAACTGTTGGATAAGAAAATATTGCATATCCTGAATAATTTTTCCTGGAATAGTTTGTGTAAAATCTTCAACATTATAGACAAAATCTGATTAAAACATAAAATTATTAACTGCCTATGCAATATACTCTTCTTCCTTATACTTTATCCAAACATCGCCTGAAATATAATTCATCCTCGTAAATTCTTTGATGGACAAATGTGGCATTTTGATCACCATGATGAAGCCACATAGCTCGAGCCCAGATTACCTCTTCATACGTCAATAGTTCACCGATCAGTTACCTCAATTTCGTCCAACACATCTTCTATTTAAGATCCAGATATAAGATCATTTAGAATCCTTTGTTTCTTTGCTTTAGTTTTTGGCAGGTACCCAAAAATCTGCCCATCCATAAGTCCAATTCCGACCGACACAATTTAATTTTTTCTGTTATAGGTTGCATGGCTATATTTTTACACCAATCTTACTTGGTCTAAAACTCATCAAATATGGAAATATGTTCTCACCTTTTTCACATTGCTTCACGTTGTAAACAAACTTTGACGGGACTATGATCTACTTTAAACATTGGTAGAAAATTTTAAACATTTACTTTTGGGAAAAGATCAAGCAATAATGCAGACACTAAAGCTCGATCTAATCATTCTTTGGTGTTTCTCTCAACACCATGTGATACGCCATCCCTAATTAATCACCTGGAAAGCATCGAACCATAAAGGACTTGCGTTTAAAGTCCCACATTGTGTACATCATGAAACAACTTATTGTTTATAAGCCTCGGACAAACTTCAAAGAATGCCGAGCTAGGTAGCGCTAGCTTGTGACCCAAGTGGGGGCATTAAGATGATGTAACAAGCACTAGCGTAGCTGAGTTGGCTGGTAGTTGCACTCTTTACTAGCCTCTTCCTCCAAAAGTTGATTGGGTGAACCGCAAGGCTTGATTCCATTAAATGGGGCATTGAAAGGTTGGCGTCACTATTAGGCCTCTTAAGAGACTTGACTTTGACCTAATTAGTCTGGTCTTGACCATGGCCCAATAAAGTTTATGAGCCTAATCAACACTTGAGATCCCTGTTGGTTGGAGTGTATGTGCAGATACTTTACCACGGAGCAACTAGTGCCATCCAGAGAAAATGGGTTAAGAACTTAAGATAATTCCCCTTCACATACTAAAGGTCAGTATCCACATATTCTTTCGAATACAAACTGTAACACCCCGATTTTCGCTGCTTCGTGATATCGGTAATAAATATATAAATATATTTTTACCCGAGACTTAGAAAATGATTTTGGACAAACCAAGGTCATTTCCATGTTATACTTATTTTCATAAGTTACGGGGAAGTTTGTGGGTTGAAAATTCAGACGGAAACCGGTCTGCCGTTTTCGGTGTTTTCGCTGACAGTAAAAGTTTACTGCTCAGAAGACCTAATTTTAATTAGTGAATGAGATGAAAAATGTTTTTATCGTATTTGCTACGATACTGGAAGTTTTGAAAAATTTCGTAAAAAAATAAAATAATTTACGTTTTACGGGCGGAATACGTAATCGGGTAGACGATGGAGTGGATTTTGGAGTTCCTAAGAGCAGATAAAGAGTTTATCTTAGGATTTTGAGATGATTCATGGGGATGAATCATATTTTTAAGTCTAGAAGGTTTTTCAGGGTTAAAGTGAAAATTTATGGATTTTACGCTTTAGTCCCTGAACTTTCTGTTAATTACCCTTTTGTCCCTAAGTTAGTTTCTAAGTTTTTTCAAGTGAATTGGGCTATAATCCTTGTTCCAAATCCGTAGAGAACCGTGGCTTTGAGGCCCAACTTCCTTACCCATGACTTAAGTTTCATAAAGCCCATTTGAAGCCATATAAGTTTCCTATGTCAACATAAGCTTTAAGCCTTTTTGGTGGGCCCCACAAAGATGAATTCAAGCCCAAATTCCCTAGGCCCATGCGCAAGCCCAATATGGAGTGAAGGTTGCCCTCATCTTGGATGAGCAAAGAGCAAAGAACATTCTAGAAGTTTCTACTACATTCCACACCATTCTACATTCTTCCACATTATTCTACTATTTTCTCAAATCTTCTTCAACAAGCTAGGTTTTCCTAAGATATTTATGACAAGAAATCAGCCCAAAAGTCATCAAGATAAGACCACATTTATTGTGGCAAAAAGTCATCATGACACTTTCTTGACAATTTGTAAACTAGTCCTTCAACTTATGGAATCTTTGCAAAATGGTCCCTATGAGTTATTTGCACTTAAATCCTTTGAAAAGCCACCTCCTTTCTACTTGGTCCTCAAAAGTGGCGCAGCCCACATGCCTATAAAAACCCTTCCTCATCTTTCACTTAGTTTCTAATGCCATTTGTTCAAAAACCCTAAAGTTATAAGTCTTCTAGTGTTAGATTTGTGAAGAAAGTTCTTGGATCTTCACTTGTTTTTGATCTCCAAGAGGTGAATCCTATTCTCCTTCTCTAATCATGTCTATGTTCTTCAATCAATTTCTTGATTCAAAGTTTATTTCATAGTTGTTCATCACTTTTAAGTTTCTAGATCTAGAACTTCAAAAATTCATAACTAATTCTAGAAAAAATCCTTTTGACATAAAACCAATTGCTATAATCTTATAATCATCTCTATTTTCATCATCTAGAAGCATAAGATCATGAGAAATTTCTTTCCTAAAAACCTAGCCTTGGCCGAATCTATCACCTTAGGGTTGGTAGAGTTTTGTTCATGTGTTTTCATGTATGATCATGTATTCTATGTGGCATGTATGACTACACACTTTAATCCATGTTAGTCTCTTAAAATGAATATTTTTCTCAAAAATCTTTATGTTGGCCGAACCCTAAGTGGGTGAGTTTTGTTGAGTTTTGTTCATGGTTTTCATAAATGATCTTAGAAATCAATCTCTTAGTATGTATGCTTTATGAATCCAAGTTGATTTGTTAAACTAAGAACCCTAGCTCTATGAACCTATTAAGGTCGAATCTATGTATAAAAGAGTTAGGAAGTTTTGAGTTTTAAACTTAGTTGTTTAGTCACTAATCTATTATTTAGGTTAATTAAGGACCATTATTCTATGACTTAATCATGATTAGAAATTTTAAGGATTTTGAACCCTAAAAGTCAGCCCTTGGCCGAAACCTAACCCTCATGAGCTAAGTGTGTTATGGTTTGATTTGATTTATTTTGGTTGCAATTCGTTTGAAGGAATCAATCGGGTTGGTTTGACCTAAAACCGACGGAGGAAACCGGATTAAATCGGGAGGTTGTTTGAAAATGTTAGTTGAGTCTTCAAGAGGTAAGGGGAGCTTACCTGAGGGATTTTCTCTATAACTATTTGCTTTTAGTGTGGCTTATATGATTTATATGTGGTTTGTGATTAATTGTTTATGTTGTTTACGATGTGTTGTTTATCTGTGTATTGATGATTGATCTGCTTTTCATTATCTACAGTAGTATATTATGTTGTTATGATGCATGATCTGCCTGGGGATATAATTATGATGATGTTGTTGAATGTTGAATGTTGAATGTTGTTTGAGAGGCCTGACAGTGGTCAGTGCACAACCGATTAATGAGATAAAAGATTTAATAAGCTGTGAAAGTTATATTCAATGTTTTATGGGGAATGTTGGAATATAATAGTAGAGGAAAATATGATTTTGGAAAAATAATGAGTTTTGAGGAATATTATTATTTTAATGATTTATTAGTGTAAAAGAAGTTTATGAGTCACGGTGAGAGCGTAACCGTGAAATTTTTTTAGTACTGCTAATTTTTACACAAGAAATTCCGAAATATTATAAAAAGTGATTTTGTGATATTAATATTCAAAAACACCTTATTTATTATATAAGAAAATTATGTTAGAAGAAATGTCAGAGTTTGACTTAAAGACGTTTTCTTTGAAAATGCTAAACGACGGCAAGTTTTGAAATTATTTAAGAGGAAAGTTTGAAAAACAGCAGTACTTATGTTGAAAAGAGATTAAATTTGAATTGATTTATTAGAGTTGAAGTGTCAATAAAAAGAAGTTGTTGATGATTTGATGTTATTTTGAAGAAAAAAAAATGTGTTTCCAAAGGAAATGTGGATTTTCTATGAATTGACGTTTTATAAACGAATTTCAAGTAGAAAGAATTTTCGGTAAATGAGTTTTACTTAATGACGTAAAGGATGATATAGAACTCAGAAATGATTTAAAAGATGTAATATGATGTAAAAGATGTAAAAGATGTAAAACGATGTAAAAGATGTAAAAAGATGTAAAAGATGTAAAAGATGTAGAACGATGTAAGATGTAAAAAGATGTAAGAAGATGCAAAAAGATGTAAAAATGATGTAAAATGATGTTATGGAACTTAATAACCGAGACGTCGGGGTATTAAGGTTAGTTGTGTTGTAGACTAGGTATCTACTAAAAGAAGTTAACACATTGTAAGATGTTTTCTACTACCACGAACCTAAGACTGATTGCAAGGTCTCGGGGCTTCGTGATTGAGCACTCGGACTTTGAGGTCCTGTGTTGTTAATAAAAGATGTGAAGATGTTTCAAAAGATGTTAAGTCGAAAGCTTTTGAGAGATTTGACAAATAAAGATATAGCACAAAGAAAAGTGTTGAGAACAAAATGTTTTCTTGCATGCATTTGGCAGACGTGCCATGATTAAACGAGGGATTACCTTGCGGCATCAGGGTATATCGTACAAAGATGTTCTCATTGTGCCCGGGGTTTGGACAATGAGGCCCCATCTCAGAGTGTTATCACTGTGCCACGATGTTGGACAGTGTGCGATGGGAGTGCCTGTGGCGGTGTGCCTGTGGCAATTGAGTCTGATCAACTCATCACAAGGGTTACGAGGTTGGAGATATCTCATGAGATTAAGTATGAATGTTTAGATGATGTATTGAAGTGTTCATGCATAGTTTTCCAATGTTGATGTTTGGGGTGTGAAACCCATTGATAAACGAGATATTATGATATGAATGAGTATGTTGTTATAGACATGTATATGTGTATGTGCAATCTTTTGTGTTGTGCATTTAGTTATGGTGATGAATCCATATATTGGCGTCTCACCCTTACAACCATATCAGAGTTGTACGAGGGGTATGATCCTTACAAGAAGACGAAGGATGTCTAGTTCGAGGCACGCTGTTGCTGCTTTTATCGGTTGTAGTGTCCGTTAGTTACGACCAGCTTAGGTAATGTTATGTTTTGAGAAGTAAAGTTGATTATGATTTATGTGAGAAAACATATGAGGTAGTATAGTTGGAGGACTCATATACATTATGTATTTAAGTGTGATCTGATTACGTTGTTGTGGTTAGGAGTTTAAAAGAAAAAGAAAAATTTTTATCACCATATTTTGAAAATATAAACGTTGAGAAAACATGATTTTCCGAAAGAAACCAGCAAATTAAGTTTTATTTCCGCAAACGGATAACCATGTGATGACCCGAGATTAGGGTGTCACACAAACTCAAAGGGAACTCAAATTGCCTTGTTGAGGTCAATTGAAAAAAATACACATCAATGCTATAGCAATATTTTGGCTAAGAACACTATAACCCAAGTTTTTCATTCAAGATTTATTTGATTGCCTGATGTGTTTGGGATAACGTTGCAAATAACTCCAAAAGTATGTTTGGAATGGAAGTAACTAATTATTGCTATGGGTGCAAACAACCGTAACCCAAACATATGCCTTCAACAATTACGTCTAAATATTTGACAACATAAGAAGCTTTGCATAACAACTTTGCTATACAATCTCAGTAATTCTCCTCATTTCAGCAAGTACCTAGATCACAAATATACAGAATATGGTGCCTATTACTTTGCAACTGCATTATGTTCCATGCAATGCATTTTTCAGTTATGCTATCATTTTGTATCTTAGATGTGAGTAGACAAGTTTGCGACATTGGTTTCCATCGAGCCATCTATTGCCTTTTATCCATATGGAATTTTGGTTGATTTACTGCTTAAAATATAAGGATATTCAGCTGTAGTTTCCTAATTTTGATGACTGTCCTTGAGAAAGGGGAAAGGGGTGGTGAGAATGAATTGTCACATAAACTTATGATTCTAATAATTTTAAGATGGATTTTTGTGAAGATAATTGTTAATTGGAGCATGATTTTTATGTTTCAGATTTCCCTTTAGGTGGTGATTTTTAGAGTTAACAGATTTAGAAGTAGTGCCAGCTAGAAGAACCTTACCTTCATCTAAGGTTCTCTTTTGTGTATGATGGCATTCTGCTATCACTTTCCACATCCTTGCCCACCTGTAGTTTGTATAATTTCAGAATCAGCAGCATGGTATTTTATGTGTGATTACATGCCATTATAGTGTGATAAATCTGCATTCTCTCTTCTTTAAGTACACGGCATATTCCCAGTTTCAACAGAAACTAAAAGTTGATGCACAAGCATGCACCAATTGAATGTGTAGTTTTGTAAAGGCAATAAATGCACGATCAAAACTTTTTCCCCCATATATATATATATATTTATATAAAATCTTATGGGGTCCTCTCTAGACAAGGAATGAGCAGTCCAATTCTGAGTACATTTATTTTGTAGACTTTATGTGATAAAAGGGAGGGGGGGAGGCACCCCCAGGAATGAGAGAAATTATGAAAATATATGTCCATTGCATAGGTATAAAGCAGACCATAAAGCAATTACAAACAAAATATACACTGCTCTAAAATAAGCATGCAGCACTAGTTGCTAATTGAACACTCTCACTCTTGGATACCATAATAATTATCAGGAAAGCTCATTGAAGACATATCTGCAACAGTTTCTGCATGCATAAATTCTATAGGCAATGAGAGACAATTATGCAAGTTTTATAATTTTATACTATGTCTCACTTGCACAATAAAAAGGGAAATTTATAGCTCATAACCATAAGACTTGGCCTCCCTTTGCTTGGTTCTGTGTCGAAATAACAGAAATCAAAATAAAAAATGGAGTTATCATCTTTACATCTCAACCATACCTAAAACTGAATGTGTTCTATTGATAGTCATTCATATAATTATTTTTGGGGTTTAGATAATTTTGTCTCTTATAAGTTCAGTAATATAATTCCACGTTTATAATTGATAACCTAGCCTCTTAATGATGGTGTAAAGTCAAATCAATTGAGGAAGTTAATGACACAAGTAAACCATTCAATTCAAGTAAAAATGATAAGCATCATGGACTAACGTGTCATCAGATGAGTTCTGATAGAATGTAAGCAACACACTTCCCGCAGATTTCATGTTTCTTTTAACAAAAGTTTAATAAAAAATTATGACTGTAGTTTGAGAATTGAACCAAACAGTCTCTAAGATACTAACCCTTTCCACCAGACTCCAATTTCTAGAAGATCCTGACCGATATTAAGAGGAATCTAGAGTTGGATGAGCCAAATAGAGATGTAAATTCAAGCATCTATATGCTGATGGTTCAGGATACACACTTTACTTTTCCATGACCATGAGGAGGCAAAATAGGATAATAACCAAAACAGAAGCAATTTATCATAACTTATCATAATTTTATCACCTTAAAAAGCATATTTTGGTACAAAGTTCCAGTATACCTTCCTGTAAAATTTCAGGTCTTCTTATAAATTGCTTTATTAAAAGCACACTTCCAAGAATAACATAAACAACTTTATATGAAAATGTTTTTTCTCCAGCCTCTACTTTTTGTTTCCTAGCAGATGTATCAATTTGTTACTTTCTTCAACATGTTTTCTACTTCTGCTGTCACATAAAAGCAATTTTATACTTTCACCAAACAACTCACGAAATTGAAAATGTATATGAATGTATCAAACTATCGTGGCTACAGACATTAAAATTCTTGGCCAAGCACAAAACCATGCCAAACATCTCTAACCACATATGTAACTTAAGATTCAATTGCATATCAGAGGAGATGCTGGAACCATAGTCAGAATTTTATATCTGTCTTCTATTCAGGTGATTGGAAATCAAAATATAGTCCCCATAATGGTGCAGCAACATCTCCATTGAAGGAATAATGTTGTCATTGTTCAACTTACATTGTGTAACCAAGTATCATTATTACTGAAATATGAAACACTAGCCAGACCAAAATCTTAAATTGTGTAGAGGCAAAGGGTGTTAATTATCATATTTAGTTTATATTTGATGCTGTTAGGTTACAATTAACTCGCCTTTAATTAAGTACATTATTCACTGAATAATTTGCTGTATCTCTTATATCATCCATCTGGACTATCATATTTGATGTAACACCCATTGTAAAATATCATCTCCCCCTTCTTTGATGAAAAATTAAACACTTATTCATTTATTTATTATATAAAAAAGCATTGTGCTTAACTTATATATTCAATTTTTACTCAACCTCAGAAGCCAGAATCTTAATTATTATTTTTTCTTTTAGGGCTTTTTTGTGAGTTTTGGAGGAGAATGGAAGGGAATCTTTGGAAAAAAGAAGGGGGAAAGGGATTGGGGAAGGGAGGATACTCCCTCACACCTTGCATGAGGTTTATTTTTAACAAAAGAATTAAAACCCACCAATTTGGGGAACTAAAAAATTGAACTAGAGGAGGATTTTGGAGGGTTATCTTTCCTTCCCCCATCCTTTCCCCCTTCCTTTTTCCAAAATCTTCCCTTCCCTTCCCCTCATAAACTCACAAACAAAGCCTTACCGATTTAAATGAAGCTCTAGTTTTAAAAAAAATAAAATTGACAAGACCTTTAAGTCATATTTATATTAATTTAATCAGTTAAATTTATGGTTGTTTCATGATTAACCTATAATTAATCATGGAGGATGAAGTTGGAGGGTTGAGGAAGGAAATAAATGATAAGATGTTGAACCGAGCTTTGGTGAACCGTGGCAGTCTTTTCCGTTGATGTCCACCCCATTTGTTCATGCAAATGGTACCAAAATCAATTAATATCAGATAGTTTTTTTTCAACAAAAAAAAATCATATTAAAAAAATGAAGTCCCAAATTTCTTAAGCCCCACATCAAGCAGGTAATCAAACAACTTAGTCTTTATAAGTGTATGTCAAACTTCAATTAGTGCCGAGCTAAGTAACATTAGCTTGTGACCCAAGTGGAGGCATTAAAGTGATGGAACAAGCTTATCAGCTATTTACTCGCCATTGAAATGGTTCAAGCCCTCGGAGTAATGGCTTCCTTGCGACAATTTTCGATGATACCTGTTTGCGACGGTCAGGCAATCGCTATTCCGTCGCAAACTTCTAATAAAACCCCAACCTGCCCCACTTCTCGCTTCTTCAACCTGCAGTTCCTTCCTCCAAACTTTCACTTCCCACCACCTGCCAGACCCATGGTGCTTCAATCCGTTCGATCTGCTCTGCTCCGGTGCAGATCGAACGGATTGAGTTTTGGGTTTCAAACATTCAACCATTGGAACTCCACATGTTCTTCCTTTAGTCTGAAACCTTCTTTTCTTTGTTTCTTTTGTTCTTGTTCGAATGTAATTTGTGTTGGTGTTATTTGGATTTGTTATTATTTTGATTTCTTGTTTTGTAGATTATGTGAAATCAAATGATTATTGGGATTATGTTTAGATTAATCTCCTTAAGCATATTTCCCATTTTCACTTGCATCTTGACTTCAACCATTAATCTGCACATTGTTTACAGATACTGATGAGGATAAATAAACTTGGTAATCAACGGTTTTTAATGAATTAATCAAATTATAATATGCACCTTGGGTAATCATGAACTTGGATAATCAACGGTTTTTAATCTGCACCTTCTTGTTATTTGCGACGGCCAAGCCTTCACTACTTTTTGTGATTTGCGACGGCCAGGCCGTCACTAATTTCTGTTGATTTGTGACGCCATTTTAAAAAAACCGTCAGAAACGGTTTGTGACGACCTTATATGCGACGGATTTTTGGCCGTTCCAAATCCGTCAGAAACACTTGTTTTGCGACAGATTTGTTCTATTTGCGACGGCCTTTGGCCCTCGCTAATACCAATTTTTCTTGTAGTGGCTATTGTCTTAGCTTGTTGGTCAGGTAAACGAAGCAGATAAAGTATTCCGGCTCATGCCGCCTTAACAGAGCAGCGATGCATACTCTTGGTCCGAGACAGGAATGCCTTACATTAAACAGGGACTACAGCTGCTTGCTTGGACCATCATCTTTTTCATTTTCTTTTGTTTAATCAAAAGTGGTGCATCATTTGATGATAGTCACATAAATCAATGTATAATATCCATTAGATTGTTCCTTATCAATTATCAATCATTGTGTTATGAATTTGTCAAAATGGCTAAGCCGCTAAGGAATATAATGGGTGGAGTTATCTCCTATTGCTTCTATCCTCAAGTGGCTCTCCGGCCGAGCCCAACTTTGCTCTCTCTTTGCCTCACAGTGATTGTATCTAGGTTGTCCGCCCTTGGTTCCACTCTGTCCCTTTGGTTTCGTTTTGGCCTCAACATCCTGGCCCTTCAGTTGTTGTTGGTTGGTGGTGTCTTTTCTCTCGGGCTTACATTGGTTCATTATTGATGACTGTTCATTATGCCTGATGTGAGGTTCTCCTTTTCTACAAAAGGATGGTTGTAACACCCGGGTGCCGACGAGGGAGGGGAGTGGTCGTCGGTGCAAGAAGGCACGGACAAGGAGCGACTCCTGGCAGGCTTTTAGGCGGAGGGTGTAACAGCCTGTTTTTAATTACGTTGTTTTCACAGTAAAAATATTTTTATTTTTATTTTTAATTGAGACTTAGGAAATTATTTTGGAGAAAAAAATCATATCTGGAACTTACTATACGGTAGGAAGCTCTGGTTAAAAATTGGGTTTAAAACTCAGACGAAAAGCGGTCTGCGTTTTTTAACTGACAGTATAATTTTATACTGACAGAAAATCCTAATTTGGCCCGAAAACTGAAATTTGTAAATTTTTTATATTTTGTCTGTCAGGAATTCTACTTTCCAAATTTCTGATCAGAATTAAAATATTATGTTGATTCAGACGAATTTTGGTAAAAGTTCAGACGGAAAACAGTCGGTGTTTTCACTAAGAGTAAGATTTTAATGATTAGAAAAACTAATTTTGACTCGTGAATGAAATGGTTTATATTTAAATCATATTTCTAACGAGTTTGGTTGTTTTGAAAATTTTCAACCGAAAACGAAATATTACGCTGTTACGCGGGCGTAAAATCCTAATCGGGAAACCGACGGAGTCGAAAACGGAACAGCATAGACCCGTCAAGAGATCGGGACAACAAGTCATACATGATGACTCATGGAGGATGAGTCGCCAAGCATTTATGAGCATTAAATGCTAGTAATAATGACTTTTAGGTAAAAAGACCAAAATACCCCCAAGCTTTCACGGGTATTAACAAGACACATCTACGCACTCTTAACCACTCATTTTATGTGGTTGTAAACCTCCCCACATATCTTCAATTTCGTGCATCCACCTCCAATAAATCATACCTATTTTATTTTTCCCTCGTTTCATTATTTTCCTCTCAAAAATCGAAAACAGGGAAACGACGGAGTTGCGTACGAAATTTCCGGGAACCGCTAATGGATAGGATCGGTGACTCATTGGTGAGTCACTATGTGTCGCCCAAAATCAGCCAAACCTCCATCAAATGTGAGCCACATATTATTAACCATGGTTAGCCAAAATAACCTTAGTTAAGTTAATTATTAACTATGGTTAAGCTTATATTAATTATATATCACAAAAGCTATTAATACAACATATAATAAACCAAACAAAGCCTAAGATATAGCCTATATATACCACAAAACCGCAGCCCCTTCACTCACACCTTCATTCTCTTCATCTTCATCACCAACTAAGTTACAAAACCATAAGAACACCGAATCCCCACCAAAAATATGACCCTCTTCCTTTCTGAAACTCGGAAAACTCTCAACATAAAAGTTGTTCCTATTTCTCTCTTATTTCCAACAAGATAAAGATCATCAAAAACGGATAAGTTTATTGGGAGATAGGCTCAAAATACCGAAACTGCCCAGAATTCTCAGCAACCCACGAAACAGCAGAAAGACGGCCCTTTTCACCCCTGTTATGATCCGAAAAAAATGAAACCTTCAATACAAACGTTGTTCCTTTTCTTCTTATATTTCTAGAAAGCCAAAGTTCGTGATTTTTGGATGAGTACATTGTGAGATACACTCACAATACCATCACACCCTCAAGCTGTTCAGTTTTCAACTTAGTGAAGGTTGATCATTTTCTTCATTTCTTCAATCTTCAAGAGGTAAAAGCTCTTCTCCTTAATCATCTAAGTCTTATCCTTCATTTATTTTGTAAGATCAAGCCATGATCATCAAGTTTTCATAAATTTCCATTCCTAGATCTAGAACTTCAAATAATTCTAGAAAATTGTAGAAAAATCCTTTTAATGTGAAACCAATTTCTATGATCTTGTGATGTCTTCTAATTTCATTATCCAAGAGCATGTAATCAAAAACATTTTCATTCCCTATTTTATTTAAGTGGCCGAATCTCATTCAAAGGAGGGTTTGATGATTTTGTTTTCATTTTTGAAATCTAATGCTTGATTTGAGCTTTCTAGTACCTATATGATCTAAATCCAAGGGATTGAATCCAACTAAATTTTCTAGCCTATTTTTCTAATATAGGCCGAAACCCTAACCTTTGGGTTAGAGGATTTTGTTTCAATTCCTCTAGTTATAATCATTGGTTTTATAATTATATATGCTTAAGGATCATTGAGCTAAGAGTTTGTGAAGTTTTGAAATCCCTAGCCTTATTTTGGGTTGTCATAGCCGAACCTAGCCTTTTGTGGTCAAGGATGAATTTTGTTTGATTAATTCATTCTTATGTTGATTGGTTGAAGGTTGATTTAATAACCGTAGGGTCGTGACGAGGAGTGGGAAGTTCGTGTTTTCGGAGATAAGCTCAGGTGGGAGAAAGAACCATTCCATCGTCAGAACCGATAAGTAGTATATAATTTATAATAATGGTGTGGGGCGACCTAAACCCTACTAGTGGTCGAATAATCGACAATACCAAAATCGTATTGGAAACTTTTCCGTAATACCAATGACGATTTGGGAATTGTAGGTTTATCGCCTTAGGTTAATTATTCATATTTGAGGATGTCTTAATTATTTACTTTTGACTGTTTGTGATTTGCTGATTGAGGTATTCTACTGCATGTGATGTTTATTTTGGTGTTTGAATATTTTATTGATTATTGTGTTATGCATGATCTGCCTGGTTTGATAAATCGCTTAGTTGATTTTAAGTAAAGATATATATTGCTCGGAGGTATTTTGTTTGGGTGAGAGTTTTGAATATGAATTAGAGGTGCCTCGCTATTATTTTATAGAATTGATGTGATATAGAATGTAAGTGGAGGTTATGAGGAAAAGCTTGAGGTACTAGGTTGTTATTGATAAAAGTCAGTGAGAATCATATGTTGCATTGTTGTTCATAACCGTGTATTTGAGATACACGAGGTCCGAAGTTCTCATGGACCGTTCCAAATTAGAAGTTAAATTGTGCAACTATAGTGTCATTGCTATGCATGAGCACCCTTGACAGAGTTGAGAGAGAAAATCAGGGTGTGCATCGACGGTACTGTGCAGCTATAGTGTCATTGCTTTGCATGAGCATTCTCACCATGGATGAGAATGTGCACCGGCGTTGGGAACGTGTCACTTGGACGACTAACTGACATTCCTAACGAGGGATGTGTGACAGGATTAGCAGTGGCCACGTCAGCATAAAGGTTTAGTTACATGAGTTGGAGGGTAGAGGATGATGTTATAAAGTATGGATGATTGTAAATTGTGAGTGATGCATGTTTGTGACTATTATTATATTATATGCTATGAATCTTTTCCGCTTATGATGATAGAACTGTTTCTTATCTCCCTATTTCTGTATTTTTGTGTATGTCTACTTTGTTACGTTAGAAGACCAGATGGACGAATATGTTGCTGAGGAGATGGATGGAACCCTATACGAGACGGAGGTTGTTGAGGAGTTGAATGATATTCCGTATAAAGCTGACACTGGAGAAACCTACTGATCCTAATAATATAGTGTAGTGAGCTTAGGGCCAGTGAGTCATATAAGACATTTTTATTTTCCGTTAGTTATAAGCAGTTTGTATAAATAAGTACCTGTGTGGGATCCTACTGAGAGGATACCCTAAACAATATTGTGTAAAATAAAGGATAATTATGTGTGTATTTATGTAATATAGTTTTGGCGTGTTTTATATTTGCAGAAGTTATATGATTATTAATTAAGTTTTAATTATTACATATTTTCAACGATAAGCGCGCGATTAAGTAAATAATAAGGTTCTAATTTAATAATACAATGGGGCACAACGGGGTGTCTCAGAGGGACACATGAATGAACTGATAACACACCCAAATGAGAGGGATCCTGAGACTGTGTAGGTATGGGACTATACAGCTGAGGAAGGCTTATATGAATTGATTGGTACTACCTATACCAACAAGATGCATCTTTTTTTCGGAAGCCCGTCACTTAAGAACTCCACAGTTAAACGTGCTTGACTTGGAGCAATTATGGGATGGGTGACCTCCTGGGAAGTTTTCCAGGAAGCGTGTGAGTGAGGACAAAGCACGCTGAAAAGACCCGTGTTGGTCTGTGGGGACAGTCGTCAATCCATAGAGTAGCCAGGGATGTTACCGTGGTACTGGGTATTTATACTTATATATGGAAGATGCTACCCGAGTTCATTATTTTCTTGTTTTTCTCTCTGTTGTGGCTTTCAGTTCGTCTCCCTGCTGTGGCGGGTTTGGCTTCTTTTTGGCTTGCGGCTTTGGTTGGCTGCCCTTTTTCTTCGATTCTGGTGGCTTCTCTTTAGTAATATGTTGGATTTTATTTTTGGTGTCTTTTGGGTGTACATCTGTCTTCTTCATTTGGTTCAGTTCTGAATCTGGGTATTGGTTTTGGTTTGGCTCCTTGTGGTTGCTTTGGGATTTTAGCTATTTTTTCAAACTACACTACAACAGATTAGACTTTTAATAATGCACCTTTTATAGCATTTCCATGCGGAAATGCTATTAAAAGTGATGCGGGGACTTTTAATAGCGGTTCCTTAAGGAAACGCTATTAAAAGTCAAGCTGCAGGAAAAGATAGCGGTTCCTTGCGGAAACGCTATCTTAGCTAACCACCTAAGATAGTGTTTCCTTAAGGAACCGCTATTAAAAGTCAAGCTAAGGAAAAGATAGCGGTTCCTTGCGGAAACGCTATCTTAACTAACCACCTAAGATAGCGTTTCCACCAACAAACGCTATCTTATGTACCCCTACAATAGCACTTTTATACAGAAACGCTATTGTTTCCTTTCCAAAATTTAAAGTTCCCTAAGTCCCTTTTCAGACCGCTCAACCCCCCTTCAATCTCTTTCCAGTAAATCCCTAATTGGATCCAAGCACCATGGCACCCCTTCGCCTTTGTTCGCCGTGTCGCCGTCGCTCGCCTCTCTCCTCCGTCGTAGTTTCTTCTCTGGTTCTACGGTCCAGCCGTTCCACTTTGTCCCTTCGAGTCGCAGATCAGCGCACATAGCTGCACGAGGTAAGTCTTCTTCACCTCTCAATTTTGTGTGTTCATTTCTATTGAGTAGACAACAGTGACAATCAACTATAGTTTTGTTTTTGTTAGTTTTATTTTGTCAAAATATATTTGTGGACATTTGTTATTATGTTGCGGTTTTAAGTTGATTGTATCATAAGGGAACCATGTGAACTTATGAAGGAAGATGAATTGTTTGATGAAATGCTTGTATCAGGACTCTTTAAATGGTTTCTTGTTTTCTTGCCAAAAGGACTGCGTGTGTTGGCCTTAAACTTTTTCTGGGGCAGCTGCAGAATCTTGTGGTTACTATTTTTTGCCTTTTGTTCTAATACCTTTTCTTTGATATGTAATTGGGGTGGTAATTTCTGAGAGGATCTTGGTGTGGGTGGTTGTTATTGTTACTAGCTTCTGGTGCAGGGGCAGGGGTTGTGAGTATCTTCACTATCTTTACTTTAGATAGCGTTTGTATTTACAAATGCTATCTAAAGTCATACTTTAGATAGCATTTGTAAATACAAACGCTATCTAAAGGCTAACTTTAGATAGCGTTTCCGTGTACAAACGCTATCTAAAGTCTGAGTTTAGATAGCGTTTGTACGCGGAAACGCTATCTAAAGTCACCTTTTAATAGCACTTCTTAAATGCTATCTTTGCTAACGACTTTTAATAGCGGTGGCATAGATAGCGGTTACAAACGCTATTAAAAGGCTGCCGGAAACACTATCTAAAGTCATTTCTGTTGTAGTGCTAGTAGGAATTCTTTGTGCTGGGTTGATCTGGTATCTTTGGTTCCTTGGAGTAATTGCTCCTTTTTGTAATCAGGTTTGGGTACCCTTTGTACCCGTTATTTTTAAAATCTTGTTGGGTTATAAAAAAAAGATCATCAGTGTATGTCCATTAGCATCTTCCATAGGATTTAGACTTGTTTTAGACGTGGTTATGTTATAGACTTGGTGACGTTTGGAAGAGCTTATTTAAGCTCCTTTTGACTTATCTGATGACATAAACTCTTATGCAGTGTGTTTGGCAGAGCTTATAAAAATAACTTATGTCATCCCATAAGGAGTTTTTGACTTATTTTCATAAGTCACTGGGAGAAGCTTATGGAATTATCATAAGAGCTTATATACTGAACACCTTCTCCGTGCTTTTCACTATTTGAATCCTCTCATGTCTCTTTTTTTCTTTTTCTTTCTTTAAGTGCTTATGGCATAAGCTCTTATGCGATAAGGTCTTATGTGATAAGCTCTTAATTAAGTTGTTTACTCAAACACACCCTTATAAGACCCAACAAAGTTTCTCATAGCCCCAGTTCTTTTTCTTTTATAAAATAAAATAAGCAATGGTTGACATTATAATAGAGCCGTATGCAATGCATTTTCCATATATTGCTCCCGAGGATTTAACACACATTATGCTCAGTAGTTTGTGCATTTGCTTTTATCTAAGGGAGGGGGAGAGTGCTTGTATGTGATGAAAAAGAAGAATCACTTCACAAATTAAATAGCTTACATTTGACATCTAAACTATATACAGTTCAAGGTTACTGTTGTAGTAACATTGTACACGTGCCAGACATATAGAGGGGTATTGAAAATTCACAAAAGACAAAACAGGATCCTTTTATGGAATGTTTGGGTGCATATGCTATTAAAAAATTAATTATCTCTCAACATATGTTTCTCGGTGCATTTCTTTGAAAAGGTGGGGCTGGTTCATTTGTAAATAATCTAAGAGCCATTTTTCATTTACTGTTTCTCTTTCTCCAATACCACCTCTCTTCTCCCAAAAGAAGCATCTCGTCCTTTTTCTTTTTGCAAGGGAGCAGTTGGTTTCGACACCAGCTTGCTAATATGGGGACGTTCTCTGACTTTCTCCAATACCACCGATTTTCAAATACCACACATTCAACGTAAAAGCCTAAAAGGTGTGGTTTTTTCCAGCAAACCCCCCCCCCCCCCCATCGAAACTTCCTTTCTATTTCTCTCTTTCTACAAAACCATCCTTGAATACCACCCCCATCCGAAATCCCTCATCCATCATGACAGAAGCTCTCTTTCATCATCTCCAATGTCAAGTCCACAGTCGGTCGTAACTACCTCTCTCCTCTACTTCTCAAAAGACACTATTTTGGGAAAGTTTTTGTCGTCCCGATGCTCATTCATGGAGTCATGCGCGCCGCTTGAAGCAGACTGTGAATCACAAATCACAGAGCACCTTTCTCCTCTGTCATACGTTTCATGGTCAGGGAGGTAATGTTTTCAAAATCCCGTTGATTCAAATTTGAAACTCCCGCTATTGCTTTCCATTTGTTTTCAATCCCCTATCCTCTATAAATAGTGTGGTTTGTTTTCAATCCTCTCTCATTTCGTTTTTCCTCCTCTGTTTCATTGTGTCCAATTTCCTCTCCTATTTGTCTCCATTCTCGCATTGTAAGGAGTTAATGTCATAGTGTATTTTTTAATTTAATTTTGGCTTCATTTTTGTTGATTGTGTGTGTGTTTTGTTGTTACAGATAAATACAGACGATTTTCTGAAACACAGTCTGAGATTTAAGCCTTGGGGCACTCTAAATGGATCAAATAAAGGGTCATTAAAGAGGTCACCTCTAATTTCTGATGAATCTGAGTACAAGTGTGATGCAGAGGTAAACATGTTGTATTTGGAGACACCAGTTGGAGTGGGTTTCCCTTATCCTTAAGGTAGCTTCTATATATGACAGTTAATGATGAGACAATAGGCAATCTATTTTTGTTGTTTATTCTTTCTGCTAATATCTTTTTTAGTGTACCATACTTCCACAAATTTTGTATTGATTGTATATGATCACAATGAGTTCTTTGATTTCCAAGAGAATCCAATGTTGGAACCATCTGATCTATTTACCAATGTATATGATAAAGATGCTATTAGTTCTGTTTCTAAAAATAAATTTTTTTTTCTGGCAACTTGGCAGTTACAATTTGTTCCATTTCTATTATTCTAACTAAAAAGGTTTGTTAAATCTGTAGTATTTTTCATTGTATTTTTAGTTTTTGTGATTATTTTTACTAATGGAGTTCTTACAATTTGTTTCATATATTATACTATTTATACACTCATTTGTTGATGCTCAAATTTGTTTCCTCAGTCATACCTGAGACCCATGAAAACACTGTCTTTGTGATTATGAGGATACCTGACTACCTATGCTCAAGTTTGTGTTTGATTAATGAATTAATGAATCATCCAACTATCCAAGTATATGACAAGTTTTTCACTTTAATGTAGTTTTATATTGACATGTCTTTCAATGGATATAGTATTTTATGTTTTTTGCTGCATCACTCATCTGTAAGCAAGTGCCAAACTGCTCTCTAATAGGTTTCCTCATCTATAAGTAGAGTACCTCCATTTTCCCTTTACATAGAGAGTACTGTTTTATGCTATTAGTATAATATATTTATACTTGCTACCATTATTTAATTTGTTATTCAATTCAATACACTAAATATTAGCTTTTGCAGGTCCATATTTGGGCTTTTGTTTGTTCTTACTTCAATTTTTTTATTTAGATTTCGTTGGATCATCTCTTTTTTTTTGTTAAAAAAAAAACTTTACTTTCCACTGTGTGTAGAATCAATCTCACTACTAGGTAGGCTATTTCTATTGATGAGATGACCAATATTAAGACCCCCAATGCCTTCATTGCTTAAGTAGGGGAGTTCAATTTGTTGATCTTGGCCTATATGTAGTTGAGATGAATAGACTCATTATATCCTATAAAAAAATTGAATTCACTTAAAAAATATATCAATTTTTAGGGTGGCTAAAGGTATACTACAATATAGAGAGGAACATAACTGCTCCTGACATCTAACGCAAGTAACTATTCAATGTAGCTCCTCTTAAGAAGAAAAAAAACGAGAACTCTTGACTTAGTCATGTGACAGGGGAACTATCCATCTCCATTGATTCCAAACATGGCCTTTGTGGGTTATGTTGAGAACATTTCAATTCTTCATTCTCCAGAGCTATGCTCCATGTGACTTTTTGGACTGGTAGATGGCAAATTCAAGCTCCCAAATTTGAGAAGATGATTTATCAAACTCTTAAGAAGATGAAAGTAATGAAAAGTTAACTGGGTTCAGTAATGTATATCCCATTTGTCATGCTCTTTAAACAGATGTTAATACAGATGTTTTTTGGAAGTTATTTAGATGTTTACATTTGTCACTCTTTAATGTCTATTTTGAATTAAAATATTTAAATTTTATATGAATGAGATTTATGTTTAAAATCAGTCATTTTATTGATTCTTACATTTTTGCTTTTACATAAAACCATTTTTAAAGATTTTTAGGACTATTAAACCCTCTTTTATATTTCAAACTAAAACCTCAATCATCATTGTACCCCGTGTATTGCATGGATAATACACTAGCAAGATATAAGTTTACAATATTCTTATTCCTATGTATTAAAAATTTCACATATTTTATATAAACATTTAGAAGCAAACACATGTCCCATGCATTGCATGGGTTCTTATACTAATTCCAAATAAACTAAGATTTTGTTTGAGTTTGGGAGGGGAAGGGAAGACTTTGGAAAAATGAAGGGGGAAAGGGATGGGGGAAGGAAAAGATAACCCTCCAAAATCTTCCAAAATCCCCCTCTAGTTCGATTTTTTAGTTGCCCCAAATTGGAAGATTTTGATTCTTCTGTTAAAAATAAACATCATGCAAGGTGTGAGGGAGTATCCTCCCTTCCCCAATCCCTTTCCCCCTTCTATTTTCCAAAGCATTCTGTGACACCCTTCTACCCCGCATGTTAATATAAAACATTTACTTAAAATAGGTAATTATAAAACATGCATTTATTTGAAAAAAAATAAAAAAACTTGGATAAAAAGGTTTCACATCTCAACAAAAACAACGTGGAAATAACAGTTTTAAAATAGTAAAACATAAACAAGACAGAAAAAAGAAAAACCCAACCGCGATGTCACATACAGAGCTGGTATAACCAAAATCCGGATGCATCACGGAAACAAACTAAACAACTAACAAAACTAACAACTATAACTCAGCATTCTAACTAGAGTCGCGGCTCCTCTGAGTCACTCTTCCGCTAGTTGCTCACCGTCCTCTGCATAAGGAAATACATGCAACAGCAGAAACAGGAAAGCAGGGAGTAAGAAATCATGTAAACACAACGGCATGGGAATAGGGAATAAGATGAACATACATCATAGCATGTCATAACAATATAACAACATACAATATTTATACATCATCATATAATACCATAACAACATGTTAATCATCCAACATATGCTATGCAGTGCAATGCAACCCTACTCCACTACTCCATCAATGCATGTGGATCCAACTAACTCATGAAGTCAACTTCAGAGTTACATATCCGTATTAGCCAAAAAGCACCAACACCGGCATTTCCCCAAACCATGGAGGAACTCCTTGGATAGCCAACGTATCATAACTGGATACGCCACCTCGGGGGCGTACGGTTCACCAAACCATAGGCGAACCACCCGAGACTTGGGCCAGATCATCATAACTAGGACGACCTCCCCTATGTTGAACATCCCCCTCAACATCAACTCCAATGCTCTATGCAAATGGCACAACAACACACAAGGCAACCACCTCCTTTGCTTGGGCCTAAAAGCACCCAAGACTTATCACCAACACATCAACATTAACACCTTAGACCCACATCGTGGGGTCAAGGACCCCTTGGCCAAAAAGCACCAAGGTCCAACATAACAACATCTCGACCAAAAAGTTTCGAGAGCACTTTGACCAAAAAGCACCAAAGCGTGACAACGTGCGGTAACCCATCGAGTACCGACTTAACCAGCTTATCAGTCTTTGTTATCTTAATTAATCTTTAATTAAGTTATCTAACTTGTTATCATTTGATTAGTGTATTATTACATCATTTGGGGATAATTGGGGTAAAAATCTTAAGTTCTGACCAGTAGGGGGAAGCACGGGCGTACTAAACCCCCAGCACGGTCATGCTGCCACTTAAGTGGAGCACGGTCGTGCTCACTGTTCTGCACGGGCGTGCTCAATGCGCGACCTGTTTTCCAGTATTTAACTGGGAGCACGACCGTGCTCCCTGTTCAGCACGGCCGTGTTCCTGGGCAGGGCCATACTGGCAGAATTTAACTTGTTCTTAGAGTTTAGGCTCCATAATTCTCTCAAATCAGATCCTAGGGTCTTAACTAAAATATTCGGCATGAAACTTCACCCCTCACTAACACAGTTCATGTCTTATGAAGCTTGGGGAATTAATCCCTTAATTCCTATGTTAACTAAGAGTCCTAATTAAGTCAATTAGAGTCTTATTAACATATTCAACATAACGGTAACATCATCATCAACAACATATTCAGTCAATGTGATCAACATAATCCATGTCATAACAACAACATTCATAATCATGGGTATTCATACCAATTCAACCAAAAGTCATGGCATAAGACAATTCAATAGGCATACCACATCATGAACAACTCAACAATTATAACAAACAAGCATACCAATTAATCCAATTAAACATATAAACAATTCAGTCATACAACCAGGCAGATCATGGCATCAATATATTATAACGACAATAAACGGCGCTATAGGAACCCCTCATCTTACGCTACTCCCTCGTCTAGTGTATACACTATTCTTCTCCCATACCTGGTACGAGGTTCACGTTTCAAAAGAAGAAAGAAGATTCACTAGAGTCCCGTCTCACTAGTGCTTGTCTACGACCTTAAGGACGCCAAAGAGACACTTTGGTTCAACTCTAAGATCAAGAAATCAAAAGGAAGCGATCAAGAACTTGAAAGAAAGAACACAAGGGACAAGGTGCACGAATTTTACCTTTTCTAAAGTCCCAAACAGCAAGCACAACAAACCCATATTCGCAGCGATGTTCTCCTATCAAGAAGCAGTGAAGAACGGTGCAAGAACGGGTTCTCTAGAGAGAGTTTTAGGGAGAAAAACCATAAGGATTCAAAGAGGAAGGAGGGAGGCAGTTTTCTGAGTGTTGGGGTCGTGTAAACTAGGTTTAGGTCGAGTCTAATGGTATATATATGAGTTTGGGTCATAACGGGTTCCTATTTCAGCCCAAACTGTATACAGTTCGGTATTTTGACCATAACTTGAGCTACAAGTTTTTGATTGAGGCGTTCTTGGTGTCATTAGAAAGCTCAGAAATATCTACAAACTAATGTATAATGATCGAATCCTAAATCGGACTCTAAGATGGTCAAAAGTTCGATGGAAGTTTAGCGACAGGTTTGGTAGTTATTCCTAGATAGGATCCTTAGGAGATTATGATAGGGTCTTAAGATATAAACAAAAAAGAGGATGACCCTATATTGATAAGGACTCAAATCTGATTAGTTGAGGGGCTAAAATCTAAGAATAACACTATCTCTATTTAAATACTAAATCACACGATATCTTATCATATCATTCTTAATCGCTTATTATTAATAAAATCGTATATCATATATTAACATATAAAATCAAACATTAAGAGACACAATCTCATATTAATGCAAATCATATGCAATAATATATACATATATATATAAATATCAAACATATATATACCATAACTAACACATATAAACATAAGGGTGAATCTACTAACACATATAAACATAAGGGTGAATCTTGAGGTGTTACACATTCCCTTCCATTCCCCTCCCATCCCCTCCAAAACTCACAAACAAGCCCTAAGAGTAGTGGCTGATCCAAGACCTTAAGCCAGTGGGGGCAACATATTTTGAAAATATTATTATTATACATATAAATATAAAGGCATGAATATTGAAATTATAAAATTTAATATATTTAATTAAATAAATTACATACATCATAATTGCTCTCTATTTGATTTCATGTTTTGAAATCATTGAATGATCAGCCCATTATCAATGTTATTGAACACAGTTAATACATCTAATTTCATGTCTAACCGATCAATTTGATGAAACAATACAGTTATCACAAAATCCCCAATTTTGAGCATATCAAAACCATAGCCTATCAATATTTATAATTAACCATCATCAAGAGCAAATTTTATGAAATTGGCTTCATAAGCATGTTACTCATCATTCTAATTACATAATCAAGCAACCAATTTTACATTAGGAGATTATACTTGTTCTACCCATCTATCAACTCTTCATGTTTGTGTTATTTATACATGTTTTTTAGATCATTAAGCTTTCGTAGTTTACCTGTACACTATTTTTTTAAGAAAAAAAATGCCAATTATCAATATTTAGATACAAAAATGAAAACAATGTATGAGTTCAATATCATTAAAAAAAAATATGCGCTGCCTAGAAAAACAAATTTTCTTATTTCTTTCAATATTTCTATCCTACGGAAATTGGAAGCGGTGGAGGTGCATGTCTTGTACTTCTGTTGCTGAGTCTATGACTGACACAAAGGCAAGAAAATAGAGAGCAGTGTGTGTCGACTGAGGAAAGGAGAGTAGAGTGCTAAGTAAGATGGGAGTGAGACTAGTGACATGAGTACAATTATATCAACTATTGGGGGCAAAAAATACATATATAAGGTAGTTATAAAAAAAATTAAACTGAGAGGGTGCATGTGCACACCCTCAGCTCAGTGTAGATCCGCCCCTGCCTAAGAGTCATAATTATGAGAAATGGGCCCTTCTTATAGACAAGAATATGAAATTTGAATTGCTTCAGAAGGGGGGCATATGAATTTAGCTTGCTAAATCAATTTTTGTTTTGTTTTTTTTCTGCATAATCCCACATTGACATACTGAAATACAATGAAAGCTCCTAGTTGGCCATTTGAGGTTTGAAAAAATAGCAATAATATGGCCAACAACTTCTTCTACTGTTATAGCGGGTATGCAAAGCATATTGGTATGGATGTGGTAAGTGGAAGAATTCATTGGCTTATTGTGATTTGCCATACATAATATGCCCATCCAATGACAGTTCTCTAGTTCTCTTCCCACTTTTTCTCAGTTTTTTCAATCTGTCATTACTTAACTGTTAAGACTTAAGAGTGTTTCCGTTAATATACATCTTATCAGATTTGATTTTTATTTTAAGTTGTTTGGTTGCAAACTCCATTAGTCAAAAATGTTTCCGCCTACAACTAAGTGCCATATTTTCATTGACCGAATGATATGCCATATCTCTTAAGTCTTATATCATCCATTGGGTTATCATAATTGATTTAACAGCCATTGTAAAAAGGCCATCTTCCCCAATGGTGAAAGTTTGATCTGTTTGGATGAGATAAGAGAATTTGCTAAGGGGTGATCGAGAAGGATGCTGCTGATGGACTTGTGAAGGGGAACTGATTCTTGTTTTCCAAGAATGTGTCCACCCCAATGCTGATAAGATGTTGAAACTTGAAATTGAGTTTTGGTGGACCCGGACAGTGTTTTCCATTGATACCCATCTCATTTGTAACAAATGGTAAAATCAATTCATATCATATATTATTTTCCAATAAAAAAATATCATATGAAAAATGAAGTCTCACATTTCTTTGCATTTGTAAGCCCACATTGAGAGGGTCATGAAACAACTTAGCCTTTATAAGCATATGACAAACTTCAAAACATTGTCGAGCTAAGTAATGTTAGCTTGTTACCCAAGTGGGGGCATTAAGGTGATGGAACAAACATATTTTGTAGATAGCTGCTCCCATGGTTGAGTGTGGTTCCTGCTCATGCTGCCTTAACAGAGCAGCGATGCATATAACCTAGATCACAAACATACAAGTCTCCAATGTACCTACCAACCATGGAGTCAAATAAGAACTAAAAAAAGGTTCACTCTCGAAGACATGAAATCAAGGGAAATGTAATGGTCCCATCAGGAGTTACTGTGTTATATGGTCACTTCATAATCTTTATTATTTGGTAATGTTATAATTTACTGTCGATAGTTGATATTTTCCCTTTATGTCTCGCCATTCATTCTCATTTATTTATCAAAACAGGCTGCTCATCACTATTTCATTGTAAGCTTTTATTAGTTCAACATACAATCACGTATACTCGTCAAAAAAAAAAAAAACACACATACAACCACGTATCATATGACGTTGATAAAAAATCAAATGCATTCAATCCAATGCAAATCGATTAGTTCAATTTTAACATTGAAATCAATGTAATCCAAACAAACTGCAACTAAATATCATATTTGGATTGAATGATTTTTTTATCAAATATCAATTGGAATTGAACTACTAGGGATGACAATAGGGTAAGACGAGCACATGTAGTAATCCCTTGTGACCCTCCCTATTGGATGAGAATAGAATATACCCTGTACCCTCACTGGTAGAGCTAGGTATGTGGATCGGTCCGGTCCGTTTAAGTCCGGTCCTCACCTAAACGGACCGGACCTAAAAGTCCGCATGATAAATGGATTTTGAAAAACAGAGTCTGTGTCCAGTCCGCGGACTAAACGGACTGTCCGCGGACTTTGCACTAATTTTGTTTTTATTGTTTTTTTTTTTTGCATCAAACATCAAAAACAAATAATGTTTTGTATAGAAAAGCAAGCCAAATAAACATCTATAATATATCTGTTTTGGGGTCACTATTAGGGGTTTTTTTACACCTGGCAGTCATAGACAAGACTAACAAGTCCATTATAAAAAAGACATTCTGAAAATTTGCAGCTAAGGGAAATGGGTTGTATCAACATATTTGAAACAAAAAATTTTGGCCCAATGATTAAGGCCCAAATAAACCTAGTTATTACTTCTCATTCACGAAGCTCTCAGCAGATTGAAAAATGCACTGTTCCTGCTTAACACAGGACTAAGTGCACACTGTTCCCAATGATTATGCATTGTTTTAAAATCATTTTCACTAGGGATTTAATCACCGCAGGTTATTTGACAACTAGTAGGGTCTAGGGCATCCTACACAAACAGCATAATACGCTATACTATGCTTGCCTCCTGAGACGCCCCGTTTTGCACCATTGCATTATTAGATTAAAACCTTATTATTTATTTACTTAATCACGCGGTTATCGTTGAAAATATGTAAAAATTAAAAAATTATTTACTAACCGTATAACTTCTGCAAGTTAAGCACACCAAAGTTATAATATATAAATGCACACATGTTTGTTCATTACATTACCAAAACACTGTTTAGGGTATCCTATCAGTAGAATCCCGCACACGTATTTAGTTATACAAACTGCTTATAATCAACGGAAAACTCACTGGCTCTAGACACTAAACTACATTGCTGGAATCCACAGCTTGTCCTCCCGCCTCTGGTGCATACGGAGTTCCATCTAACTCCTCAGCAACTGGTTCCTCCATCGGGTCTTCTCATACGATCACATCAGAAATAAAATACAACACATAGAAAGATATAGGGGATAAGAAACATTTCTATCATCAAAAGTGGAAAAGAGACATAACATATCATACAATAAATGTCACAGACAATCAACATACATAACTAACAAATCATCCTCAAATTAATGTACCATCCTCTACCCCAATCTCACACAACTACACTTTTATACTGAGGTGGCCACCACTAATCCTGTCACACATTCCTCGTTAGGAATGTCGGTTAGTCGTCCAAGAGATGCGTTCCCAACGTCGGTGCATATTCTCATCCATGGTGAGAATGCTCATGCAAAGCAATGACACTATCAGTAGGATCCCGCACAGGTATTTAGTTATACAAACTGCTTATAATCAGCGGAAAATAAAACATCTTATAAGACTCACTAGCCCTAGACACTAAACTACATTGCTGGAATCCACAACTTGTCCTCCCGCCTCTTGTTCATACGGAGTTCCATCTAACTCCTCAACAACTGGTTCCTCCATCGGGTCTTCTCGTACGATCACATCAGAAATAAAATACAACACACAGAAAGATATAGGGGATAAGAAACATTTGTATCATCAAAAGCGTAAAAGAGTCATAGCATATCATACAATAAATGTCACAGACAATCAACATACATAACTAACAAATCATCCTCAAATTAATGTACCATCCTCTATCCCAATCTCACACAACTACACTTTTATACTGGCGTGGCCATCACACATTCCTCGTTAGGAATGTCAATCAGTCGTCCAGGTGACGCGTTCCCAATGACGGTGCATATTCTCATCCATGGTGAGAATTCTCATGCAAAGCAATGACACTATAGCAGCACAGTACCGTCGGTGCACACCCTGGTTCTCTCTCATCTCTATCAAGGGTGCTCATGCATAGCAATGACACTATAGTTGCACAAGTTAAATTCTAAGGTGGAACGGTCTAACGAGAACTCTTGACCTCATATATTCCAAATATACGGTTGTGAACAACAACGTAAACACATGAATATCACTAACCCATATTAATAACATCCTAGTGCCTTAACCTTCCATCAAAGCCTTAACACATATTCTATGTCACCCTTCCTCTTTAAAATAACTCATTTAGGTTAGGCACCTCTTGTTAGATTCAATGACTTAGAGATTTTGATATATGACAAATACAACTTAATGTATATGCAAGTGTTTTAGTGTCAAATTACAAAGACAGGTATCAAGCAGTAATCAACAAGTTCAGTGAGCAATCAAAGGAGAATATTCAAGGAAGAACTTTGAGGAATCAAAGAGCAAAGACGAAGATCAAGGAATCATCAAGACAAGAGCTTAAAGGAGAAATTAGATTTAAGTCTTAGATGATTTGTAAGAGATAAAATCTCTTGTTCACAAAAAGCTCAATTAAAAAGATGCATGAAGAAAATCATTTTTTATAACCTGCATTAAAAGAAATAAGTTTTCGTTAATGAAAATGATTTTTTGGAAATAAGATTTTCTAATCGAAGCGCTCGTCCAACAAGTGACAGAAGCGCTCATCCAACAAGTAATACAAGCGCTCGTCCAACAAGTGACAGAAGCGCTCGTCCACTGAAATGATGCAAGCGCTCGTCCACTGAAATGATACAAGCGCTCGTCCACTGGAGTGATACAAGCGCCCGTCCACTAAAGTGACACAAGCGCTCGTCCACTGTAGTGACAGAAGCGCTCGTCCACAAAAGTCTTTGGACCTGTTAAATTCTTAATGAGAAGCTCTGTCCAATTACGTGGCATATGGAGCTCGTCTACCATATGGAGCTCATCTACCATATGGAGCTCGTCTACTAAATGGAGCTCATCTACTAGTTGGAGCATGTCCAATTACTTTGTGTTTTAGTACTCCCGTCTGCTGACGTGGCATATGGAGCTCGTCTACTAGCCCATCTGAATGTAAAATCTTAATGGCTAGATGGACGAGGTTATTTTCAAGATGGACGCGAATTTTATAAGAACTATCAGAATCTTATTTCAAGAACGAGAATCAAGAAAACAGATTATGTTAATCAGATCCAAATCCGTTTTGATTGATCCTAATGACTATAACTTGTTTTCTATATAAAGAGGGATCAAAGGAACACTTTTTACAAAACTAATAACATATCGAATACAATACACATATCATTCATCATCTTTCTTGAGCTTACTGTGAATAGAGTGTTTCAATACTCATAAGTGCTTCATTTTGTTTATCTGACTACTGAGAGTTAGGAATCAACTTTTGTTTTACATTTCGATTGTAAAGAGAGAGGGAGTCTCTCTGAGTGATTAGGGTGAGGTATCCCTAAGGTTGAACATTGAGGCTATTCACAAGAGTGTGGTATCTCGAGGTGAAGGAGTGCTCTGTGGTGTAAAGGTTTTTCAAGCTACCTGGCAAAGCTTGTGTGTGAGTGTGTGAAATCCCAAAGGTGGAGTGGGGACTGGATGTAGGTCACAGTGGAGGTGACTGAACCAGGATAAATTTGGTTGTGTAGTATCTCTAAACTCAAACTCCTTTACTTTCTGTTTATGCTCAAGAACCTGCGACTTTGATGTTTAAAGTTCAATATAATTTTTGTTCTTGATCTATATAAACTGTATTGAAAACTAAGTTTGATTGTAATCAAGACTGTGTTATCTGTGTTCAAAACTGAGTTGATAAAAACCATTCTTAATTGCTGAAACTGAACTATACTGAAACTGAAACTTGCATAACTTGTTCTTAATCTTTAAAGGATTAATCAGTTTTTGTATCTTGTTATTACTGAGTTATTGAACCTGAATTAATTCTGAATCAATCTTTCTTATCTTCATCATCCCTCTATTCAAGATTTTATATAAACCCTTCATTGATCTTGTAAAAGATCCTAAGGCCACAAATCTGCAACTCTGATTTGAAAAGTTTATGAAAAAGTTTTAAGAGGGAAATAATTTTTTTGAAAACTAAATCCCCCCCCCCCCCCCCCCCTTCTTGAGTCGTTGAAGCCAAAACAACACCTCTAAGTCACCATTATCCTCACACCCAAACAATTATCTCCCGAACAATATATATATATATATATATATATATATGCTTAAAAATCGCTAAGCACAATATTAAAACCTGGTAGATCATGCATAACACAATATCAACAACATATTCCATTATCACCAAAATAACACAATATCAATTCAATAATGATAATAAAGTCAAATCAACCATAAACAATCTAAAATCATCCTAACGTCGATAAACCTCCAATCCCCGAATCACCATTGGTTTTACAGAAAAGGTTTCCAATGTGATTTTGGTTGTGTCGATTACTCAACTACTAGTAGGGTTTAGGTCGCCCTACATAATTATTATAGAATATACTACTTATCGTTTCTGACGGTAGATTGTTTCTTTCCCCCACCTGAACTTATCACCGAAGTCCTAAACTTTTCGATCCTCATTACTCTACCAAAGTTAATGGTTAACCTTCAACCAAAACAACAGAACACGAATAAATCAAACAAAAACCAACTATGACTAATTCATGCTAGGTTCGGCCATGATATCAAAAATAGGCTAGGATTATTTTCTCAACTCTATCTTTTGGATCTTAGTTCCTAGAGTTTTAACTAACATAAATCAAGTGTTACAATTCAAAAATATGAAACAAAATCCTCTAACCTCTATGGTTAGGGTTTCAGCCATAATAATTAAAATAGGCTAGAGATTCCTTTTGCTCAAAAACTCTTGGATCTAGAACCTACACACCTTAAATATTTGATACAAATCACGATCAAGTTAAAGATTGAAGAAAACTTATTTTGTTCATATGAACCCAATTTCGGCCAAGACTAGAAAATAGGGTTAGGAATTTCTTTTGATCTTAAACTCTTAGATTTAGAACATAGAAACCCTAGATAGCTCATAAACAACTTCATCTAAGTTAAAAGTTGGACAAAATCTCATTTGCCCACCAATACTTAGATTCGGCCATATATAGAAAAATAGGAAGGAAAATTCTTTTTCTTACATACTCGTAGATGATGAAAGTAGAAGTCATATAAGGATCATAGAAACTGGTTTCTGTAACACCCTGTTTTTACGATTTTTACCGTTTTGCTGTTTTTACTGTTTTTCAATTATCGGTAGAATTTTAATTGTTCGTAATTTTTATATTAGATCTAGAAAATATTTTTAATAAAATAAAATCATAGTTATACTCTACCTTATGGTAGAAACGTAAGGTAAAAATTTGGGTTTAAAACCCAGACGAAACCCGGTCTGCGTTTTCCCTGGCAGTAAGATTTTACTGGTCAGAAAACCTAATTTTGACCCGTGGATGAAACCGTTTAGGTTTATATTTTATTTCCAACCATAGTGGTTATTTTGAAAATTTGCAAAATAAATAGGTTATTATACGATATTCGGGCGATTTTGTAAAAAAGTTATAAGGTTTTAAGTGAAAAAGGACTATTTTGTAATTAATGAAAGTTTAGGGACTAAAATGAAATTTTAGAAAATAAATATAATTGGACAGTTAGAAACTGTTTTTCATGCTTATAAAACTGTTCTAAAACTCCAAAATGAGTTTTGGACTATTACAGTGTATAATCGTTGAAAAAAGATTTACGCGATTTACAAAATTAACGACGTTCGGTCAAATTCTTAGGAATTTCGTATAAATGATGTAAAATCAATGTTTCAACATTTTCACATGAGTGATATAACCTAGGAGAATAATACATTTGAGGTGAAGAACCATATCTTCAAAAGTAGGAATTTTTAAGCCTAAATTCAACAAAAAGTGGCGAAACCGTTGTTTAACGTTTTAAGGATTTTCGAGAAAATGTTTTGGCGAAATTGATACCTAAGTATCTTTGAGGGAAATTATTCTTGAAAATGGATTTTATTTATATAAAGGTTTTGGTTTTAAGCCAAAAGGACTTTTGTCTTAAAAGACGAGATTTACTGTAAAATGTAAAAACCTAAGTCAAGAACGACTTAGTGAAAATACAAACGTAATAATTTATGATATGGGGTAGAAAACGACCTTATGTCATAAAGTATGGATAATTCATTATTCATATTCCTTAAATTTTAATGGACTCATAATGATTTGTTTTAATGAAAGCCAAAGAAAAATGCTCAACTAGAAAAGTATATAGAAATAAATAATTGGACCTGTGTTCCAATCTCATAATGTGCTAGGATTTGTAATCAGGTATTCTAAGAAAACTTTGCACAAAGATGATAGGTTACTTGAGAACTTTAGCTTGATGATTAAGTACCGGTGATTCAGACTTAAGAACATCTAGCATCTGTTACAGTACGCTAAAAGAATTCTGAAGGAATCACGATGTCATCCGTTGGATAGACGATAAGAATGCATTTCCGGAAAAGTTTACCTAAACACATAGTGAAACTATATTCTGTAAGGCCGTTGTGCCTAGGAGTTTGAGCTAACACGTTAATGCGGGTGCAAATTTCGTAGTGACGATCTATTGATGCTTGGGGGTGTCGGGGTATGAAATACTCATATAGGCCCAGTTGGTTGCTCTTCTGTGGTATGGTGATCTTGCAATACACCGACATACTCTAGTAGACACTATGTATTTTCTGGTAGTGTGGGATGTTCCCGAAAAAGCCTATGTGCACGATGATGGTTGTTGACACATTTTATTACCCAAGGCTGGTGTACTCCGGAACAATCCTCCGAACCACTCTCTCTGACTGTTTGTTAAAACCATGGTATAGGGGATCAGAGGTCATTCCTCGAGTCTTAGATGTCTCTTATCTAGGAAAAATGGTGCCTTGTGATTATGTTGTTGTGAAACATTATTATTTCTGTTGTGATGGATGATATAACTGTTTATTAACATTTGTACGTACCTGTGTGTCGTACCACTGCATGTCTGCGTTAAGTGTAAGATGAACGGAAATCTCACCTCATTTATGTATTTTCTGGTTTGCTGTTTTCTATCTTGCGTTGGACGAAGATGACGACAACGGTGTTTCTCCATCACACTGTGCCGAAGTTTGAGCGTACTTGGAGACACAGACACAATATCGAGGGTTTTAGTATAATGGATTTTTCTCAGTATTTTGTGTCTGGCCAGTCTCGTGTCTATGTTATATTTTGTGGAGCTTTGTCTCTAAAGATATTATTATTATAGACATATTTCCAATCTGTTGTTATTTACAGGCATTGGTATTTCCGCCTTCTTTCCGAATATGTATGACTGCTGATACTTGGAAATTGGTTTGTATAATATTGATGCATAAGTTGATGTTATATGCTAAAGAGTATGTATGGTCTTATTTTCAAAAGAGAAAAGAAAAAAAAAACCCTTTTTTGACAAATTAATTATTTTCCGCTTTACTCGATCTTATAAAAATAGAAATTTCACAAACAATGTAGCGCCCGAGATGGGTGTTACAGTTTCACATTAAAATGGTTTTTCTACAATTTTCTAGAATTATTTGAAGTTCTAGATCTAGAAATGGAGATTTGTGAAAAGTTGATGAAAGTGAAGATTTGATGCATGATTAACGAAGCTAAGATGATGAGGAAATGATTCCTCACCTTGGAATGAAGAGGTTTGATGAAGGAAATGAAGAACAAGTGAAGAACTATGATGAACTTTGTAAGAACACTATGATGTTCTTGGTGTTTTGGTGAGAAAATGACTTAGAATGAAAAATGAAAATGTCTAAGCGTGGGGAGGGTATGGCAGCCATGAAATTGAGAGTGTGAGGGAGTGAAAATGCCTTTGTTTAATGTTAAAAATGAACCAAGGTTAGGTTAGTTGACATAGGTTAAGTTTAGAAAATAATATAATAACTTAACTATGGTTATAATAACCTAACTAGGGTTAATTTGTAACCATGTTTTGGTTAAAATACTTGGTGGATAATGAAGGGAGGTGTGGCTGATTTTGGGACACATCAAATTAGTCATCCATGACTCATCGATTCAATCCGTTAGCGGTTCCCAGAAACCCCGAACGCAGCTCCGTTATTTACCGGATTTCGGTTTTTGAGAGGAAAATGATGAAACGAAAGCAAAATGAAATAGGTATGGTTTTTGGAATGTGGTTGCACAAATTGGAGATATGTGGAAGGTTTACAACTGTAACACCCTACTTTTTATTTTCCGATTTTTATTTTTTTCAGTAAAAATATTTTCGCTGTATTAACCAGTATAAATGTATTTATTTATATTTTTATCCGAGTTCATGGAGATTGATTTTTATGAAATAAAAAGCATATTCATACTCTATCTTAGGGTAGAAGCTTACGATAAAAATTTGGGTTGAAAATTCAGACGGAACCCGGTCTGCGTTTTCACTGACAGTATAATTTTACTGAGCAGAAAACCTAATTTTGACTCGTGAACGAAATGGTTTATATTTAAATCATTTTTACAACAAGTTTGGTCAGTTTGAAAATTTTCAGTCGAAAACGAAATATTACGCTATTACGCAGGCGTAAAACCCTAATCAGGAAACCGACGGAGTCGAAAACGGAACTACAGAGACCCATCAAGAGATCGGGATAACGAGTCATACTTGATGACCATGGAGGATGAGTCACCAAGCATTTATGAGCATTAAATGCATGTAATCATGACATTTATGTAAAAAGACCAAAATACCCCCAAGCTTTTGCGGGTATTAACAAGACGCATCTACGTACTCTTAACCAATCATTTTACGTGGTTGAAAACCTCCCACATCTCTCCAATTTCGTGCCTCCGCCTCCAATAAACCTTACCTATTTCATTTTGCTTTCGTTTCATTATTTTCCTCTCAAAAACCGAAATCGGGTAAACGACGGAGCTGCGTACGGAATTTCCGGGAACCGCTAATGGATAAGATCGATGACTCATTGGTGAGTCATTTTGTGTGGCCCAAAATCAGCCACACCTCCACTAAATGTGAGCCACATATTATTAACCATGGTTAGCCAAAATAACCTTAGTTAAGTTAATTATAACCTTAGTTAAGTTAATTATAACCTTAGTTAAGCTTATATTAATTTAATAATCACAAAACCCATTAAGCCAATTCCTTTTAACCAAACAAGGCATAAGATTACTCCTATAAATACCCTCCAAACCGTGGCCTCCCTCACCATTTCACTCATCTTCTTCATTCTCTTCATCTTCCCCACCAACTAAGTTACAAAACCCTAAGAACACCGAATTCCCATCAAACATATGACCCTCTTCCTTTCTGAAACTCGGACAACACTCAACATAAAAGTTGTTCCTCTTTCTCTCTTCTTTCCAACAAGCTAAAGATCATCAAAAACGGATAAGTGGATTGGGAGAAAGGCTCAAAATACAGAAACTGCCCAGAATTCCCAGCAACCCACGAAACAGCATAAAGAAGGCCCTTTTAACCCCTGTTATGATCCGAACCAAATGAAACCTTAAACACAAAAGTTGTTCCTTTTCTTCTTATCTTTCTATCAAGCCAAAGTTCGTAATTTTTGGATGAGTATATTGTGAGATACACTCACAATACCATCACACCCTCAAGCTGTCCAGTTTTCAACATAGTGAAGGTTGATCATTTTCTTCATTTCTTCAATCTTCAAGAGGTAAAAGCTCATCTCCTTGATCATATAAGCTTTCATATTCATGGATTTATCATGTTTATGCCATGAATCATATTTTTCCATTCCTAGATCTAGAACTTCAAATAATTCTAGAAAATTGTAGAAAAATCCTTTTAATGTGAAACCAATTTCTATGATCTTGTGATGTCTTCCACTTTCATTATTCAAGAGCTTGAATCCAACTAAATTTCCTAGCCTATTTTCCTAATATGGGCCGAAACCCTAACCCTAAAGGTTAGGTTAGAGGATTTTGTTTCAAATTTTAGTCTTGTAATAAGTAATCTATGTTAGTTAAGACTCTAGTAACTAGGATCCAAAAGATAGCATTAAGAAGATAATCCTAAACCTATTTTCTAAGTCTTGACCGAACCTAGCCCTAAAGTGTCATAGATGGTTGTTAGTTGATTAATTATAGTTATGTTGTTTGGTTGAAGGTGTTTGTGTTAACTCGTGGCGGGATAACGAGGATCGTCGTGTACGTGTTTCCGGTGAAAACTCAGGTGGGGAAAAGAATCAACCTATCGTCGGAATCGATAAGTAGTAGATTATATGATAATTGTGTAGGGCGACCTAAACCCTACTAGTAGTTGAGTAATCGACAAGACCAAAATCTCATTGGAAACCTTTTCTGTAAAACCAATGTTGATTCGGGGATTGTAGGTTTATCGACATTAAGGTTGATTTTATGATGTTGAGGATGTTTGGATTTATTTATTATTTGATTTGATTGTGATATGCTGGCTGTGATAATTTGTTTTAAGTGATATTTTATGGTGTTTGATTATTTTATTGATATTATGTTCATATTTATTAACCGTTGATGGATGATTTGCTTTTATTATTTATATCGAATTGATACTTTATGATATGGATGTTAATATGCTGTTTTGAGGTTGGAATGGTATATGTCTGAGTAATTTCTGGCTAAGGAAAAACTTGGTATTTAAGCGTGTTTATCACCACCTCTTTTTCCTGGGAAGTTATCCGGTATACTATTCGTAGTTCTTAAATTTGGTGATTTTTATTCTGTTGAATGATATTTTATGATGATTAATATGTTTATGTGAGAATGTATTATAGCTTGATGATAATTGAATTGCTTGGTTCAACAATATTCTGATATATGGTTAGAGATGATCTGCCTGGTTTTTAATATTGTGCTTAGCTGATTTTTAAGTAAGGATATGTGTTGTTCGGGAGATAATTGTTTGGGTGAGAGAATAAAGGTGATTTAGAGGTGCCTAGCCTAATTAAGTGGTTTTATCTAAGAGGAAAAAGGTGTTGAGACTTTGATGGAAGGTTGAGGCACTAGGTTGTTATTGATTTAAATTAGGGAGATTCATTTATCGAGGTATTGTTAGTCACAACCGTGTGAGTGGAACACACGAGGTCAGGATATCCTATTTTGGGGATATCGGATATTACGGGTGAGTGCCCTACGGATGTGGATGCCGAGGTATACTACCGTAATACTCTTTAGTTCTTGACGAGTTCGCATGTTCTTGGCACTGGACCGTTATGGAATGATATTCCTTGACGAGTTCGTATGTTCTTGGCACTGGACCGTTTTGGATTGATATTCCTTGACGAGTTCGTATGTTCTTGGCACTGGACCGTTATGGAAGGATGTTCCTTGACGAGTTCGTATGTTCTTGGCACTGGACCGTTATGGAATGATATTCCTTGACGAGTTCGTATGATCTTGGCACTGGACCATTTTAGACTAATAAGTGTTTAGTCTTTGATGTGTTCGAAAGTTATTGGTACTGGACCGTTCTGGACTACTGACTAATGTGACAGGAGTGAAGATGGCCACATCATTATTAAGTTTTAGTTGCATGGGCTGAGGGTAGAGGATGATATAGTGAATTGAGGATGATTGCTGATTTTGATTGATGCGTGTCTGTGACAATTACTGTATAATTTACTATTACTCTTTTCCACTTTTTGATGATAGAACTGTTTCTTATTCCCTATATCTTTCTGTGTGTTGTGTTTTATTTCTGATGTGATCGTACGAGAAGACCCGATGGAGGAACCAATTGCTTGAGGGGTTAGATGGAACTCCTTACGAACCGAGATGCTTTGGAGGTCGAGTTGTGATTCAAGGCGATTAGAGTATAGACAGTATGGCCAGTGTGTCTAAAGAGTATTTATATTTCCGCTGAGTATGTCTGTAGTGAAGTTTATGCCTGTGAGGGATCCTACTGAGAGGGTACCCTTAACAGTGCTTTTGGAATGTAATAAATAACAGGTGTGTATTTATGTAATATAGTTTTGGTATGTTTTATATATGCATAAGTTATATAATTATTAATTAAGTTTTAATTTTTACGTATTTTCAATGATAAGCGAGCGATTAAGTAAATAAATATTAAGGTTTTAATGTAATAATACGATGGGGCACAACGGGGTGTCTCAACAACCATGTAAAAGTGGTTAAAAGTGCGTAGATGTGTCTTGTTAATAACCGCGAAAGCTTGGGGGTATTTTGGTCAGTTTACCCAAAAGTCATGATTACTAGCATTTAATGCTCATAAATGCCTGGCGACTCATCCTCCATGAGTCATCATGTATGAATCGTTGTCCCGATCTCTTGACGGGTCTTTACAGTTCCGTTTTCGGCTCTGTCGGTTTCCCGATTAGGGTTTTACACCCGCGTAAAAGCGTAATATTTCGTTTTCGGTTGACAATTTTCAAAACAACCAAACTCGTTAGAAATATGATTTAAATATAAAACATTTCTTTCACGAGTCAAAATTAGGTTTTCTGATCATTAAAATCTTACTGTCAGTGAAAACACCAATTACTTTCCGTCCGAACTTTTACCAAAATTCATTCGAATAAACATAATATTTTATTTATGATAAGAAATTTGGAAAATAGAATTCCTCACAGACAAAATATAAAAAATCTACAAATTTCAGTTTCGGGTCAAATTAGGGTTTTTTGCCAGTACAAAATTATACTGTCAGTAAAAAAACACAGACCGGTTTTCGTCTGAGTTTTAAACCCAAAGTTTCACCATAACCTTCTACCATAAGAGAGACTATGAATATGAATTAATTTTATTTAAAATCACTTTCTAACTCTCAGATTAAAATATAATTAATTATATTTTAATTGGTTAAACAACGTACTTAAAAATCAGGCTGTTACACCTCCTCGGCATGTCGGATACTTTCTCCCCACCTTAGAAAGTTGTAACGTGATGCCTCGAGCCTCGAAACTCGCGCCCCCTCACCAACACAGCTGCTGCCTCGCTTAGAAACGAGCTCCTCGGTGCTGCGAAATTTGCCCTGAACACATGGACAGAGTCCCGACAGTGTTATAAACCCAAATCTTACAACAGTTTCATAGACAAAACCAGAATCTAAGCAAGATTTATAAAATAAGGTAAATGACAATGTTAACGAGTTAGGGATTCGAGTATATCATCCACTGTTTGACGAATCGAAGGTATGTATATGATGTGCTCGTTGCCTTGAACGCGAATATGAAGTCGGAAACGAAAACGGACGAGCGAAACTCTCAAAATCACCACATTCTCACTAAAGAACCAGCCCTTCCCTATCTCTTCATATTCTGGTCGAAAATGTGAAATGAGAGGCATGCAAGTGAGTTGGGGATGAAGAAAGTGGGGGTAGGTGGAGTGATGAGCCTCTGGTTGACTGGTTTTATTACTAATAAAAACCTTGGCTTTGTGCTAATCTTATATCATTTTCACCCCAATTAGACTTGATTGTCCTTAAGTAGTATTTCGAGTCTGTAAAGTATTTTTAGGTTAATTTAGTTGATTTAGAGTTAAATAAATCACTTATGCTATTTTCTGTTTTCAGGAGAATAAAAGGAAATAATTCTGGAATGTCTCGCCCCGTGAAAGTTCATTCGCCTCGCGAATCAGAAATTGCAACCATGTGGGACTTATGTTACAAGCAATGGGATCTTGGTGGAATCACCCTCAATGAGTTTCTCTGAACCTTGCTTCTTTTTAATTTTCTTTTCCTTGCTTTATTTCTGTCTTGTTTTTAATAAAGCTCCTGAATAATTTGAGAAGCACAGGAGTTGTGTGAGTCTTGTGTTGGCAAGTTTGATGGATTTGATTAAATTTTTGCATAGATGGATTGCATGATAGTGTTGACTGTTTTCCCCCTAGGATATGAAAAATTTTTGAAAAAAATGATCCCCATGTGATTGAAAACTGAACTTTGGGATTTTGTTATGATGGCATGATTTATGATAAGTTTGGGGTGATAGGAAGCACACACTAGGGATAGAATCTCTGTCAAACAATTTGCATGAATGTCCAGGTGAGGTTTTGAGCCTCCAACATGTTTTTGACTGTGAAATCACTTTTGATTGCACTTTCCCGAATTTGCTTGAATCTCTTTTTGGTTTGCATGATTATGTGTTTGCTTCAGATGATTTAGGCATTTTTATTTGCAAATAGCTACTTAGCCAAAAAATAACCATCCCCAGTGCATGTTCCCTAGTTAGCCCCTTTGAGCCTGATTAGCCTGTCAATTCTTGTTGACCTTATGTTATGAGCTAAAATCTGAAAAACTATGTTAACCCGATCTTAGGATTAGGAGAGCATGGAATCTTAAAAAGAGAATGGGTGCAAGAAACTAAGTTTGGGGTGGCTACCAGGTGCAATGTGTTGTTTGGGATTGAAAAAAAAAAAGAAAAAGAAAAATAAAAAAAAAAGAAAGTGTAAAAATTTTTTTTAAAAAAAAGTGTTGACTGTTTTCCCCCTAGGATATGAAAAATTTTTGAAAAAAATGATCCCCATGTGATTGAAAACTGAACTTTGGGATTTTGTTATGATGGCATGATTTATGATAAGTTTGGGGTGATAGGAAGCACACACTAGGGATAGAATCTCTGTCAAACAATTTGCATGAATGTCCAGGTTAGGTTTTGAGCCTCCAACATGTTTTTGACTGTGAAATCATTTTTGATTGCACTTTCCCGAATTTGCTTGAAACTCTTTTTGGTTTGCATGATTATGTGTTTGCTTCAGATGATTTAGGTATTTTTCTTTGTAAATAGCTACTTAGCCAAAAAATAACCATCCCCAATGCATGTTCCCTAGTTAGCCCCTTTGAGCCTGATTAGCCTGTTAATTCTTGTTGACCTTATGTTATGAGCTAAAATCTGAAAAACCATGTTAACCCGATCTTAGGATTAGGAGAGCATGGAATCTTAGTAATAAATTTGGTTGCAAGAAATTAAGTTTGGGGTATTTTGATGAGCCTCTGGTTGACTGGTTTTATAACTAATAAAAACCTTGGCTTTGTGCTAATCTTATATCATTTTCACCCAAATTAGACTTGATTGTCCTTAAGTAGTATTTCGAGTCTGTAAAGTATTTTTAGGTTAATTTAGTTGATTTAGAGTTAAATAAATCACTTATGCTATTTTCTGTTTTCAGGTGAATAAAAGGAAATAATTCTGGAATGTCTCGCCCAGCGAAAGTTCATTCGCCTCGCGAACCAGAAGGTGACTGTGCCAGAGAAATTGCAACCATTCTGTCTCGCCCCGCTAAGACTCGACTCGCCTCGCGAGTAATCCAAGCCTGGAAGTCAGAAAGCATCACGGTTTACCCGTGTGAAAGGTCACGGGCGTTACAGTTTGGAATTTGAAGAGTTCGCCTCGCAAATCCAATCCTCGCCTCGCGGGAGTGAAGCCCAGAAGTCATGACCTTTCCATTCCTCGCCACGCGAGCCGTGCTTTGCCTCGCAAGAATACCAAACGCTGCAAGATTCACCTCGCGAATGTGTTCTCGCCTCGCGAGAAAGCTGATTCCAGAAAGTTGTATATAAGTCAGTTTTAGACAGAACTGAGGAGGTAGTCAGTTGGCTAGTAGGCTGGCTAGTTTTAGTCAGAATAGGAGCCAGTAGTTAGTCTTTTATTTTCTCCTTAGTTTATTGTTTGCTTTTGTAATGGAGAACTAGTCTCCTAGATTAATCTACTGTGATTGGTTTCAATTACACTTGAGGTTATGTATTTCCTGTTTTAATTGCTTTTCTCTTTTCAATGCGATGCTATATGTTTCTGTTTGTTATTTCAGGAATGTATAGTGTTGTGTTGATTCATTTCGGTGATGCCATGTTCTTATACTTAATCACGTTTGTTATTTCGCGTGTGTTCATTCATGTTTTGTTATTTCGGGAATAGGAGCATACATCCGTAGTAGTGATTGCGTTGTTAATTGTTGCTACAACCGGGAGGGGATTAGAATCTGCTCAGGGCTTGGATTTATATGAACCAATGATAGTGGGAAACCGAGAACAGTAGGTTGATCGTTTCTTAGCATATTTGTTAATCTTTTAACTGCTCTGTTTTTATTGCTTTTGTTTGTGTTCTTTAATTTATCTCAATATAAAACCCCCCAAAAACTAACTTTTGATTTTCTGTTAATAATAACAACACCAAAGAGTCCTTGTGAGACGATATCCGAGTTGTCGCTTCCCTATCTACATTATTTTGTAAACGCTCGTTCTTTTTGGCGCGTGGCGACAGCGCGATCAAAAATTGGCGCCGTTGCCGGGGATAGAATCTCTGTCAAACAATTTGCATGAATGTCCAGGTGAGGTTTTGAGCCTCCAACATGTTTTTGACTGTGAAATCACTTTTGATTGCACTTTCCCGAATTTGCTTGAATCTCTTTTTGGTTTGCATGATTATGTGTTTGCTTCAGATGATTTAGGCATTTTTCTTTGTAAATAGCTACTTAGCCAAAAAATAACCATCCCCAATGCATGTTCCCTAGTTAGCCCCTTTGAGCCTGATTAGCCTGTTAATTCTTGTTGACCTTATGTTATGAGCTAAAATCTGAAAAACCATGTTAACCCGATCTTAGGATTAGGAGAGCATGGAATCTTAGAAAGAGAATGGGTGCAAGAAACTAAGTTTGGGGTGGCTACCAGGTGCAATGTATTGTTTGGGATTGAAAAAAAAAAGAAAAAGAAAAAGAAAAAAAAAAAGAAAGTGTAAAATTTTTTTTTTAAAAAAAGAGTATTAGAAAATAAAAGGTTGTAGCCACCCAAGGCATAAAGAAAAATGAAGAAAGGAACTTAAGTTTAATTTCAAAGTGTATAAGGCTCATGCTCTCTTAGTTCCTAGGGTCTTCAGCCTAGTTCCTTTGTATATCCTACCCTTAGCCAGGCCCCATTACAACCCATAAAAGACCTTTTGATGTTGCTTGCATGTTTTCTGTGGGAACCATTTTGAGATGAAAACCAAATTTATGGGAAGTGCTCTTAAAAGTGAAACTGAGTGAAATGTTGATAGCCTGACACAAATTGAGCGATTGAGTGAAACACAAATTTCCCTTGTGAGGAAGGCAGTTGTTTGAATTTGGTGATCTCCCTCTTGCGTGTAACTTGAACCCCTTGCTTAGAATAATGATTGTTTGAATAATGAAATTCTCAAATGTTTAGAATAAATAAATGTGGAGATTGCTTTGTTTGGAAGGGAGGAACATTGAAAAATATTTTGGTAAATTGCTTGAAATTTGTGCGAAAGTTGATTGAATCCTTAAGCTTGCCATGTTTTGCCAGGTCTTGAGTCTTTTTAAGTTTTTGAGTTTTAGTTTGCTTGGGGACAAGCAAAGTTTAAGTTTGGGGTATTTTGATGAGCCTCTGGTTGACTGGTTTTATAACTAATAAAAACCTTGGCTTTGTGCTAATCTTATATCATTTTCACCCAAATTAGACTTGATTGTCCTTAAGTAGTATTTCGAGTCTGTAAAGTATTTTTAGGTTAATTTAGTTGATTTAGAGTTAAATAAATCACTTATGCTATTTTCTGTTTTCAGGTGAATAAAAGGAAATAATTCTGGAATGTCTCGCCCCGCGAAAGTTCATTCGCCTCGCGAACCAGAAGGTGACTGTGCCAGAGAAATTGCAACCATTCTGTCTCACCCCGCGAAGACTTGACTCGCCTCGCGAGTAATCCAAGCCTGGAAGTCAGAAAGCATCACGGTTTACCCGTGTGAAAGGTCACGGGCGTTACAGTTTGGAATTTGAAGAGTTCGCCTCGCGAATCCAATCCTCGCCTCGCGAGAGTGAAGCCCAGAAGTCATGACCTTTCCATTCCTCACCACGCGAGCCGTGCTTCGCCTTGCGAGAATACCAAACGCTGCAAGATTCGCCTCGCGAATGTGTTCTCGCCTCGCGAGAAAGCTGATTCCAGAAAGTTGTATATAAGTCAGTTTTAGACAGAACTGAGGAGGTAGTCAGTTGGCTAGTAGGCTGGCTAGTTTTAGTCAGAATAGGAGCCAGTAGTTAGTCTTTTATTTTCTCCTTAGTTTATTGTTTGCTTTTGTAATGGAGAACTAGTCTCCTAGATTAATCTACTGTGATTGGTTTCAATTACACTTGAGGTTCTGTATTTCCTGTTTTAATTGCTTTTCTCTTTTCAATGCGATGCTATATGTTTCTGTTTGTTATTTCAGGAATGTATAGTGTTGTGTTGATTCATTTCGGTGATGCCATGTTCTTATACTTAATCGTGTTTGTTATTTCGCGTGTGTTCATTCATGTTTTGTTATTTCGGGAATAGGAGCATACATCCGTAGTAGTGATTGCGTTGTTAATTGTTGCTACAACCGGGAGGGGATTAGAATCTGCTTAGGGCTTGGATTTATATGAACCAATGATAGTGGGAAACCGAGAACAGTCGGTTGATCGTTTCTTAGCATATTTGTTAATCTTTTAACTTCTCTGTTTTTATTGCTTTTGTTTGTGTTCTTTAATTTATCTCAATCTAAAACCCCCCAAAAACTAACTTTTGATTTTCTATTAATAATAACAACACCAAAGAGTACTTGTGAGATGATATCCGAGTTGTCGCTTCCCTATCTACATTATTTTGTAAACGCTCGTTCTTTTTGGGGCGTGGCGACAGCGCGATCATGGAGCCAGCGCTGTGCGCTCGAGCATCCACCACCCCAGCACTGCAGCGCTGCAGCGCTGACCTAGCCACGCTTGAGCGTTGCATGCTGCTCAGGTCACATGTCAGTGACCCCAGAATGCTCGAGCTTTGACCATACAGCGTTTGAGCATTCTAACTTGTGCCGGTTGTCCGATTTCACAAGTTTCGGTGCACTCTGAGTCCATTTTAAGTCCGATTGACCTCAAACTTGATACACTGACTCATTAACACTTAACAAAAAAGATTAAGCCATCGTGCACGCTTAATTCATGTCTTGTTCCTTAATCGAGAAAAGGGGGTGTTACAATCTTCACCCCAAGATAAACAATTTGTTTATACTCTATTCCCAGTAGATAAAGAATGACAAGTAAGGACCTTCAAGAAGGATTGATAGAAGAAATCTTGATAAAGCTCCCTGTGAAGTCTCTGGTACGATTCAAATCATTAAGCAAAGTATATTGTGCTCTTGTCACCAACAAGTGTTTCACCGCTAAACAATTTTCCTACTTCACGGCAAAAAATCGACCCAATCTTCTTATCTTTTACAACAACTTTGATATAACGTTGATTTCTGATGATAAATTATCGCAATCCCCAATTGATCTAACACCACCATCTCCTTACACAGATCATCTTATAGATGACATCATAGCTTATGGTCCTTGTAATGGTATACTATGTATTAAAATGACATATGTAGGCAATCATGATCGGTTGATGTTGTGGAATCCAGCCACAGGAGAGGTCAAAGCTCTTCCTTTCCCTCGTGGAGTGTACATCTTCCTTGAGGAATAAAGTATAGAGGTAAATGGATATGGTTTTGATCTAGTAACTAATGATTATAAGGTTTTGAACCTTGTGGCAGGTGTGAAATTTGCTGTGAACACAGGTATACGACCTACTGCTCAGGTATATAGTCTGGGTACAAATTCATGGAACATTATTAATGTTAATGTCAATGTCTTGGCTTATGACATACTCGACTCACCATTTACTTTATATCTGAGGCGAAGGCTACGGTGGGAGATCTTGACATGTCTCCCTCCATGAGCAAGTCCTTATATGCAATTTATTGTTATTTTAAAATTCCTTAAATTTTTCAAAATTAAAAATTGACCCCATCTCCTTTAGTCCCACTTCCCAATCACTCTCACCTCCTCCCTCGACCTGGATGGATTTCAACATCTTATCTGGCAAGCACTTTAAGAAAGTCGACTGAAGAACTCGGATCGCCGCCTCGCCATCAAGTTCGACGATTCCGGGTTCGCTTCCCCTGTCTGGAACGAACATTTCTCTCTCCCTCTTCCCAACTACACATTTCCGGTTCTCGATTCCTTTCTTAATCTGATTCAGTTGGGTCTGGGTCATCCATATCATGAGTTTGATCTGATTGGAAATTTCAGTATCATCAACTTGTAGTTCTTCATGTGCAGACACTGAGTGTGGCTCTGATTGATTGGAAATGAATTATTAAGATTGAGGAGAGGATGGATGGGATTTGGACGGGGGAGGAGCGAGGAAGGAGACCATTCCCCAAAAATTAGCGGCTTAGGGTTTACTTGATTTCATCGTGATCCTCTTCACTCCACACCCTTGCTCTTCTGATTTTGTTGCTGCCGATATGATGTTATTTTCATCATCTCCCTCATCCATTTGGAACGAGTTTGCTAGGACCAAGCCAACGATGTCATTTTTATTTCTTTTAAATAAAATCAAATTGGGGATCCTGACAAGTTAAAACCAACATAAGTTTAAAGTTTTGAATCTTTGATTGAAAGTTGTGCCATGGGATGCTCTGCTCGTCGCCACTTTTAGACACCTCCAAACAAAAAAGGTGAACATGTTGTATTATAGACAAAGAAAAGATTGGCTTGGGCACATGTGTGGATGGAGCTTTAGGGGTTGTTTAGAGGCTTGAACTTTGAATTGAGAGAGGTGAGAGATAGCAAGGCCTGAGGTAGGAGGTGTGGGAGGGGGAGAGAATGAGAGAAGTAGATGGGTCAAATTTTTAAATTAATTTTTTTAAGGATTTTAAAATAGAGGAGTATTAGCATTCCTAGCAACACACTCTTCTCAACATACTTCTTCCTATTTATTGAAATTCATATGGGTCCTACAAAATTCAAGTGGGACCCACGTGAATTAACGAGGTTCACATGAATTTAAACCAATAGGAGAGAGTATGCTGAAGAGAGTGTGGTGCTAACATTTCTCTTTAAAATAATAATAATAATTACATATAAGGACTTGCTCATGGTGGGAGACATGTGAAAAACTTATAGAAAGTAATATTGCTATTATTAATATTTTGTTGCCTGTATTAAGGAGTGTAAACTTTCTTCTACGTTTGGAACTCGGGTTGAGATTTGGATAATGGATTAATATGGTGCTGAAGAGAGTTGGACAAAGAGATTCGATAGGACAATTGAAATTTTGGGGCTTTTGGAAATATGATGAGGCTTTTATAACAGAACAAGATGACAACTAATTACCATTGGTTTCATATAACCTAAATGACCAACAGTCAAAGGAGATTGTTCCAGAATATGTAGGAGACATGCTTCACGTTTTTAGATGTGTGGAAAGTATTGTTCCCTTATCAATTTAGGAAGAGGTTTAAATTATTGACTTGCCTATGTTCTTGACTTTTATATTTGATTGTGCATTATAATTATTATTACATTAATTAGATTGTCTTTCATATGATAAAATTTATGTTTCTCCAGGAAACATTAGCATGATGTTTATTAACTTTTATACACCTTTTGTATATGCTATTTGTGAATTCTTCCTTGCTAGATTTTTTTCCTTCTAATATAATTTTTGGAATGGAGATATTCTCAAAGGTAAAGAGAATAATGAAACTATTAGGGTTAATTTTAAGTGGTGCTAAAAAATAAGAGGATGAAGATCATTTGAAAATTATGTCTCTTCTTCTATATCTTTCACGTACATATGAAGTGCAAGCTAGCTCCAAACGGAAGAAAATGTTTAAGTTATCAAAAGGAAGTAGGTGGAGATTAAATTAATTGAAATTATGATTCTAATTCTAAAAAGTCTTCAAAATATAAAAAACAGAATTTCAAGCACCATTTCTATGCCCAATTCCATATACCAAACAAGTACTAAAATTCTAGTAATTTACTTTTAAGACATCATATTTATTTAAGTAGTTTTTTTTTTTGGATTTTTTTGCTATTGATCCCAAAATAGAGTCAATTATTCCTCGATCAAATGGTTCTTTAACTTCAATATTAACCCGATCTTCATAAGAAGTGAAAGTCTTAGGTACACACAAACATAACTCATCATTAGACACTGAAGAACCGATGCTGTAGCTACTAAAGCTAGGACTTTCACTACAAAAAAAGCGTGATTACCGACAGCCAAAAACCGTCGGAAAAGACGAAAAGCCATAGAAAAGCGCATTTCTGACGGACTTTCCGACGGACCAAGTTCCGTCAGTACTAAGCGCGTAGGAAATGGTTTCCGAAGGATGGGCCAGATCCGTCGGTAATTACCGATGGAAAAAGTCATCGGAACGCGTCAGACGGGGGCCCTCCATATCGACGGATATGTCCGTCGGAAACTCTAATGTACACTTACCGATGGAAATATCCGTCGGTAACGAGGATTTATTTTTTTATATTCAATTTTTTTATTTTTTTATATTAAAATTTTTTATTTTTATTTTAACTCCAGTAACCCTCTTCTTCCTCCGGTCACCATCTTCTGTGCGTCGCCACCTTTCACTGTCCTCGCATCGCCGCCATCTCTCGGAAACGAAAGATCTGCCATGGACTTTTAATTTTTAGTCCAGATCTGGGAACTGGCGGCATTGAGCGGCAGTGCGGCGGTGGAGGAGTTGAAGCTCGTCGCAAGCTCCTCCACCCAACACAACGAGCTGCGCGCAGGATGAAGAACAAAGATAGAGAGGGAAGAAAGAGATAGAAGGCCAGGGAGAACAAAGGCGGTGGTGGGTGACGACGACGGTGATCGCTTGAGAAACACAAGAGAGAGATAGAGATAGAAGAGAGATAGAGATAAGAGAAAAGGGAAAGTGGGAGGGAAAGGGTTTGCTGTTCTAATTTAATGAACTTTTCCGACTGACATTTCCATCGGTAATTCAAAATTTTGAATTACCGACGGACATTCCAATGGTATTCGGAGACATCATTTCCGATGGAAAATTCCGTCGGTAATTCAAATTTTTGAATTTCTGTATCCATCGCTATACGTAGAATTTATTTCCGATGGCCTTTCCATAGGTAATTTCATTTACACTTACCGATGGAAAGCCCGTCGGTAGTGTCTCACGCCAAAAAATTACCCTTCCCACCACCATTTCCGACGGACTTACCGACAGAAAAGCCATCGGAAACTTTACCGACGGGCTTTTCGTCGGAAAAGTCGTCGGAAACTTTACCGACGGGTAAATTCCGTCGGTAATGTCTTAATTACCGACGGTTATGGAGTTCGTCGGAAAAATTCTGTCGGTAAATATGTTTTTTCTTGTAGTGTTTAAGCCTCAAAAATATAAATTTAGTTAATATTACTAACAGGGTGGTCCTTGATATTTTGGGTGCCCTGTGTGAAATGAGAAGTTGGTGCCCTTTTTTTATAAGCTGAATGTGTGTGTGTGTGTGGGTACGCACGTGTGTACATGCGCGTGCGTCCGTGCGTGTGCTCGTATGTGCGTGCGTGCGTGTGAGGTGTAAAAAACTAGTCATTAATTGTTTTTATACAACCTCAAATGAAACAAAATATTACCGAATAAAAGGAAAAGACTACTGTATCAAATCACAATAGATTATAGCAAAAAGTTTAACTATACAAAACTTTTATTTTAACATATACATTAGTATATATACTAAGTAAAAAAAAATTTGGTGCCCCCTAAAAATGGGGCCCTGGGCGGTCGCAACAATAAATCATGCTAAGGGCCACCACTGATTACTAACTCAAATTTTTTTCTCAAAAATGGCCTTCTGTTTCCTGTTAACAATTTCATAACTGTTGTTGGAAGAAAGAAGTTTTATTAAAATTAAAATTAATAAAATCTTATCTAAGATCAACAAAGTCTCAACAAAGATTAAATGAACTGCCTTTATTATAGATTGGAAAAGAAATGTTAAACGAAATCCATCACAATAATTAAAAATATGACTTTGCATCTAAAAAAGCCCAAAAGATAAATTTTAAATAAAAAATTGATAATTTTAATAAACTATTATTATTATTATCTTTTAAAAGGAATCATCTCAAAGTTTGCTTTAAGCCTCAATAAGGCGAAACTATCACCTAAGATTTTTTTTGACACTCCCACTTTCAAACTCCATTATTTCCTCACTACTCACTGTGACTCAAGAATTTCTCTCATAAGAATAATATTTAGAGTAAAGTCTCATTTTGGTCCGACAAATTTCAAGGTACCCAATTTAGTCCCTGAGAAAAAAAAACTTACTGTTTAGCCCTCAACAATTACAAACTAGGGACAGTTAGTCCCTCCATTAATGTCCATTAGAAAGGTTCTGTTAGTTTTCTGACGAAACCCATTAACTCATCCTCCTATCCATTTTTTATTTAATTTAATTAAACAAAATTGTTGAAAATGTAAGAACAGAGGATTTCGTCGCCACCACGTCACCGTCGTCCACCATCCCACTGCATGTCGTCAACAACTCCGACCACTGTCATCCACCAGTTTGTCTCCTTTCTTTCTTGACATGTGGAACCTCTAACTCCATAGTTTTTTGCAAATCATCCAACTGTTGAAACTTGAATCCATTGCAGCAAGCCATGAATTACCAGAATCTGTGAATGAACGATCCTAATATTGTACAAAGGAACCTTGAAATTATGATTTGCAACCCAAACAATAAAAAAGTTCTCAATGACCATCATCTTAAGGCATTCACAAATTCCATCAATGAATCAACATCTCTCTTCTCTGAGAGATACTTTATTGGCTGAGATGAAAACATATTGTTAGAGGAAGAAAATTTCAAGAAGTGCATAAGAGAGAAATAAAAATCATAGTTAATATGAGAGATAGAGGGAGGGAGGGAGGGATTACCTTTGGGTTGGGATTGTGAAAATATGGAAGTAGCGATGGTAGTTGAAGGAGATACAGGGAGGGACATTATGGAGTGATAATAAAGCACTCCACAAAAAATGCACAAGTTTGAAAATGGCTAGTTGCAATGGAGTAGTTAGGGTTCTTGATTTGATTTCAGAGAGAGGAAGAAGAAAATTGGTGCGATGTCGTTTTGCCTCAGTTTCGAGCTCCTACACTTAAGACTAAACGACGTTGCTTAGTGCACTTTTTTTTTACTTTTTTAAAGTCTTTTCCATGGTGGAAATGGAGCACTTGCCAAGTGGGAAATTAATGGATACATATGACATTTAACAGTACACATTAGCAAATTAAAGGAGAGTACTGAACAAAAAGTAACGGAGCGACTAACATGTCCCTGGTTTGTAAGTGTTAGGGACTAACAAGTGATTTTTTTTTCTCAAGGACTAAATTAGATACCTCAAAATTTATCAGGGACCAAAACGTACCTTTACTCTAATATTTAATTATTAGTTTCTTCTTTTATTAAACTCTAGAACACAGATGGAGCTGCAAGAGAATGTCCAGGACATGTTGCTGAGGGTGGGCTGTTTAGAGACTCAATGCGAGCAATTCCTTGATGTTATTTAGCTTATTTTGGTATTACCACTGCCCTCCAGCTTATTCACGGTAGCCATGATATCTATAGAAACAACATATCAAAGGGATTGACATTGTCTTTGGTTGGAGTGTGACTCTAAGGTAGTGGTTGATGCATTCTCATCCAATTTTTTTCATCTAGTTGTATAATCAAATGACTTCTACTTCTTGTTTTATTTGGTTCTTATCATATGCAAGCATATTTTAAATTATGCAAAGCAGTTATGAGTTTTCGTGTTTTTACTCCTTTAGTTTTGACAATTGAATGATTCAATTGAGGATTTAGATCATGAGTGAGAAACCGTGGAAACCTCCATCACGCAAGTCGTGTACAAAGCCTACTTATAATTACACTAGTAAGAAACTTAAATAAACTTATGTTGCAAGTTGTAAGTATGGAATTTCTTTTAGTACTTAATTGAAGTATTAAATTTTTATCATGCTTGTTTGATTGTTGTTAGATATTAGAAAGTTTTTCAGGTTTAGTTTAGTTTCTCAGTAGTTATACAGCCACATGTTACATCAAGACAGAACTTAGAAGATAACTAAAATATATATATGTTGATGGATGAAAAAATTTAGAGTTTCGAGAAGATCATGAACCATTATTTTTTAAAAAAACTTTGGATGTTCTATATAGTTGTATTGCTAGAAGCTGAAAATTTGTTTCCCTTATTGCAGATATGTGATATAGTAGCTATAGCTTGTATCATAAAGATTCTGTGGAATTTTGTAGCATGACCCATGCCACACTTCATTCAATTCTGTGGAAGATTCCTAGATGATCCATAACCTCTACTGCTTCCACCAAAAGATCGTTGTTGGAACTGCTGTTGGCCTTGCCATCTGTCGTATGGTTTCCTCTGAAATCAGTTATTATTGTTGTAATTTACCCTCTTGAACCTAGCCGGTCCAAAACTCTGTTGATTAGCCTCACGACTCGCCTTCAAGTTCTCTATCTGCCTACACTTGTCCATCAACCTCGGAAATACAAATATTTCCATTGGAACTACTACTTCATTCAGCTCATATCGCAATCCTCCTTCAAACCTGCGACACTTCCACTCTTCATGTGGATTGTCAGCCAGAAAGGGTGAAAACTTTGATAGGCGTTCAAATCTGGTGTCGTATTCAGCCACAGTCGTACTCCCTTGCTTCAGCTGCAGAAATTCCATTTCTTTAGTATCTCTTACACTTGCCGGAAAATACTTCTCCATAAACTTCCTATGAAAAGCTTCCCAATTCACTGCTTGTTTATCATGTTCAAGCACTTGGTGAGCTCCTCTCCACTAATTTTCAGCATCGCCCACCAGCATGTAGGCAGCATAAGTAACCTTGTCGTTATCAGTACACCTCATCACAGCAAAAATCTTCTCCAAAGATTGAATCCATAGCTCAGCTCGCTCAGGCTTAAAATCGCCCTTGAATTCCGATGGATTTCTACGTAGGAATTCATCCAGTCCTCTACTTTCAACTCCCCTTTCTTCACGTCGCAAAAACACGGCAGTCATTTGTTTCATCGCTCGCACAGCTGCATTCATAGCCACATTTCCTCCGCCACGAGCCATTATAATCCTACAAATACCAAACTAAATTAGTCATGCAGATTACAATAGACTCATCATAAAACTATATTATTCCTTTCGGAACAACGTTATAAGGAACATAAACACAGTCAATGATAGACTAATGTCATTATCCTTCCAAACATTTGTTCTTCGTAGAACCAAGAATACAAAACAACACTAGACACAACAAGAAAAGACACAACAAAAATGACAACAGACCTAAACCCCATGCCCCAAAAAGACTAGGCCAGCTCTGATACCAATAATGTAACACCCTTCTCGGGTGCTACATCGTAAGTGACATTTTAAGGCCGAAAAGTAAGTTAATTAAAATTGGCTATAAAAGAATGGGGTAATTTTTTTCTTTTTCATAAGTCGTAAATATAACTACTTTGCTTTAAATGAATGGACAATCAAATATTCCATTATCACAATTGGGATCATAAGTTTGAAAATCATTTACATAATACCCAACCCGACTCATAAACAGAAATCATAGAATGTATAGACTCAACATAAAAATGTGGAGACGCAGCTCCTAAAATATAAGATACTTGGAGTCACAACTTCATAGACAGTTACATTAACTCCCAAACATACCTCGCTGGCCAAATTAAAATAGAAAAGGCAATCATTTCTCATATATCGTGAGAAAGACAAATCCAACCGACGAGATCTAGTGGAAACTCTATTTGAGTCCACTACCGACGTCGTCACAAAAGACACTACTAGAGCTACTACAATAGTAACTCTCGAACTAAGCCATTTCCTCTTCCAAGAGGAAAAACATGGTCTACGAACCATCGATAGTCTGGAATACGTCCACTAGAAACTCCATCACATCATCCAAAAACTCGAACCTCAATCTCTACGATGCGTCAGCCAAACGACATCTTGACATCTCAATCTTCTCAAAAGAATACAAAAGACACATAGCTAGCCGACATAGGCAATATAAAAATAAGGAGGTGACATTTCCATTTATCTTACACATAAGGCAGATATGCAGTGGTACGACTCTCAGGTACGTACAATTATCAGTTATCAATCATATCTACACTCATATCCAACAATAATGTTTCACAGAAACATGACCACATCATCGCGTTTTCCTAGATAGAAGAAATCTAAGACTTGAGGAATGACCTCTGAATTCCTATACCATGGTTTTACGAACAGTCGGAGAGAGTGGTTTGGAGGATTGTTCCTGAGGTACCAGCCTTGGGTAATAAAGAATGCGTCAATAGAAGATGGCGTGCACATCATAGACTTTTTCGGAACACCCTACACTACCAGAAAACACGTAGCGTCTATTCAAGTATGTCTGTGTATTTCCAGATCACCACGCCACAGAGGAGCAACCCACTGGGCCTATGTGAGTATTTCATAACCCCGACATCCCCAAGCATCAACCAGATCAGCCCCACGGAATTCACACCCACATTAAAGTGTTAGCTCAATCTCCTAGGTACAACGGCCTTACAGAACATAGTTTCACTATGTGTTTAGGAAAAATTTGTCAGAAATGCGTTCTTCTTGTTTATCCATCGGATGACATCTTGATTCCATCAGAATTCTTTCCACGTGCTTTCTCAGATGCTAGATGTTCTTAACATCGAGCGGAAGTTCTCAAGTAACCTTTCATCTTTTTGTAAAGATATCTTAAAACAATTGATTAAAAGTCCTAACGCATTATGAGATTGGAACATAAGTCCAATTATTTATTTCTCTGTACTTTTCTAATTGAGTCTTTTACTTTGGCTTCCAAGAAAACAAATCATTCTTAGTCCATTAAATTTTATGGAATATGGATAATGAATTATCCATTCTTTATGACATAAGGTCGTGTTCCACCCCACGTCATAAATTATTACGTTCGTATTTTCACTAAGTCATTCATGACTTAGGTTTTTCCATTTACTTGAAATACTAGTCTTAAAGACTAAAATTCTTTTTGTCTTAAAACTAAAACCTTGGGTTAAAACCAAACTATTTTGAAATCAAATTCCATTAAAGTACATAAGTACTAAATTCTGAAAAACATCGAAACTCTTAAAATACCGTTTTACCATTTTGTAAATCGCGTAAATCCTTTTTGTAAATCGCGTAAATCCTTTTTCAATGATTTTATACTCTAATAGTCCAAAACTCATTTTGGAGTTTTAGAACAGTTTGATCACTAGTGCAATAAGTGCTTTTTACGTCAGTTAAAATTGATTTTTTACGTCAGAATACTGACTGACGTAAATACAGCTGACGTTAAAAGTTAAACTTTTAACGTCAGTTGAGAACTGACGTTAAATATAACACTATTAACGTCGGTTCTTTAACACAACTGACGTTAATTTTGTCAAAATTAACGTCAGTTCTTTAACATAACCGACGTTAATTTTGTTAAAACTAACGTCAATTGTTATAAAGAACTGACGTTAAAGGTCTTAATTTTAACGTCAGTTGTAATAAACAACTGACGTTAATAGTGCACTGTATATTTTTATAAAATACTTTTAACGTCAGTTGTGTGATACAACTGACGTTAATAGTATTTTTTTTAAAAATTCAATTTTAAAATATCACTCCCCTAAGCCATCCCTGCATTCAGTAAATATCCCAGTAACACAGAATATCACACACATTACAGAATTGCAAAGGAAAAATGGAACAATGATCCATATGTATGCCTGTTCAAAACAATATATATTTATTAACATAGGTTATAAATGTATACTAAGTTTAAACTACCTATATCAATATCCCTTCGTGATGATCATCACGAGTGGCATGTACATCATCCACCTGTGTCTCCTCGATTATAGTAGGCATGTTTGTTGAAAAAGAAGGAGTCTCAAGAATATCAAGATTTGAATCTTCATTTTCATCACTACCATTATATATGCTTTTTCCTTGGAGAACCACAGACAACCTTTTGTTAGAAGGATCAGTGATGTAGAACACTTGTTTTGCTTGGGAAGCCATTATGAAAGGCTCATTTATATGACCTAACTTGTTGAGGTCTACCAATGTGAACCCCAATTCGTCGGTTTGTACACCACCGTTACTATCAACCCACTTATATTTAAATACCGGCACCGTAAGCTTAGTGTAATCGAGCACCCAAATATCTTCAATATATCCAAAGTAAGGTCTCGGTGCTGTAACGAGTTTTGTGTCCTTTGCACTAGAGAAGTGCATTGCTTCGGCCACGATCATAACCCCACTATTTTGCATGGTACTCTTGTTATCTTGTTCCTTTGTATAAAAGGAAAAGTTATTTATGTCGTATCCGCTCCAACATATGACGTTGAAGTTAGGCCCACGTGCTAGCCATTTTACGTCATCAGAAGCAGTACTACCATCCTTAAGCATTTCTTCCTTGAACCATGGTAAGAAAGTCTTGTTATGCTTGTTCAACAACCACCTTTCGCTCATTCGAGGGTTTTCTTGATTGACTTTTCTTTTATGTTCAAATAAGAAAGGCTGAACACATTCGATGTTGTTCAATACATACAAATGTGCTTGAAGCACTTCCTCCCGATCCTTCCTATTAATTCTTAAGCCATGTGTACCCTTACCTTGACATCTGATATCATCATGCCGAGGCTTAGGAACCCCTATAGGATCCGTGTTATGAAGGTAGTCCAAACAAAACTCAATAGCTTCTTCTGCAACATACCTTTGAACAATAGATGCTTCCGGACGATGAGGATTCTTCACATACCCTTTCAAGATCTTCATGTAGCACTCAAGTGGGTACATCCATCTCAGAAAAACCGGCCCACATAATCTAATCTCCCTCACCAAATGAACAATTAAGTGAACCATTATGTCGAAAAAGGAAGGAGGAAAATACATCTCCAATTGGCACAAGATTGTAGCAGCCTCAACTTCCAAGTCATCCAACATACGAGGGTCAACGACTTTGCTACATATAGAATTGAAGAATGAGCACAACCGAGTAATGGCATGTCTCAAATTTTTTGTAGCAATACCACGAATAGCAACGGGCAGAAGTTGTTGCATCAAGATGTGACAATCATGAGACTTCAAGCCAACCAATTTAAGATCACTAGAGACAAGCCTCTTCATATTTGAAGAGTAACCATGTGGAACTTTGATGCCCTGAAGACACCCGCAGAAACTTTGTCTCTCTTTTTTTGACAAAGTATGACATGCTGGCGGCAAATAAGTCCGCTTACCATCCCCAACAACTGGAGCTAACTGCTCTCGTATACCCATAGAAACGAGGTCTAGACGAGCATTCACACCATCCTTTGTCTTGCCCTAAATGTTGAGAAGCGTCCCGATCACACTATCACACACATTTTTCTCCACATGCATCACATCAATGCAGTGTCTGACATCAAGCTTGCGCCAGTATGGAATATCAAAGAATATCGACCTCTTCTTCCATATGTTTTTCTCAACAGCTTTACCTTTCTTTTTGGACTTGCCAAATATAACATCGATGTCCTTTACCCTCTGATAAACCTGCTCTCCAATTAAGGCCGCCGGCGCTTCTTCTGTCTCTTGGCATCTATTAAAAGCTTTTTTCATCTTACGATATGGGTGATCACGTCTAAGAAATCTCTGATGCCCTAGGTAAACCGTCTTCTTTCCATGATGCAACTGAGTGTAGCATGTGCCTTCTTCACATATAGGGCATGCTTTATGCCCCTTGACACTGTACCCGGACAAGTTATCGTATGCTGGAAAGTCGTTGATGGTGCAAAATAACATGGCACGAAGCTTGAAATTCTCATGAGAATACCCATCAACTACATCAACACCTTCCACCCACAACGTTTTCAAGTCTTCAATCAAGGGACCTAGATAAACATCTAAGTCATTTCAAAGGTTGCTTTGGGCCCGAAATCATCATAGACAACATCATGTATTTGCGCTTCATGCACAACCAAGGGGGCATGTTGTAAATCACCAACAGAACAGGCCATGAACTATGAATACTACTCATGTTACCATAAGGATTCATTCCATCCGTAGCAAGTCCAAGCCTTAGGTTTCTTGGCTCATCGGCGAAATCCGGAAACATAGTATCGATATTCTTCCATTGAATAGAATCAGCAGGATGACGAACCTTTCCATCACGTTTCCTCTCATCATTATGCCATCTAAGATTCTTCGCATCTTTCGCATTGTCAAACAATCGCTTGAACCTTGGAATTATTGGAAGATACCACAACACCTTCGCAGAAGGACCCTTTTTTCTCACATCATCAACATCATCATCATCATCACCACCCTTCACTTTGTATCGTGATAACCCACATTTGGGGCAATCGTGTTTGTCTTCATGAACACCGGTGTACAATATGCAATCATTGGGGCATGCGTGTATCTTCTTATACTCCATACCCATAGGACACAATACCTTCTTGGCCTCATAGTTACGGTCAGGTAATGTGTTGTCCTCCGGAAGCAAGTCTTTCAACACTTCAAGCAATTCCGTGAAGCTTTTATCGCTCCAACCATTTCTCGCCTTCACACAAACCAATTTTAGCACCGCCGACAACCGTGTATGAGTAGTACACCTTGGATATAAAGGCTTATCCGCATCACCGCACAACCTATCATACACATGCGCTCGATGAAAAGATTCTTGTCCAATATCACGGATCATGTCCTCTACTCGATCATCCTCCATATCTACGTCAACGTCCTCACTTTGGGAGACACTCGCCGTATTACTACTCAACAACGTATCACCATGCCATATCCATCTTGTATAACTCAAGCAAATCCCTTCACAAATCAAATGAGTACGTATATCCTTCACCGTATATTTCCTCGTATTCAAACACTTGACACAAGGACAACAGAACATTCCATTACTATTAGGAACATTCCTTTGAGCAAATTCTATAAATTCTCCCACCCCCTTCAAATACTCGGCACTAGTACGCTTACAAACCATCCAACTACGATCCATAACTAGATAGGTCCTGTAGATATACAAAACATATATATATCCAATATAAGGACAATTCGGGAGATTGAAAACTATAGTTTTTAAAGATTAATTGCCAAGCACTGGTCACGGCCTGGCAGTGATGTCCATCACGGCCGTAACGTGCCAACTGAACAGACCATGCCATCACAGGCAGAACTAATCACGGCCTAGCCGTGATTAGCATCACTACCGCGATGACAGATCAACCAGCAGAGCAACATGCACTCAAAACCAAAAACAGAGACGTACATTCCAAACAACTCAAACTCACGGTTTCAAGTTTCAACTACTGAGACTACAGTTTCAACATACACTCAAAACCAAAAATACAAAAATGTGCCCTAAATACTCACCAGAAATAGGTGCTCGCGTGGTGGTGGGGAGGGGAGCTCGAGTGGTGGCCAACGTTCGATGTGGTTACTGAGAGCAGAGGGACAAGGAGAGTTAGTACTCGGGAAGGGGAAAGAGAGATGTACGTCAAGTTATTGCAAAGAATGAATGGAAAGACAGAGTTAGGGTTAATAGTGTACCTCACGGTGGTGGCGAAGAAGCTCTCGCGGTGGTTGCGGTGGAGATGAGCTTGCGATTAGGGTTCTGTGCTGGGTGAGAGTGAGAGTGAGGGTTGATAGTGATTTAGGGTTGAGCGTGATGAAAAGAGAAAAGAGACGTACGTACAGAGCGAAGTGCAGAAGGCGCGCGGGTGTAAACGTTATATAAAACAACATTTAACGTCAGTTGTATTAAACAACTGACGTTACAATTAATTTTTTAACGTCAGTTTTATTAACAAACTGACGTTAAATATTAATATTTAAAAAAAAAAACACTTTTAACGTCCGTTGTTGAATACAACTGACGTTAAAAGTGTTGTGTCTCTGTATAAAGTAACATTCTTCTGTATCAGTCTGTAATACTGCTTCTTCTTTTCCTCTATATTTCTATTCCTTCACAAAATGGCTCTGAGAACTGTGTTAATTGAGTGACAACAGGGCATTTCAGATAGCTAGGGATATAGGATTATTTACGTCAGCTATTTATTTAACTGAAGTAAAAATCACACTTTTAACGTCAATTGTATAAACAACAGACGTTAAAAATAAATATTTTTTATTTTAAAAACGCTTTTAACTTCAGTTTTATTCAACAACTGATGTTAACATACCTGTGTTAAGAGTGACAACAGGGCATTTCATATAGGGATATAGGATTATTTACGTCAGCTGTTTATTTAACTGAAGTAAAAATCACACTTTTAACGTCAGTTGTATAAACAACTGACGTTAAAAATAAATATTTTTTATTTTAAAAACACTTTTAACGTCAGTTTTATTCAACAACTGACGTTAAAAGTGTATAATTTTCTGCAAAAGCTAGCATTCATTCCTTTGACTACTCTGCTACTAAATTACCCATTACTGCTGTGCTACTTACCCATGCACATTGTAACCTATAATCCTCTTTATGAGCACTAAGTTTATACCTAGACTTAAAGGTCTATTTCTTCCTAATCCTTCGGGTGTTTTCTTTTCTGCACGTTTATAATATATGACTGCCAACTCCCAATGCGCCTTGGAACCTAATGCTCTTAATGATCAATTTAATTTTTTAGCAACTTACGACACCTGGTAACTTCATCCCCTAATCCTATAAATAGCTTCATTCCTTCCTTTAATTTTTCTGCTTCACAATATGGCTCTGCCATGGAGATTAACTTCATCACTCTTTCTTCCTATACCTAGACTTAAAGGTCTCTGTCTTAATGGTCAAACAACTTCTGAGGTTGTGTAAATCGCATTACATGGGTGATAAGGGTGTGTAAATCGCATTACGTGAATTGCACACACCATCATCCTTCTGGAGAATCAGCAGCTACAGTTCCAAAACCTCAGCTTTGGAACCAAGTGGCTGTTCCAAGAATATTGCTGAAACAGATCGAGTGCACCCTTCACTCTGCCACGGCTCCAAAGTGACTGTGGATTCAGATGGAGCATCAAGGACTTCAAATGAGGGAGGGGATGCATTCAATGTTGGAGTTTCTGAGAACATGACTGAGAAGAAAATGATGTTGAAGCATAAACTTTTTTATATTTTAGTGCTATCTTGCGGAAATTTTTTATCTTTTAAACATGTAATTGTAACTTATGAATCGCTTCAATGAGATACGAATTGATTATACATATATAACTTGTTTTATGTTAAGTGTTTATTTATTTTAATTTGCACAAGAATTTGTTAATTTACTAATTCAAGCTAATTAATTAAGATTAAAAATAAATTTTTTTTAAAAAAAAGATTAGAAATAAACTGCACTATATGGAGTGATGATCTGCGTTAAGAGTGACAACAGGGAGATGACAACGAAAGAAAGATAGGAATGAGTTGATTATTTACGCCGCTTATTTATTTAATCAAGTAAAAATCACACTTCTAACGTCAGTTTTATAAACAACTGACGTTAAAAGTGTTAATAATTTCTTGCAAAACACTTTTAACGTCAGTTCATTAAACAACTGACGCAAATAGTGATTTCATATTTACAAAACTGCCACCGCCTCACTTTTAACGTCAGTCCTTAAAACAACTGACGTTAACAGTGAATTAATGAAGTCTGATATTTACAAAACTGCCACCGCCCCCTTTTTAACATCTAGTTTTTGGTTAACTGAAGTAAACCTTTACCGTCTAATGTATATTTTCCACTAGTGGATAGGCATGAAAACCAGTCTCTCACTGTCAAGTTAAATATATTTTTGAAAATTTCAATTTATCCCATAAACTTTCATTAATTGAAAAAAGATCCTTATTCACTTAAATCCTTATAAATCACTGAAATTCTCAGAAATTGCATTTTAGTCCCTAAGGACTTATAAAATCATATCTTTTAATATATACATCCAAATCAATCCAAACCAATTTCTATATTGTTATATATCACTCAATCCTTATAAAAATTATTCGAACAAATTAACTCAACTTGAACCCCATTAATCAGTTATGGCCGAATGGCCTTAAATAAATATATTAGGCATTTTTCTTAATAAGTCAAGCAAACAACAATCTTGATTCCAACTTAAGGTCATTGGAATCAAAACAAACATATGACATATCATACCACAAAAAAACATCAAATCAAATCCTCCAAGAGGATCACACACATATAAATCAATAATACATAATCCTAACACTTAGGATTCATAAGACAACATACAAATACTTTAAACCACATACATATATACATTAAGGTAGGATAGTAGTAATCTCCCCCCTTACCTCTTGTAGATCACTTGAAAGTCAAGTAGTATAAGGATGGTGTTCGCCTAAATCACATGGTTTTGAACCCACAAAACCTAGCCATGAACAACCAACAAGAAATCAAGTTAAAGAATGAAGAAAATCCTACTCAACCCATTGATCATAGGTTCGGCCAAGTCAAGGAAAAATAGCTAGGGATCTCTAAATTTTTCAAGCTCTTGGATGATGAAAATAGAAGTTATATGGAGATCATAGAAATTAATCTCACATTAAAATGATTTTTCTATGATTTTCTAGTGATTTTTGAAGTTCTAGATCTAGAAATTTGCTCTTGAACAAAACATGGATTTAAGAAGAAAACTTGTGATGAAAAGTGAAGGTATGATCATGGATCATAAGGCTATACCTTTGGAATTTCAAGAAATGATCAAGATCTTAGAGTTCCTTTGTAAATCACTATGAAGAACTTAGAGTTTTTGTGTAGGAAAATGAAGAATGGAGATGAAGTGAAGATGAAACACTTGTGAAGGAGCAAAAATGAAATGAAGATAGCCTTTTATAGAGGGGAGGCCGTGGCTTCAAGGGACCAAAGGGTCAAAAATGTTGTCACGGTAAACTTGGAGTTACAAGGAAAGATTAAGGGTATTTTGGACTTTTCACATATAAGTAATCATTATGTTATGAAACGAATATGTGGTGGAGGTACTCTTTGGGTGGTGTGGCTGAGTTTAGACCACAAGAAGGAAGAAGATATTTTTAGTTACAAATCATGGTTGGCTAACCTTGGTGGAAGTTAACTAGACATAGGTTAGGTTGGAGGTATTTTAGTATTTTCACATTTACTTGTCATAAATGCACATTAATGGCTAAGGTGAGTCATTATGGTGAATCATTCCTCGATTCATCATGGACGACTCATCGTTCTATTCTCCCGGTATATCTTTGCACATTCGTGTCTGGTTCCGTTGTTTACCCGGTTAGGGTTTTTAAGAGAAAGAGGATGAAATGAAATCAAAATGAAATGAGTTTGGTTTAGTGGAGGGGCTGCACGAAATTAAGTAGATTTAGAGGGTATTTTGGTCAAAATTCACTTAGGGACACTCTTGGAGTTTCACTTAAAGATCAAGGGCATTTTGGTCTTTTTATATATAACCATCATTACTTGCATTTAATGCAAGATGACTGTTGACGGAAATATAGGCAAGTATACCTAGTCGTGCAAGTAATACGGTGGTGAGACCGTTTATCGTTCCCACGAGGACTGTGACAAGTACTAACACGTACCGAATCAATTACTATCTTAGCGGATATTTGGATTGAAGGGAGCTCGATAGTGAATACCAAGCCCAAATAAGATTCAAACCTAGAACAAACAAAATAAAGAGAAAATTTCGTTGGGAATTTCTGTCGAACACTTGGAAGGCACTTAAAATGATTCTACAAATATAAGAACAATGCTGGGATTAGGTTCACTAAACTTCATCCCCATGTAATGACATGACTAATAAACAGTTTCTACTTCAAGTATGACAATCAATCCACTAAGTTACTCAAGTCCCGATTCTTCGGATGACAAGAGCCTAAATCCACTAATAGGCCCTAATTCCTTAGGTGGCCTAGATTAATGAAATTGCATTAAGATTAGGGATTACGTGATTGCTAATAAACCTAATTCCATTCCTAGATACAAGGTTTACTAGGTGATTAATTTCAATTCCGGTTCTAATACGAATTTTCCAATTGCATATCAAAACACTAATCAAGTCATGGGGGTGCTAGCCACAACAAGCATTAAGCATAGAAATCAATCACTCAATAAAGAAGTAAAAACTGTATTACAAGATCAAGTCAGATACATGAGAATTCAGAGATAGCTACACCTAACCCCAACAATGGAGGTTTAGCTACTCATGATCATAGCTACAACCAAAGAAATATAGATGAGAGGGAGGAAAAACTCCATGGAATCCTTGTGCCACTGCCCCTGTTTCAGAGAGAATACTTTAGGGTTCAAAAACTGTTTTTCTTCTGTTCTGCTCGTGCTCCTTTATAGATCAGGATTCGTGTCACGGCCGTGATGGCCATCACGGCCAGGCCGTGACGCTTTCTGCCTTGGCGCGCATTCAAATATTGGAGTATCACGGCCGTGATGCTCATCACGGCAGGCCGTGGTAGCTTCTGCCTTCACCAAATTATTTGTCATAGCCGTGATGGCCGTCACGGCTTGCCCGTGACAGATTCTGCCAAGAGGGGGTCAGGCTCCATTAACATGTCACGGCTGTGATGGGTATCACGTCTAAGCCGTGACAGCTTCTGACTTTTGCCTTCTTTTCTCTCAATTATTGCTCGATCACGGCCGTGAGGGTCGTCACGGCCAGGCCGTGATGGGCTCTGCCTGGGTCATTTTCTTCACTTTTTAAGCTCTGTCTTCATCCAAGCTCCATCATGGATAATCTTGAGCATTTTTCCTTGAATTCCTGCAAAACAACACCAAGAAACCGCCTCACCCGATCCAAGGTCAAAACTAATAAAATCAAATCAAATATGCCTAAACTATATGAGAAATGCATGCAAAAATGTACAGGAATTATGATGTGAAATCACACTATCAAATCACCCCAATCTTATTCAATTGTTTGTCCTCAAGCAATTACTAAGGCCAGAAGATATAGACAATCAGATTACGGATAGTGAACCAAGAACCCGAGTAGCAAGTAATCCAAGTAACATGCATCTCAAATAATTCAGCAAGAGACAGTCAGTTCAAGTCCAATTAGAGGCTTAGGTTTCTTAGACTCATATTCTCACCGATTAAGGCACTCTTTCTCACCTGAAGATCCCCCCAAGCTTGTTCATTTGCTTGGCTCTCTTTCTCACCTCACTCAAGTGTTAGGGAAATAAGACAATTCGCTCCACTTTCCTCAAGGAATGAATTCTACCATAGGCTTGACTATCAACCAAATCTCTACTTTATTAATGAAAACAATTAATAATTAAGAGATCTTTTCCTTTGGTTGTAACGGGGCCATCGAATTTATCGTTAGGTGGGGAAGTCAAGAAAAGGAAATTTCAAAAGAGCTAAACACAATCAAGCATTGCAAAGCATGACCTTCTAAAATATATTTTTGGGTTTTGATTCCTTTTTCCACCTTTCTTTCTTTCTTTTTATTTCATTTCTCACTTTATTTTGTCATCCCCTTCTCCATAGATTTTTCTTTTTCTTTTATTTTTCTTTTATTTGGAGAAGGGGAGATTTTCAGCTCAAGAGAAATATTTTTCTGATTTTCTCATCCCAAACTTTTTCAACTACCTTATTACCCTTTTGTAATACTTTAGAAGGTCCCTTATCAAGTATCATTCATCCACATATTTCAAGGTACCAAGAAAAGCATTTTTTTTTCTTTCAGGCTCAAAATTGGGCAACTAAGGAGTAGCATTTGGTCATTCAAAGCTCGGAAGGCCAGAAAAATACCTAGTGCCTCAATCATTTTCAAAAATGTTTTCAAAAATTTTTAAGCTTCAAAGTGGTTTCAAGTCAAGTTATAGAGAATACAAACCAAGAGGAATAACACTCTAACACAAGGAATGGGGTAAATTTAGTGAGTACCCCTTTTGGCTCAAAATCTCACATTTTGTAGTTCAAAAATCAGTGAGAACCACAAATCTACAGCACCATATGCTAATTATCAACTATCACAGATCATCTCAAGCATTTTCATTTGCAGCCTTATCACAAGAATAAAAAATTGGGTTCAAAAATTCACTATCTCAATTTATTTGGCACTTAGTTCTCACAATTGGATGCAAAATCTAGGCAATGGGCAATCTAATCATGTGAACATGCAAAGCTATCATGCAAAACTATATGAATGCAACATGAACAATGCAAAAATACCCCTACCCCAAGCTTAAGAACTTACATTGTCCCCAATGTAAATAATCAAGTTGGAGAGAGGAAAGAAAAACTGGAACGACTTACCGAGGCGGCAGCGGGTGCTGGCTCACATGCCTAGTCAGAAGGGATTGCATGAAAATTAGATCACGGTCGTGATGCTTATCATGGGCAGGCCGTGATGCATTCTGGTTCATAGGAGTAGCCTGTCACGGCCGTGACCTCCATCACGGCTAGGCCGTGATTCTCTCTGATCTTCAGGGTCCTTCCATCACGCCCGTGATGGGGATCACGGCTGAGCCGTGATCCTTTCTGATCTTCAACTCTGGCTCATCATGGCCGTGACCAGTGTCACGGCCTGGGCGTGATGGTTACTGACTTTATTGTCTCTGCCCTTTTTGCTTCTCCTTCCTCCTTTCCCTGAAAACACTTAACAAACCTATTAATCTATGATATTATCCTCTTGATCTTCTCAAATTATTCAAGAGGGCAAATTCCAAAACAAAAGGAAAATGAAAAGAAAACTTGGGTTGCCTCCCAATAAGCGCTTCTTTAACGTCACTAGCTTGACGGGCTTCTTTCAATTAACCGGGGTCGGCTGGGCGTGGAAGTGCAAGAACACTTCTCTTCAGTGGAACTCCTTCAAAGAGCTGGTTTTGCTTATAACGTCAATAATTGCACTTCCGCCTTGGCCTTTTCACTCTGAGCCGCATAACCCTATCCTTACTCCCTCCCGGCGGAAGTTCTGTTTCCACATGACGAGCAATTCCAACCTCATCACCATTTGATGTATCATTTGTCTTGCAGAGCTTCGGAGTTGCTTTCATGATGAGCTCTTCCTTCTTCTCAGGAGTAGAGGAGTGGTGCTGATGTGCAACGACTTCTTTTGCCACTATATCCACAGTGTCCATGCGGAAACAATCCTCTTCATCACTCGGGCGATGCATAGCTTCAAATACTTTGAAAGTGACTTCTTCATCTTGCACTCCAAATCGCAGTTGGCCTTTTTGTACATCTATCAAAGCGCGACCAGTCGCTAGAAAAGGTCTCCCCAATATAAGCGGAACTTCTGCATCCTCCTCCATGTCTAATATCACAATATCCGCTGGGAATATAAACTTATCCACTTTTACCAGAACATCTTCCAAAATACCATAAGGACACTTGATTGATCTATCAGCTAGTTGCAATGTCATCCTTGTTGGTTTCACCTCACCGCCTCCAAGCTTGTTCAAAATTGAAAGCGGCATCAAATTGATACTCGCTCCCAAGTCACATAAGGCCTTCCCAATAGCAACACTCCCAATAGTGCAAGGGATTGTAAAACTATCAGGATCTTTAAGCTTTGGAGGTAGCTTCCTCTGAAGTATCGCACTACACTCCTCTGTCAAGGCAACAGTCTCACCTTCTTTGAATTTTCTTTTCTTTGTGAGCAACTCCTTCATGAACTTTGCATAGGTTGGCATCTACTATAGTGCTTCAGCAAAGGGTATGTTGATCTCAGAATCGCTTGAAGATGTCAAGGAACTTGGCAAACTGTTCTTCCTTCTCCTTTTTCTTGCTCAAATGAGGATAGGGCAACTTCACATAAGAGGGGATCACTTGAGGCTTGTCTCCATCTTTCAAAATCTGACTTTTAGTTCTCCTCAAAATCGAATTCTCATCCACTAGCTTCTCCCTCTTGTCTTCCTCCTCTATTACAACCTCTTTGCCTTTTTCTTTATTCAAATCAGTTTTCTCAGCAATCACATCTGTTTTTTCAGCAACTCTCTCATTTTTCAACAAAGGCTCACCGCTCACATTATCAAGACTTTTACCACTCCTAAAAACAACAGCATTGCAATGTTCTTTAGGATTGGTTTGAGTATTACCTGAAAAACTGCTGCTAGATTGCTCCGCTAGGTGCTTTGCAATTTGTCCAACTTGAACCTCCAAGTTTTTTATAGAAGCATCTGTGTTTTTCTGGTTTGTCATGGACACTGGCATGAATTGATTGAGGGTGTTCTCCAATATAGAAATCCGGTCTTGAGGCGGTGGTGTGGGCTGAGGCTTGCTTGCTTGTCCGGCATCTTGTTTCCAACCAAAACTCGGTTGATTCCTCCACCCTTGGTTGTAATTGTTGGAGTATTGGTTGTTGCCTTGCCTCCCATAGTTCCCCATATAATTAGCTTCCTCATGGGAACTAGGTGGCGCCTCACAGTTTCCATTATCATGATCACCTCCACAAAAATCACATCGCATTACCTGTTGAGGTGGCATGGTTGTCCCTTGAACAGTTTGGAGTTGTTGTGGGAGTTGAGCGAGTTGCTTGGTAATGGACTCCAATTGTTGTGTCATGAGTTTATTCTGAGCCAAAAGTGCAGATTGTGAATCTAACTCCAACACTCCCTTTCTTGATGTGGGATCCCGATCATGATGCATCAAATAGTCATTAGATGCCATAGCCTCTATCAAAATCAGTGCTTCCTCTGCTGTCTTTGTGTTCATGGACCCTCCAGCTGAGGCATCCAACATATACCTGGTTGACGGCCTCAGTCCATTGCAGAATGATTGCATTTGAGTATGATCATCAAACCCATGATTTGGACATCTTCGGAGCAATTCCTTGAACCTCTCCCAGGCGTCATGAAGAGTCTCACCTTCTTGTTGAGCAAAGCTTATGATGTCACCCCTTGTCTTCACAAATCTTGAGGTGGGGAAGAACCTTGCAAGAAATTTTGCCTCTAAGTCATCCCATGTAGTGAATCTCCCACTTGGTTGAGATCGGAGCCAATACTTGGCTTTATCTCTTAGCGAGAAAGGGAACAATCTGAGGCGAAGTGCATCATCGGAAACAACGTTCTGCTTGCTCGTATCACACAACTACAGGAAGTTGGAGATATGACTATTAGGATCTTCGTTCTCCAACCCGGCAAATGTATTTTGTGAGACCATGTTGATGAGAGCTGGCTTGATTTCAAAATTTGCGCAATTCACTAGAGGTCTCACTATGCTAGTGACATGTCGATTGATATTTGTATTGCCATAGTCACCAAGTGTCCTCCGTGGTGGAGCACCTTCACCATTGCCTGCCATTCTGAGTCTTTCTTGAGGAACTTGAGAGGTGGAAGTCTCTTGTTCTTCTTCTTGCTGTTCTAACAGTTTCTGCTCTCTTACTTGCCTTCGATTCTTCCTAGCTGTTCTTTCAATCTCAGGATCATGGAGGAGTTGGTCAGCTGGGATAGCACCTCGCATACACAAACATTCTAGCAAATAAGAGTGTTAGCAGTAAAAGTCAGCACACAAACAGCAAATATACCAGAAAAATATGACAGCAAACCAAAACACAGAAAAATGACAGCAAACAGCTCACCACATAATTTTTTTTTTGCTTTTCCTTAAATTAGTAACCGAAATGGGTATGATAATATTGAAACACAATCCCTGGCAACGGCGCCAAAAACTTGTTGACGGAAATATAGGCAAGTATACCTAGTCGTGTAAGTAATACGGTGGTGAGACCGTTTATCGTTCCCACGAGGACTGTGACAAGTACTAACACGTACCGAATCAATTACTATCTAAGCGGATATTTGGATTGAAGGGAGCTCGATAGTGAATACCAAGCCCAAATAAGATTCAAACCTAGAACAAACAAAATAAAGAGAAAAGTTCGTTGGGAATTTCTGTCGAACACTTGGAAGGCACTTAAAATGATTCTTCAAATATAAGAACAATGATGGGATTAGGTTCACTAAACTTCATCCCCATGTAATGACATGACTAATAAACAGTTTCTACTTCAAGTATGACAATCAATCCACTAAGTTACTCAAGTCCCGATTCTTCGGATGACAAGAGCCTAAATCCACTAATAGGCCCTAATTCCTTAGGTGACCTAGATTAATGAAATTGCATTAAGATTAGGGGTTACGTGATTGTTAATAAACCTAATTCCATTCCTAGATACAAGGTTTACTAGGTGATTAATTTCAATTCCGGTTCTAATACGAATTTTCCAATTGCATATCAAAACACTAATCAAGTCATGGGGGTGCTAGCCACAACAAGCATTAAGCATAGAAATCAATCACTCAATAAAGAAGTAAAATCTGTATTACAAGATCAAGTCGGATACATGAGAATTCAGAGATAGCTACACCTAACCCCAACAATGGAGGTTTAGCTACTCATGATCATAGCTACAACCAAAGAAATATAGATAAGAGGGAGGAAAAACTCCATGGAATCCTTGTGCCACTGCCCCTGTTTCAGAGATAATATTTTAGGGTTCAAAAACTGTTTTTCTTCTGTTCTGCTCGTGCTCCTTTATAGATCAGGATTCGCGTCACGGCCGTGATGGCCATCACGGCCAGGCCGTGACGCTTTTTGCCTTGGCGCGCATTCAAATATTGGAGTATCACGGCCGTGATGCTCATTACGGGCAGGCCGTGATAGCTTCTGCCTTCACCAAATGATGCATCACGGTAGTGATGGCCGTCACGGCTTGCCCGTGACAGATTCTGCCAAAAGGGGGTCTAGCTCCATTAACATGTCACGGTCGTGATGGGTATCACGGCTAAGCCGTGACAGCTTCTGACTTTTGCCTTCTTTTATCTCAATTATTACTCGATCACGGCCATGAGGGTCATCACGGCCAGGCCGTGATGGGCTCTGCCTGGGTCATTTTCTTCACTTTTTAAGCTCTGTCTTCATCCAAGCTCCATCATGGCTAATCTTGAGCATTTTTCCTTGAATTCCTGCAAAACAACACCAAGAAACCGCCTCACCCGATCCAAGGCCAAAACTAATAAAATCAAATCAAATATGCCTAAACTATATGAGAAATGCATGCAAAAATGTACATGAATTATGATGTGAAATCATCTAGTATTTGCCCGATTATCGTATAATAACCTATTTATTTTGAAAATTTTTAAAATAACCACTATAGTTGGAAATAAAATAAAAATCTAAATTGTTTCGTTCTCGGGTCAAAATTAGGTTTTCTGATCAGTAAAATCTTACTATCAGTTAAAACACAGACCGGGTTTCGTCTGAATTTTAAACCTAAATTTTTACCGTAACTCTCTACGGTAAAGTAGAGTATAAATATGATTTTGTTTTATTCAAAGTCATTTTCTAGGTCTCAGATAAAAATATAAACAAATATATGTATATATTTACCGATATTAAAGAACAGTAAAAATCGGGGTGTTACACATATTGACTTGCTTCAAATTTTCAATCTTTTTCAATCTTCACCTACCAGAGAGGGAGGGGGGGTGTATTTGTCTCTTGTTCATCGAATAAGAGTAAAATAATTTTTTTTAAAAAATTGCCCAGATTTGTAACGAAGAGTGATAGGAATTATCGTAAGGAGCTTGGCCGCTGGAAGAGATGAGCGTGCCTCATTAGGTTTACAATTGGAGTTGGTTTAATTTGGGTTAGATTGTTTGATATTTTCAAATTTTCCATTAATGAGAACAATTGTTCTCCATTTTTTTTATGTTTCTAGAGTAGAAAACTAAAAACCAGAAGAAAAAAAAAACAACTCATTAGTGTTCTCCAAATCCTATTTTAAAAACTTAAAAACAATTGGCCTATTTGCTTTGTTTTTATATTCCTGTTTCCATTTCCTGTTTTCAAAAATAACTACAAAACTACCACCTTGTTTTCATTTTGTTTCATATTTTCAAAGATTTGTATAGGAAACAGTTAAAATAGAAAAAAAATTGTTTTCAGTGTTTCCTGTACAAATTTCTGAAAAACAGGAAACATAATGAAAATAAGGTGGCAGTTTTGTAATTATTTCTGAAAACAGGAAATGAAAACAGAAAACTGGAAACAAAGTAAACATGTCCTTATTGTTTTTAGAACTAGTTTCTATAAATTAAACAAGTTTTTTTTTTATTTTTTGTTCTTGAAAACAAAAAAGAAAATAAATGTTTTTAAGAACAATAAACAAACAGAGCCCTAATTATTTTAACTTTATTACATGCTAGGGAGGACAGGGACAACATGGATTTCAGGGTTAAGGGGGGCATAATGTAAATAACAAAATAGAGTTTAACTCCAACAATTTAGCAATTATTTCTTGATAATGAAAATCATGGTATCAATTATTTATTCCTCTCTTCCTTTTGACAACGTGATTTTCATGGAACTCCACTGGTTGCTCTTGAAGCATTATCATAGCTTCGGATACTTCCAACTCATCACGACGTTCCTTGATATTATGCTTCAGCACAGACAGTGAATCATGCAATTTTTGAAGCTCCTCGCGTTGGGTCTTGTCCTATTCAATCAGGATCTTATCATGCACCTTAGTCTTCTTTACAGTCTCACGGAATTTGTCCATCACACCAGCAAGTTCTTGGTTCAGCTTGTCCAATTTGGCATCATTTGAAGAGGATCCACCTTGGTCCCCTTTTGATGATTTGGGCTCTTGTTGAAGAAACTTGGCAACAACAACATCAACATCAGGGTGCCCAAAAGAATAAACCTTGTTCCCAGGGGAGAACACAACAACAGCAACTTTAGCACCACACAAGATAGATAACTCATTAGCTTTCTTGAATAGGCATGTTCTACGCTTGGAGAAAGTGATTTTCCTTGTGTTGGTGTCTTGTACCATCTTGATCTCAATCTTCTTACCACCCATGATTCCTTCGGTCACTGCAAATACTAAACAAAGCAAAAAAGAAAATATTAGAGAAGAATAGGGAGGGGTTGATAATGGGCTATTGTTATTCCCAAAACCCCCTATTTATATACAAACCCTGAAGAGGTTCATCGTTTCTTTTATCGGTCACATAGGTTCATTGTTTTTATCTTTTAGTTTTATAAAATTTAATTTTGTAATCTCCAATTTTTTCAGTTATGGACATTGTTTTCACTTTTCACTAATATGGAAGTGTTTCAATATTTTTCCAACTTAATGAAACTGCTCCTAAGAATATTTTCTGTAACACCCCCCTTGAGCATTAATTTATAAACACGTGTGGAAATAAATTAAAATGAAATTTGCCGGTTACTTTCGGAAATTTATTTAATTTAGGTCATAAAACTTAGGTATAAAATTTGTTAAATGCGGTTACGGTAAAATTTAAACCTATTTTAAGATAGTAACACTTCATTTTCATCTATCATTGTATAGATTATGGTCTTATATACCATTTGTCGTATGACCAAAAACCTAAGCCGTGACCGGTGCACAGACTTACAAACCTAGCCTGGTAGCTTATTTATTTTAGAAATGTACTTAAATAAAAAGCTAGAATATTTTTTTTTACAAAAATTTTGGTAGAGTCTCCACTGTAATTCCAACGTCCCAGAATAAAAACACCTGCTGAAATATTTCTATTTTCATCTCAGAAGTTCCAGTCATAAAAAAACATAAAGACGGTATTTTCTGAAAATATTTACATAAAAAAATACCTGACCAAAATGAAAGATTTTTAACTTTTCATCCAAAAGAAGGGCACTCCGAGCCATTTACATTCCATCCAAAAATAAAGGCTCTCCAAGCCATAAACATAATACTAACATTAATCAACGTCATCTCACAACCTAAGCTGATCGTTCTAAAAGATACTCATGGGTAAGACCCTTATGGTTCTCACCATTATACCTGACATTATACTTCTTCCAGGATTGGTAATAATATCCCCGAGCGAAACTGGAAACCTCTTCTGCATCTTCTGTACGCGTGTACCAAGGTACAACAACAAAACCAGAAAAACATATACATGCAAGGATGAGATACCAATGTATGGATTTAAACACGATAACTACATGCACGACTCTCAAAACACGACATATTTAAAATATAAAATTAAATAGAGTCAAATAGGAAAATAATTTTCTTTCAATCATAGTATTTAAAATATTTTTTCTAAACAAATACTACTAGTGACAATAACATAATATTATTATATAGTAATCGTGCCTACACTGACATAAGACATTATTAACGCACTCAAAAATTAATTTTAAACGAGTAATTAAAATTACTTAACCAAACCACATAAAATAAATTAAAATAAATATCTATAAAATTAATTAGTCCAAATAAACATATACACATATTTACTATTATTGAAGAATAGTAAAAACTGGGGTGTTACATTTTCAGTTTTAAAAAAAAATCAATGGGTGCTATTACTTAATATGTGAGCATATTAGATTTTTTGAAGAGGAGAAACCTAAATATCATCTTTACTAAATACTCCCTCTGGTCCTTAATATAAGAAACAAATGAGTATTTTTTATAGGTCCAAAATATAAGAAACATGCATCAATTTTCACACTAATTAAATGATAATTTCCAATATTACCCTCATTTATAATTGGATTTATATTTACGAGATATATCAACTTTCCATACAAGTGAGTTTGTTCATTAATTAGAAGGGGTATTTTTGGAAATTTATATAAATATTAATTACAATTAACTCATTTCAATACATTTCCTTAACGACATTCCAAAGTGATCTCGCATATATGTTTCAGTTGTTATATTTGGCATTTTACTTTTCCACGATATTATTATTTTTAAAAAAAAGAGAGAGCTAATTGGTTTTATTTGTAAGTTTGGCCTATTGATGATTGCAAAATAAATAGTACATAACTTGTAAAAAGCAAATGGTCTTTTATTTGTAAGTTTGGCGTAATGATGATGGAAAATGTTAACTAGTGCTCCTATGACATTGATTAAGAAATAAAAAATAAAAAAAAATCGTTCAAAGTAATGCATTCATAATTTTCAAAAGTGTTAACTTTAATTTTCCAATGAAAACTTGTTTTTATTGAATTCCTTAGTAAATACCCTTAAAACACTAGTTAGTAAGCCCCACTATAAGTGTTTTTCTAATATATGCAATATTGCACAGGTTTAGTTTCATTAAATGCATATTTTTAATTAAATTTGTCTACCTAATTAATCTTTCTTTTTTAAAAATTGATTTTGACTTTCCACTATTTATTATCCTATTTATTATATGAATTCATTTTCCTATATAATGTCTCTCTCAATATCCATATTCTCTTCCCTATATTTTTTTTTTTTTAAATGATAAGGTATTTTCAATGTTTATCTATGAGTACGTAGTAATCTTTTAACGGCACATCTTCCTGTAGTACTCTTTCCGGGCTCGATTATAAAAAAAAATTTAACTAGCTTCATAGTTCATACATAATAAAGAAATTAGTTAATTTAGTTTAGTTGTCTTGATTTATATAAAAGAATGAATTAAAATTACTAATCTACCCTTTTATTGTCCCAGGAGTGTGCAATGCTCTTTAAAGAGATTTTTATAATTAAATGTATTTTTATTTTCTTTTAATATTTTAATCTCCTTTTAGGAGTTGTCATTTTACTAAATTGCCCACAGTTTTGAAGGAAAAATATAGTAGTTTCACCTCTACTTTTATATAAAAATATTTATAGTGTACCTTATTATATGTAATTGGCTTCTACCCATTGCCGAATATACATTAGTAGTCACTAGTTCCATTGAGGAAAATAATTATACTGACAATGCATATCAATTAAATCAGAAAATTAGATCTTTAGTGCATATTTCAATTTTACTTTTTTATTTAATTTAAATTTTATGCCACTCAAGATACAAAATTAAATTTAAAATTAATGTTAATAAATGAACGTTATTCTATATATAATTGATATTTAATAATATATTGAATTATTTCTTACATTATTATTATTAGTATTATATATAATGAGAATTAAAAATCAATAATTTATTAATAACGTCTTGAAATAATATTATACTATAAATTAATAATTAATAGTAGCATTAATTTCGTCAAGGCAATTTAATTTTATAATGATAATTTAAAACTTTTGTAAAAATATATTTTATTTAATATTACTTTTGCCGATGTTAGCATTGTGACTAGAAACGTTCATTTCAAATAAATGAAAATTTGTAACACCCCGGTTTTTTTACTATTCTTCAATAATAGTAAATATCTGTATTTTTTTTGTTTATTTTTATGTGATTTGGTTTGAGTAATTTTAATTACTCATTTAAAATTTATTTTTGAGTGCGTTAATACTGTCTTGTGTCAGTATAGGCACGATTACTAGACAATATTATTATGTTATTTTCACTATGAGTATTTGTTTAGAAAAAAAAATTTTAATAATGATATTGGAAGAAAATTATTGTTTTATTTTTATTCTATTTAATTTTAGAGTTAAAAATATTTTGGTTTGACATTAATCGGAGATTAATTTTGGATCGAGTATTTTCTTAGTTGATCAGTTCAACTATTAATCTTTACTCTAATTTGAATTTCGAAATCGTATATTTATCAATCTTTATTTTTAGATTCCAAAAAGTAAAAACATGTTTATTTTAGGCTTAATATTTATCACTCATAGTGTACCCACTAGTACAAAACTAAATTTTATCTCTCCTCTCTCCCTTAATGACCCGTAAACCCACCCTTCCCCCTCGCCACCACTGGACTGCTACCACCGTTGGACCGCATCACACAAGGAGAAGACAGCCGCGACTGTAACACCCCCCTTGGGTATTACTTTCTAAACACGTGCGGAAATTAAAATTAAAAGATAATTTGCTGGTGCTTTCGGAAAATAATTTGTATAAGTACATAAGTGTCTGAAATTGGGTATAAAAATTTTTTTGTCACGACTCCACACCTAAGCCTTGATCGGCACACAGACTTACTATCATAGCCTGGCAAGCCTATTTCATTTAAAGAATATACTTGTATAAAAGCTAATATTTTTACGAAAAATTTGACAGAGTCTCCTCTGTAATTCGGACATCCCAGGTAAAATAAACACCTGCTAAAATAATTACATTTTCATTCAAAAGATATGCTCTCCGAGCCATAAACATTCCATTTGTAAATACAGGCTCTCTGAGCCATACTCATACATATTATCAAAAATAATCCAAGTCTCTAACCCTAAGCTGGTCATTCTAAAAGTTATTCCTGAGAAAACTCACGTAATCCTTCCACAATCAAGTACTTCATCAAATAACCAGATCTAAGCCTCTGAATGACTTAAGAAGACTCCTCTGCACCATCCGTACTAAAGCACCCAGGATACAACAAACGAACTTAAGAAAACCTGATATATCTGTAAGGGTGAGATCCCAATATATGGATTTAAATACGATAACCACATGCACGACTCTCAATTACCATTTAACATGAATATTCAAAGATAAACAATATATTTATCAAAGGGTTTCATACCCGACAGTCGTGCCCGTTTTAAAAACCATGACACTTCAATATTCCACAACTAACTTTGAAACCTAATCTCCGGAGCTCCAACCAACAAATAAATGAGCTGATCAGGCTCTAGTTGCCAATTAAGGCAGAATCAATGCCCAATATGGCAAAGTTCTATTGACCATTCCACAGTCCAACTCAAGGCAAAGTGGTGACTACATATAGCACATGGTCTACGTGGTCGTATATCCATCAAGGCACAGTGACGCAAACTGCATGAATACTTGCCATCAAGCATTCAAGTCCTATGCAAAGGCACGTCTGCCCTGTAATGCATGTAAAACATTTTGTTCACGTTGTTTTCTTTGTGTTCGATCTTTATATGTTGAAGCTAAAAAGCAACACGACCAAATCATCATTTTAAACTTTCAAGTTTAATACCTCTTTCAAATATAATTGACTCCAAGTCAAAAGTGTGCAAATCACAAAATCTAGACCGATGCACCAGTCATAGATACGTAGATTTTAGTGCACAAAACCAATAAACCACTTATTGGACATCTAGTCCATAACTTCACCTTTCGGACCCCAGGCCCATATCATAGAACACTAGATCCGACGTCTCGGTTGCTAGGTTCGTTTAAACCATTTTCGTTCTGTGAAATACAAAACAAAACCAAAGTTTCCTCAACTTATCCAAGTTGATGGAAATAACACCATTGTGTAAAACTCATTTACAGAAATCTTTTCTGTTTGAAATTCATTTATAAAACCATCAAATCATAGAGAAATTCATTTTTTTTTCTCAAATCCGTTTTCTTTTGAAAACTCCTTTTTCCATAACAACTTCAAATCCTCGTAAAATCATTTCCAACTCATTTCTATTTGAAATAATAAAATCGTCCCTCATAGTTTTCATTGTCAAATACTTTTCTAGAGTATTTTTCGTTGGAAATAAAGTCATTTGTAAATCAAATGATTTTCTCTTTTACAAAAGTTCTTCATAATCATTGTTAAAATATCCTTGACATTTACATTTCTTAGAATCACTTTTCGTCTTATTTTTTAATTTGTTTGGAAAAAACAACGTAACTGAAATATTTTCAAGATGTCATCCTCACTATTTATTTAGAAATCACTCTTTTCTCCAAAACATCATCAAATATAAATACTTTCAATATTTTTCTTCCATAAATCAAGTCCTTTGAATTTCTCATCAAGCTTTTTCAACGCTTTTATCTTTAATTTAATAATCCATACATCACAGTATAATCATGCTTTCACATAAAACATTAAAAACCATATAACAGTCATATAACAATTTAATTTGACACCACACATCACAACAGATAAACTCAAATACGACACACAAATAGCACGCAGTTACCGAAAATCCCTCAGGCAGTCTCCCCTTACCTTTGATGTCAAGTAAAGGATCCTCGTCTTAATGCTCACGTTAGCTCCTATCTACTCCATCAAGCAAGCATAGCTGTGTCCAAACGTCTTAGAGAGTAAATCCAACAACGCGCAACAACCAGAAATCAAGAAATCAATTATCCATGATCAAACACACATTCTAACTTTATTTAAACACTTAATCTAATTACCAAACAAGGTTATTTTTAAAGAAAATCATGTTTGAAGCTCACACTTCCCAATACCCTTTAAGGAAACTTTGTTTTGATTAAAAGATCATGAAAAAGAACTTTGGAAATCATCCATTAAGAGTCCTAATTGCACTGAATCATAATTAATTTCACAAAAACATACCCAAATTTAAATCAAATCAAATTGGGGTTTTAGGGCTCCTAAATACGATTTGGGGAAAACTCATTTTAACTAAAGAATAATAAAATTAGTTTAGGGAAATACAAATTCACAGTCCCAATTTCATAAAACAACCTTAAATCTCAAGATTAAAATCTGAAATCAAAGGGTTAGGGTTAGGGTTAGGGTTTCAAAAAAATCAGATTTGGGGTTTTAAATCTGAGACACAAGAGAGGGTTTTGACTCACCCAAGCTTAGAGACAACTTGAAGGTGGTGCTGTGGTGCTCCTCGCGGCGGCGGACGCGATTCCGGCGAGGTGGCAGTGGCGGTTCTACAGTGAACAAGAGCAACAGAGTTGAAAGAGAGCATAAAAGAAAAGAGAGAAGCTTAACCAACAAGTTGGGTTCGAAACCACCATGGAAGGCGGCGGATCTGACTTACCGCGGCGGGGAGACGAGCGCGCGACGGCGGACCAGACGTTTGGGTCGCGCGGCGTGGTCGCGACTGTGCTGAGGTGGTGGTCGCGCGACTCCGGGTGGCGGTCGCGCGGCTGCTTCAAGGAAGGAAGGAAGGTGAGTTTGGGGGGAGGAAGAAGATGATGTGAGGAGGAAGAAGAAGAAAAGAGAAGGAAGAAAAGAGAAAGAAACAGAGAAAGAAAAGAGAAACAGAGAGAGAACGTCGAGAATGAGAGAGAGAAAAGTGAGGAAGCTTAGTTTTTAAGCTAATTATTTAGTGATAGGTACAAAATGAGTGATAAATATTAGGCCTAAAATAAACATGTTTTTACTTTTTTAGAATCTAAAAATAAAGATTGATAAAGATATGTTTTCGAAATTCAAGTTAGAGTAAAGATTAATAATTGAACTGATCTACTAAGAAAATACTCAGTCCAAAATTTAATCTCCGATAAATGTCAAACCAAAATATTTTTAACTCTAAAATTAAATAGAATAGGAATATGAAAATACTTTTCTATTAATCATATTATTTAAAATATTTTCTGTACTGGTTTAATAGTGACAATAACATAATTATTGTCTAGTAAGCGTGCATTCACTGAACTAAGTCAGTGCTAACGCACCCAATAAAATAATTTGAAGAGAGTAATTTAATTACTCAGACTAAACCACATAACATAATAAACTTAAACATCCAAATAAAATAATTAATCCTAGGTGTAAAAACTAGGGTGTTACATTACTACCCCTCTTAAAAAAATTTCGTCCTCGAAATTTCGTAACTCAGAACTAAACAGAATTTTGTAATCTCACTTTGATCCTAAGATCCTACTTTGTATTTCCCTTCGCTCATTCCTTTCATCTATAACACTATAACAGGATCAATTCTTATGCCATTCTATTTATCCTCGAAACTTTTCATTACCGCATTATCCTCATTACCTTTGATATTTCCCCTAAGTCTATTACACTTTAAAGAACAAAATCAACGCTTAATCTTTTCACTTCTCAATATAGATCCATTAGAAAACTTTCTCCAATATCTAACTTTCACAGCTAACATCAAAACCAATACTAACTTTACCATAACATCAATTAATCTTCTACTCAAGAGATGCAATCATAGTCTTAGTCCATTTGGGCTTAGTCTACTCTTCTAGTCATATCAAATTCACACTTTTCAAGTCTCCAATCAAAAAGTCATAACATTCTTGAAGGTAAACTGCTAGGATTATCTAACTCGTCAACTTCGAACTTCTTCAGAAACTGAATCTTCACAAGAGCTTATCTATTTCGCTTGAATCCACTTAAATGAAATTACTATAGGCACTCTTCCTATTAATCTTCCAAACTTTATACGATCATTCTTAACTACAAGCATTTGATAGTTACTCTAGATTCCCTTAGCGATACTATGCCTCAATCAACATTTGTTTTGTAATATTTGTCTCACTTATGGATATTGATTTGAAAGGTTCACATCTTACCAGTCACAACTATACCACCACACAACTCTTATCACTTGTTGTCAATCCTGCTAAAGGGATGATCGTAGTTAAATAATACACTTAATAACAACTAATCTTCTAAAGATCAAATTGTTTTTCTCATTTCCCCCACTCTAACTGAGGGTGATCCATTGGACTCAATCTCAACTTGGTTCTCACACTTGGAGTGGATTTTACTAAATCGTTAGTAAACTTCGGGTCTTCATCTGAAATGATGTCTAAAGATAATCCATGGAATCTAATCAGTCATCTGATACCTATTTCGATTAGCTTATCCACTGTATAGTGGATCTAAACAGATAAGAAAGGTGCCTTCCTCGTTAACCTGACAATCGATCGTCCAAAACGAATGAAAACCCTTAAAGATCATCGGTAAATCTAAAAAAAAACTCATTACGATGCTATCGTCTTGACCAATGAGGTCTTATACGCCAAATTAGTTCCCGACTAACTCTGATATTAGAATATGAATCAAATAACCATTCTCATAACTTATGAGATAGTTTACACATCAATGACGTTTTGAAAAATATATAGGTTAAAGTTGATCAAAGGTTGCAAGTCCTTTTGAACTACTATAAGACACGATCTTGAAGAATATGACGAGTATCAGAAAGATAGAGGAATAATCCTTATGTAGTAAGATTCTTTAGTAGGTTTGTGGTTGTAAAAATGCATGATCGGTACACGTTTACAAACATGAATCTAATAAAGTTCCTTCTTTCACAAGAACTTTACTACACAATGATTTTAAAAGAATAATAGTCTGACAAAAATTCAGACTACCAGAACCAATTGATAATTCATCATCGTCTTTAAATCAAGATCATCAAAATGAGTTTGGCATGTACAAAACGCGTCCGCTGTGATTGTCTAATACAACCATAGAAATTTGAGGAACAATTGTCAACTAACAAGTTCATAAAGAATCAATTAGTATAGTAAAGAGGTTTTCTTAAACATAAGACATTTGTTCTAAGAGTGAAGATTAGGATTGGCTTATCTCGACTTCGAGCAAGCACGGAGGTCTTTCTAAACACACTTAATCCGATTTGTTCTTTGTCTTCCTTATTCGTCTCTCAACTGCATACAATGACCGACAACTTAGTCAGTCTCAGTCATGGAAAGAATTGGTCTTTCCTCGTAAAGCAAGTCAATGGCTCCAAGGTCTTTGATAGTTCCTCGTTGAACCTTCGATACGAATTGGTTATCCTAACCATCTATGGATTTCAGTCAACGTTTGCGATCACTTCCACAAAATAATGTGCTTCATTCTGATGAACAACATCGATGCTCCTCGCAAGGCACACTTAGTCCCAAAATTATGTTGACAACAAATCCTCCCGTTAAGACAAGTCATCTAACTTGACTAACTTTGTAGGCGATATCCTACTTAAAGTGATAAAGGTCCGACTTAATCTAGGAACTAGATCAATCCAAAACTCAATATCCTTCGCAAAGACAAACCTGGAACATTCTCAGGGAATACTCCCTGAAAATCCTCCACGATAGGTACCTCGGTCAAATGTCTGACACAATCTCCAAAGGGATGAACGAATGTGTCAACATGAACGCAAGTACCATTCACTAAGCATGAGTTCTCACCAGGTCTCCACCTAATTAGAACTCACCAAAACATACATATTTGTATGTCAACACACATTGTTTCGACAAAGAAACAATTCAATCAAGAACCAACGAGAGATCACACAACAAAAACTTAACAGACCTATTTCCCAAAGATCCCGAAAGACTCGACCAGCTCTGATACCACCTTGTAACACCCCCCTTGGGTATTACTTTCTAAACACGTGCAGAAATAAAATTAAAAGATAATTTGCTGGTGCTTTCGGAAAATAATTTGTATAAGTACATAAGTGTCTGAAATTGGGTATAAAAATTTTTTTGTCACGACTCCACACCTAAGCCTTGATCGGCACACAGACTTACTATCATAGCCTGGCAAGCCTATTTCATTTAAAGAATATACTTGAATAAAAGCTAATATTTTTTCGAAAAATTTGATGAGTCTCCTCTCGTAATTCGGACATCCCAGGTAAAATAAACACCTGCTAAAATAATTACATTTTCATTCAAAAGATATGCTCTCCGAGCCATAAACATTCCATTTGTAAATACAGGCTCTCTGAGCCATACTCATACATATTATCAAAAATAATCCAAGTCTCTAACCCTAAGCTGGTCATTCTAAAAGTTATTCCTGAGAAAACTCACGTAATCCTTCCACAATCAAGTACTTCATCAAATAACCAGATCTAAGCCTCTGAATGACTTAGGAAGACTCCTCTGCACCATCCGTACTAAAGCACCCAGGATACAACAGCGAACCAGAAGAAAACCTGATATATCTGGAAGGGTGAGATCCCAAGATATGGATTTAAATACGATAACCACATGCACGACTCTCAATTACCATTTAACATGAATATTCAAAGATAAACAATATATTTATCAAAGGGTTTCATACCCGAAATGTCGTGCCGTTTTAAAAACCATGACACTTCAATATTCCACAACTAACTTTGAAACCTAATCTCGGAGCTCCAACCAACAAATAAATGAGGTGATCAGGCTCTGGTTGCCAATTAAGGCATAATCAATGCCCGATATGGCAAAGTTCTATTGACCATTCCACGGTCAACTCAAGGCAAAGTGGTGACTACATATAGCACATGGTCTACGTGGTCGTATATCCATCAAGGCACGCGTGATGCAAACTGCATGAATACTTGCCATCAAGCATTCAAGTCCTATGCAAAGGCACGTCTGCCCTGTAATGCATGTAAAACATTTTGTTCACGTTGTTTTCTTTGTGTTCGATCTTTATATGTTGAAGCTAAAAAGCAGACGACGACCAAATCATCATTTTAAACTTTCAAGTTTAATACCTCTTTCAAATATAATTGACTCCAAGTCAAAAGTGTGCAAATCACAAAATCTAGACCGATGCACCAGTCATAGATACGTAGATTTTAGTGCACAAAACCAATAAACCACTTATTGGACATCTAGTCCATAACTTCACCTTTCGGACCCCAGGCCCATATCATAGAACACTAGATCCGACGTCTCGGTTGCTAGGTTCGTTTAAACCATTTTCGTTCTGTGAAATACAAAACAAAACCAAAGTTTCCTCAACTTATCCAAGTTGATGGAAATAACACCATTGTGTAAAACTCATTTACAGAAATCCTTTCTGTTTGAAATTCATTTATAAAACCATCAAATCATAGAGAAATTCATTTTTTTTTCTCAAACAGAAAGGATTTCTGGGAACGAGTTTTACACAATGTTGTTATTTCCGTCAACTTGGATAAGTTGAGGAAACTTTGGTTTTGTTTTGTATTTCACAGAACGAAAATGGTTTAAACGAACCTAGCAACCGAGACGTTGGATCTAGTGTTCAATGATATGAGCCAGGGGTCCGAATGATATGGGCCCGGGGTCCGAAAGGTGAAGTTATGGCTAGATGTCCTATAAGTGGTTTATTGGTTTTGTGCACTAAAATCTACGTATCTAAGACTGGAGCATGGGTCTAGATTTCGTGATTTGCACACTTTTGACTTGGAGTCAATTATATTTGAAAGATGTATTAAACTTGAAAGTTTAAAATGATGATTTGGTCGTGAGGCATTTAACTCGACACAAAGATTGAACACAAAGAAAACAACAAGAACAAAACGTTTTACATGCATTCCAGGTCAGACGTGCCTTTGCATAGGACTTGAATTCTTGATGGCAAGTATTCATGTCGTTTGTGTCACTGTGCCTTGATGGATATACGACCACGTAGACCATATGCTATATGTAGGTACCACTTTGCCTTGAGTTGGACTGTGGAATGGTCAATAGAACTTTGCCATATCGGGCATTGATTCTGCCTTATTTGGCAATTGGAGCCTGATCAGCTCATTTATTTGTTGGTTGGAGCTCCGGAGATTAGGTATCAAAGTTAGTTGATGAATATTGAAGTCTCATAGTTTTTAAAACGGATACGACTGTCAGGTATGAGACCCTTTGATAAATATATTGTTTGTCTTTGAATATTCATGTTAAATGGTATTTGAGAGTCGTGCATGTGGTTATCGTGTTTAAATCCATATATTGGTATCTCACTCTTGCATATATATGTTTTTATGGTTTTATTGTTTTACCTTAGTACACGCGTACAGAAGATGTAGAAGAGGTTTCCAGTTTTGCTCGGGGATATTACTCCCAATACTGGAAGATGTATAATGTCAGGTATAATGGTGAGAACCATAGGGGTCTTACCTATGAATATCTTTTAGGACGACCAGCTTAGGTTTTGACACGATGTTGACTAATGTTAGTATGTAGGGTTATGGCTCAGAGAGCCTTTATTTTTGAATGGAATGTAAATGGCTCGGAAAGCCCTTCTTTTGGATGAAAAGTTCAAAATCTTTCATTTTGGTCAGGTATTTGTTTATGTAAATATTTTCAGAAAAATACCGTCTTTATGTTTTTTTTTTTGTATGACTGGAATTTCTGGGATGAAAATAGAAATATTTCAACAGGTGTTTTTATTTTGGGATGTTGCAATTATAGAGGAGACTCTGTCAAATTTTTTGTAAAAATATTCAAACTTTTTATTTTAGTATATTTCGAAAATAAATAGGCTTGCCAAGCTAGGTTTGTAAGTCTATGCGCCGGTCATGGCTTAGGTTTTGGGTCGTATAACAAATGGTCTATATATGACCAGAATTTGTACCATGATAGGTGAAAATGTGATGTTACTATTTCAAAATAGGTTTAAATTATACCGTAACCGCATTTAACAAACTTTATACCCGTTTTCTGGCACTTATATATTTATATAAATTAATTTCCGAAAGCAACCAGCGAAATTCCCTTTTAAATTCATTTTCGCACATCTTTACAAAGTAATGCCCAAGGGGGGTGTTACAGAGTGGTATCAGAGCTGGTCGAGTCTTTCGGGAACCTTGGGAAATAGGTTCGTTAGGTTTTTGTTGTGTGATCTGTAACATCCTAAAATTTAAATATAGTTTTTTTTTTATAAGAGATTAAACTATTAGGAAGTTTAATGTATAAAAGGATTAATTTATTATAATTGTTTAAAAAAATGTAAAGTTGAACATTAAAAATAAAACTAAAATAATATATATATATATATATATATATATATATTTAAAAAAAAGAGAGAAAAAAAAAAAAGAAAAGAAAACGTGGAGGTGCCCAAAAAAATTAAGCAACTCACGTTGCTAGGTACTAGTAACTTAAAAGAATTCAAAGTGAATTGTTTAGGAATGCGGGCCATGGGGTGGAATGGTAATGAGATGTGATTTAACTCTATATATAAAAAAAAAAGTTACAAAACCTAATTGACATACACATAGGCGCAACAGTAAAATAAGAAGAAGGAACCGCCGCAGTAAGGAAAATAAAGGAAAAATAGCGTAAAAAGAATTGGTTCTGAACAAGGAGACACACAGTTCAAAAAGTATTGGTAAAACGAAACAGTGAAGCATCGGTTTTGTTATGAATAATTTTAGAGTTATTTGGAGTGGTCGCGCTGTCGGGCACGCGCCAAAAAGCGAGCAGTTAGTAAAAATGTAGTTTAGGCGACAACTCGAGTATCGTCTCACAAGGACTCTTAGGTTGTTGTTATTAACACAAAATCAGTTTGAAATAAAATAAAGAAACAAAGCAATAAACAGAGTAAGAAAACAGAGCAGTTTAAGAGATTAACAAATAAACTAAAGCGATTAACCCTCATCGTTTCTCGGTTTCCCACTATCATTGGTTCATGCAAATTCCAAGCCCTAAGCAGATTATAATCCCTTTTCGGTTGTAGCAACAATTAACAAACGAAATCACTACTACAAATATATGTTCCTATTCCCGAATTAAACAAACGGGGTTAAGACCTCATGAACTAAACGAACATGAACGAACACACGCGAATTAAACAAACGCGATTCAATATAGGAACATAACATCACCGAAATAAATTAACACAACACTATACACTCCTGAATTAAACAAACAGAAATATATAGCATGGTATTGAAAAGAGAATAGCAAACAAAACAGGAATTACAGAACCTCAAGTATGAAAACCAATCGCAGTAGATTAATCAAAAGAGACTAGCTCTCCATTACAAAGGAAAAACAAAACATATCTAAACTAAAGAGAAAACAAAAGATCAAAAAAACCAAAACCTCTAAAACTCCAAAAAAAACTCAGTTCTGCCTTCAAACAGGCTTAAATAAAGTTTCTGACTTCCACGAGCTCGCGAGGCGAGAACACCTTCGCGAGGTGAATAATGCGAACAGTCTCCAGCTTTTGGTTCTCTCGCGAGGCGGGCTTATCATTCGTGAGGCGAGACTCTTCAAATTCCAAACTGTAACGTCCGTGACCTTCAACATGGATAAGTCGTGCTGACTTTTGGTCTTCAGGGTTGGATTACTCGTGAGACGAGTCATGTTTCGCGGGGCGAGACAGAAAGGATTGCATTTTCTGGAACAGTCACGCTTCTGGTTCGCGGGGCGAATGCCTTCTCGCGGGGCAAGGAACTCCAGGACTGCTTCTTTTTATTACCTGAAAACAAGGATTAACAGTAAGTACTTTATTTGACTCTAAATCAGCTAAATTAACCTAAAAATACTTTAACGACTCGAAATGCATCTTAAAGACAATCAAGTCTAATTTGGGTGAAAATGATATATAATTAGCACAAAACCACGGTCATACTAGCCATAAAACTAGATGAGTCAGCGACTGATCAAAATACCCCAAACTTAAACTTTGCTTGTCCCCAAGTAAACTAAAACTCAAAAACTCAAAAAGACTCAAGACATGGCAAGCTTAAAGGTTTTCAATCAACTTTGCACAAATTTCAAGCAATTCATCAAAATAATTTTTCCTTCAATGTTCCCCCCTTTCAAATAAAGCAATCCCCACAATCATTTATTCTGAACAATTGAGAATTTCATCATTCAAACAATCATTAATCTAAGCAGGGGATCCAAGTTACACACAAGAGGGAGATCACCAAATTCAAACAACTGCCTTCCTCACAAGGGAATTTAGTGTTCACTCAACAACATTTCACTGAATTTCCCCGGCAACGGCGCCAATTTTTGGTCGCGTTGTCGCGCACGCGCCAAAAAGCGAGAGGTTAGTAAAAATGTAGTTTAGGGCGACAACTCAAGTATCGTCTCACAAGGACTTTTAGGTTGTTGTTATTAACACAAAATCAGTTCTGGGGGGGGGGGGGTTTGGATATGAAATAAAATAAAGAAACAAAGCAATAAACAGAGTAAGAAAACAGAGCAGTTTAAGAGATTAACAAATAAACTAAAGCGATTAACCTACTGTTCTCGGTTTCCCACTATCATTGGTTCATGCAAATTCCAAGCCCTAAGCAGATTCTAATCCCCTTTCGGTTGTAGCAACAATTAACAAACGAAATCACTACTACAGATATATGTTCCTATTCCCAAATTAAACAAAAGGGGTTCAGACCTCATGAACTAAACGAACATGAATGAACACACGCGAATTAAACAAACGCGATTCAATATAAGAACATAACATCACCGAAATAAATCAACACAACACTATACACTCCTGAATTAAACAAACAAATATATAGCATGGTATTGAAAAGAGAATAGCAAACAAAACAGGAATTACAGAACCTCAAGTATGAAAACCAATCGCAGTAGATTAATCTAAGGAGACTAGCTCTCCATTACAAAGGAAAAACAAAACATCTAAACTAAAGAGAAAACAAAAGATCAAAAAAACCAAAACCTCTAAAACTCCAAAAAAAAAATCAGTTCTGCCTTCAAACAGGCTTAAATACAGTTTGACTTCCACGAGCTCGCGAGACGAGCACACCTTCGCGAGGCGAATAATGCGAACAGTCTCCAGCTTTTGGTTCTCTCGCGAGGCGAGACTCTTCAAATTCCAAACTGTAACATCCGTGACCTTCAACATGGATAAGCTGTGTTGACTTCTGGTCTTCAGGGTTGGATTACTCGCGAGGCGAGTCATGTTTCGCGGGGCGAGATAGAAAGGATTGCATTTTCTGGAACAGTCACGCTTCTGGTTCGCGGGGCGAATGCCTTCTCGCGGGGCGAGGAACTCCAAAACTGCTTCTTTTTATTACCTGAAAACAAGGATTAACAGTAAGTACTTTATTTGACTCTAAACCATCTAAATTAACCTAAAAATACTTTAACGACTCAAAATGCTTCTTAAAGACAATCAAGTCTAATTTGGGTGAAAATGATATATAATTAGCACAAAACCACGGTCATACTAGCCATAAAACTAGATGGGCCAGCGACTGATTAAAATACCCCAAACTTAAACTTTGCTTGTCCCCAAGCAAACTAAAACTCAAAAACTCAAAAAGACTCAAGACATGGCAAGCTTAAAGGTTTTCAATCAACTTTGCACAAATTTCAAGCAATTCATCAAAATAATTTTTCCTTCAATGTTCCCCCCTTTCAAATAAAGCAATCCCCACAATCATTTATTCTGAAAAATTGAGAATTTCATCATTCAAACAATCATTAATCTAAGTAGGGGATCCAAGTTACACACAAGAGGGAGATCACCAAATTCAAACAACCGCCTTCCTCACAAGGGATTTTAGTGTTCACTCAATCTCTCAGTTTTTGTCAGGCTATCAACAATTCACTCAATTTCACTTTTCAAGAACACTTCCCATAAATTTGATTTTCATCTCAAAATGATTCCCACAGAAAATATGCATGCAACATCAAAAGGTCTTTTAAGGGTTGTAATGGGGCCTGGCTAAGGGTAGGATATACAAAGGAACTAGGCTTAAGTCCCTAGGAACTAAGAGACTACGAAATAGTTTTATACATTGAATTTACACTCAAGTTCCTTTTTCCATTTTTCCTTATGCTTTGGGCGACTACAGCCTTTTCTTCTAATACTTTTTTTTTTTAACATTTTTACACTTTTCTTTTTTTTTTTTCTTTTTTTCTTTCTGCTTTTTTTTTCTTGCCTTTGGCTCCAACCTTTTTATTATATTTTTTCTTTTTCTCAATCCCAAACAACACACCATACCTTGTAGCCACACCAAACTTAGTTTCTTGCAACCATTCTCTTGCTAAGATTCCATGCTCTCCTAATCCTAAGATCGGGTTAACATGATTTTTTTCAGATTTTAGCTTATAACATAAGGTCAACAAGAATTAACAGGCTAATTAGGCTCAAAGGGGCTAACAAAGGAACATGCATTAGGAATGGTTATTTTTAGGCTAAGTAGTTATTTACAAAGAAAATGCCTAAATCATTTGATGTAAACACACACATAAACATGCAAACCATAAAGAGATTCAAGCAAATTCGGGAAAGTGCAACTTGAAAGTGATTCACACAGTTTAAAACATGTTGGAGGCTCAAATCCTCACCTGGACATTTTTGCAAATTGTTTGACTGAGATTCTATCCCTAGTGTGTGCTTCCCTTCACCCCAAACTTATCATAAATCATGTCATCACAACAAAATATCTCAAAGTTCAGTTTTCAATTTTTCAAATGGGGATCAAATTATCAAAAATTATTTTCAACCTAGGGGGAAAATTATCAACAATTAACATGCAATCCATCTATGCAAAATCAATCAAAATCCAGCAAACTTGCCAACACAAGACACAACACACAAGCTCCTGATCTTCTCAAATTATTCAGGAGCTAAAAGAAAATGATGAGTGTGATTTCACCTCATTTTCCATGTACATTTCTACATGCATTTGCATATAGTTAGGCCATTTTAGTTGGATTTTGTTTAGTTTTTCCTTTGGAACGGATAAGGTGGTATTGTGTGTTGTTTTGCAGGGATTTATGATTAAATGCCCAGGATTTAGCCATGAGGAAGCTGAGATGAAGAGAGAGCCTGAAAACTGAAGAAAAGAGGCCAAAAGTCAGAAGCTATCACGGCCTGGCCGTGATGGCTGTCACGGCCTGGCCGTGATGGCTATCACGGCCGTGATCTCCCAACTGTGCCAGACCTCCAAAAGTCAGAATCAATCACGGCCTGGCCGTGATGGCTATCACGGCCGTGACCCAAAATCACCACAAGTCAGAATCCATCACGGCTTGGCCGTGATGGAGATCATGGGCGTGAAAAAATGGCTCGCGACGCGAAGGGAGTCTCGCCACGCGAGAGACTGATTTTGCCGAACCGCAAGAGACGAACCCGTCACGGCCGGCCGTGATGGCTGTCACGACCAAGTGACGGGCCACGAGTTATAAAAGAACCTCGAGCGAACAGAAAAAACATTCAGAAAACCCTAAAAATACACTCTCTCTGCTTCTTTGTGGCTCTTTGTGCAACCTTCTATGGAGCCCCTTCCCTTGTTCATCTCTCGTAACTCTTTCTTTGATTCTATCTTTAGTTATGTGTAGCTAAACTCCCCTTTGTTGGGGTTAGATGATTGCTCTTCTGAACTTGATTGTAAAATGACTTGATTGTAATGCAGTTTCCTTGTTCTTTATGAGTGTTTGATTCTATGCTTAATGCTTTCTTAGGCTTGATCATCCTAGGAATGATTAGTTGCTTTAATAGATAACTGGAAGGTTGGTGTTAGAGCTTGCTCATGAATCAAATGCCAAGTAGTTCATGAGCCTAGACATAGGTCTTGAGGTGCTTGCAATCTTATAAGTCTTGACTTAATGCAAAATCTCAGGTTAATCCACCTAAGGCATTAGGGTTTAATTTGGGGTTTTAGGCTCAATGCACCTAAGACATTAGGCTTGAGTATTTCGTAAAAGACTTGATTGTCATAATTGAATTAGGAACTGTGTTACTTGTCATTTCATAACAATCAAGGGAGGATTAGCTTAGTCTAACCCTAACAATTCTATCTAATTGTTATTCACATTTCTCATCTGCATTCTAATTGTTTGATAAAATTCCAAAAAGAACAAAAACATTTTATTCTTGTTTGCTTGTTAGATGATAGAGCTACCTTCACTCCAAAATTTGATCGCCTAGATAGTAGTCTAATTTGCGAAGTGGTAATTGTCCACGATCCCTGAGAACGATATCCGGTCTTCTTTGTTTTATTACTTGCAACGAACCAGGTACACTTGCCGAGTCCGTGACAAGTTTTTGGCGCCGTTGTCGGGATCGGTGTGCCAATATCACGAGTACCAAAGGGAACTCCTAATTTAGGCATTTTTTTTACTGTTTTCCTACTGTGTTTTTTCTTTCTTATTTTCTGTTTCTCTCTCTGTAAATTTCTATTGTGTGCTATTTTTCTGTTTTCTTTGTTTGTTTCTGCGCTACTCTGTTTGTTCATTGTATGCGAGGTACAATCGACCCAGGTGAACACCAATTCGAACCCGAGATCGAGAGACTTTGTAGAAGGAATAGGAAGGAAGCCAAGGCAAGACAGCAAGCAGAGAAGGAACATCCTCTGCAGTGCAAGAACTGTTAGTTGAATTACCAGCTGTCACCATGGCTGAAGATAATGCACCAAGAAGGACAATTGGGGACTACACTTCCCCTAGAGTCGATAGATGTGGAACTCCGATTGTGAGACCCGCAGTGGCTTGCAATAATTTCGAAATCAAGGCATCACTTCTCCATCTTGTGCAGCAAAATCAGTTTGGAGGTTTGGAGAGTGAAGACCCTCATGCTCACATTGGTACTTTCATTGAGTTGTGTGACACCATCAAGCTAAATGGAGCTTCTGATGAGGTCATTCGGTTAAGGCTTTTCCCTTTCTCTCTGAGGGATAGAGCTAAGTCATGGCTTCAATCTCATCCTCATGGAAGCATCATCACTTGGAATGATTTGGTGAGCAAGTTTCTGTCTCGATTCTTTCCTCCGTCAAGAATGATCAAGCTGAGATCAGAGATCAATGCCTTTGCACAGAGGGATGGTGAGTCACTCTATGAAGCCTGGGAGAGGTTCAAGTCCTTACTCACAGCTTGTCCCAATCATGAACTGGAGACATGGCAACAGGTTGCAACATTTGTTAATGGGCTCAACGAGAATTCAAGAAGTATGATTGAAGCGGCTGCAGGGAGGGACATTGAGTCGAAGACGCCTAGAAGAAGCAAAGGACTTGATTGAGAACATGGCTAACAATGACTATCAAATGCCTAGTTCTCGATCAATGGTCAAGAGAGGTGTTCTAGAGCTGGATGAAATTGGCGCTCTCAAGGCACAAATGGCTATTCTTACCAAGCAACTGGGGTCAGTTCAACTGCAGAATTCTCAACTACAAGCTGTCCAAGTTCAAGGTACCTCAGTGTGTGATTTCTGTGGAGGCAACCATGCAAATGGAAACTGTGAGATCAATGTGGTTGGAAGTTCGGGACAAGAAGAGGTAAATTATATGGGCAACCAAGGGCCTAGAAATGATCCTTACTCCAACACCTACAATCCGGGGTGGCGCAGCCATCCTAACTTTGGGTGGAGATAAGGGCAAAGTTCGAGTTCTCAAGCAAAGCCTCCTCAAGAGAGTTCAAGCAAATTGGAGAACATTCTGGGCCAGTTCATGCAAGCCACTCAAGAGACTATGAAGAATCAAAATGCCTCCATCAAAAATCTTGAGCACCAGATAGGACAGTTGGCAAGGCAAATGGCAGAAAGACCTCAAGGGCAATTGCCGGGAGATACAAAGAAAAATCCAAAGGAAGAGTGCAAGGCAATTACCACAAGAAGTGGGAGAGTGTTGACCCCACATGAAAAAGAAAGAGAAGAAAAGGAAAGTGGAACTGAAATTGATAAGGTGCAGTTTGAAGAGGTAAACAATGAAGAACCCGGAACTTCCCAAGATACCACCTCTATTCCTACCGGTGTAAAAGCTGAAAAACTGCAGAAGGAGAAATTGGTTGATGAAGAATTTTCAAAAAAGAAGACTAGAAGACAAATTCTGGAAGAGGTTGATAATCCCAAAGAGCTTCCCCCATATTTCAGAATCTCGTACCCCCAACGGTTGAAGAAGGAAGCAAAAGACCAACAATTTTCTAAATTCCTAGATGTATTCAAAAAGCTACAGATCAATATCCCTTTTGCTGAAGCACTTGAGCAGATGCCCAATTATGCAAAATTCATGAAGGAACTGCTCACGAAGAAAAGAAAGATCAAAGAAGGCGAAACTGTTGCCTTAACTGAAGAGTGCAGTGCGATACTACAAAGGAAGTTACCTCTGAAAATTGTTTTTGAAAATCGTTTGCATCCGGTTTGCGAAACCTTGTTTTGTAATTTTCGTATATATATGATATATGCGTCTATTGCATGTTTGTGTATATATGCGATATGTACGTTGGTTCTGAATCCTTATTATGTTCTGCGATGGCATCAAATGTTGATGTTAAACATGATTGTTTTCAGTTGTGTTGGCGGTGTTGAGGGGTTTCAAACATGAAAAGTTCATGTTGTTGTGGCTGAGGTTCCAAGTGTTGAAACCGTAGCCGTCCCCGTGCTACCTCTGCGTAGTGTGTAATTTCGAAATTCAAATTTTGAAATTTTATGTCACCATTTAATAATTATATCAATCACAATAAATGTGATTTATAGTAACATCAATTATAATAAATGTGATTTATTATATATATGTTACGGTTTCAAAATTCAGATTTTGAAATGTGATTTATATCAATTACAATAAATGTGATTTGTTACAATAAATGTGATTTATGTTAATTGAATAAATGTGATTTATGTCAATTACAATAAATGTGATTTGTGGTAACAACAATTGCAATAAATGTGATTTATGTCATTTACAATAAATATGATTTATAATAAATGTGATTTGTGGTAACAACAATTGCAATAAATATGATTTATAGTAACATCTATTATAATAAATGTGATTTATTATATATATATGTTATGTTTTCAAAATTCATATTTTGAAATCTCTAATTTATGAAATTAATAATAATAATGATTATGTGTTATTATTGGTTGTTACTATTTATTTGGTGATGTATGGTGAATGGTTATGGCCTTAGTCCTTTTACCTTTTGGTTTATATTTTGAAATACGGCCTGCGTGCCATGCCTTTCTCTTAATATTCCATATGTATCTTCTTTTCTCATCTCACTCCCCTCATATGTAAAATGAGGTTTCTGTTTATGTAATGTAATGATGGAGACAAGAAGACGCTATCACGTGGGAGATCTTGCTTGGAGAAGCTTGGACGCTCCTAGGTTTTAGTTTAGATTCCCAACACGGCGGACTTCTCACTCCCTCTCAGGTCACAGATGACCTCCTTGTCAACCTTGTCAATAAAGTCCTCCCAATAAAATCGGGGTTCAACCTCTTGGACTGGCCACGGTGCAAAATCCAGAGGCTTGAACTCCATCACCGTTTGTTCCACAGGGGGAGGTGGCAAATAGGTAGAGAGGATCTCTGGTGTTGCTTCAACTTCTGCACGTTCTTCATTCACTGTACTAACAAATCCATCACCTGTTAAACCTGCAGAAATCTTAGCACACACCACAGAAAGGTTAGAGTTAGTACAGTCAGTAGATATATTACAATAAACTGAATCAGTAAAGGTCTGAATGTCTGGAAGTGGCTTGAGCTCTAAGGAGGGTGGCTGCTCAATGGATGGTGTATTTGGAGTAGCCATGATGTCAAGAACTTCGGCTGAACAAGCAGCTTCACTCACACTATCACCTTGCAAACTAGAGTCAAGAAACTCAGCACAAACAGCACACGGGTTAGTGTCAGTACATGTAGTACAAGAAACTGAATTAGTAAAGGTCTGAATGTCTGGACTTTCAGCACACAGTTCATCCATCCCATCGCTCCCAACACATGCATTTGAATTAATTGAATCATCTACTTCCAAAGGTTCTTCATCATCCTCAAGCACGGTGAAGCAGATGTCCTCCTGATCCTCATTCTCTGTATTTCTTGGTCGAACAAGACCTCATATGTCTCCTGTTCCATATGGATGTTTTGCTCTTCATACCTGTCAAAACATGCTATACACAAAGCAGTGTCAGTACAATCAGCACATGATTTATAATAGATAGAATTAGGGGAGGCGTGAATATCTGGAGATTCAACACACAGTTCATCAACAAAAGGATTCTTGACATCAATATCAAAATTGTCCTCAGAAGTATTGTCAAGAATAACTGCTTGTGAATCTGTATGTTCTTCAAGGGGATGTGGAGTTTGCAGTGCAGCCGAGGTGGAGACAATGTGATCAATTTGAGCGGCTAACTCCTGAAAATTAGCTTCTATCTTCTGTTGGTTTTGATCCAATTGAATGGCCATCTTCTGAAAATCAGCTTCTATCCTCTGTTGGGATTCAAGATTTTGTTCTGCCATCCGTTGAGTGTTCTCTGCCATTTGTTGTATCAATTCTTCCACACTGAGTTGGCATATTCTGAGGTCAGGCTGATATTGTAGCTCGCGTGTCGTGTGATTCACCAATGATGCTATCTCATCCAAAATGCCCTGTCCTCCATTATGTTGGCTGGAATACTCATTCATTCCAATCATGTCAAAACCACTGCTAAACTCATAACTTCCAGCAAAATTAGGATAATTTATGCATGGTGGTGCTATACTAATATCAGGATAATACATGCATGGTGGTGGCTTATAATCAACATTAGGCATATCACCAAACAGGAAATTATCCATAGCAGTACTAAGATTCATAATCAGACAAAGCAGCCAAAACTAATTCAGCAAAGAGAATTTTTTTTTTTAATTTTGAAATTTTATTTTCTGCTAATAACAACAAGAGTCCCCGACAATGGCGCCAATTTTTGGTCGCGCTGTCGCGCACGCACCAAAAACCGAGCGGTTAGTAAAAATGTAGTTTAGGGAGACAACTCGAGTATCGTCTCACAAGGACTCTCAGAGATTAACAAATAAACTAAAGCGATTAACCTACTGTTCTCGGTTTCCCACTATCATTGGTTCATGCAAATTCCAAGCCCTAAGCAGATTCTAATCCCCTTTCGGTTGTAGCAACAATTAACAAACGAAATCACTACTACATATATATGTTCCTATTCCCGAATTAAACAAACGGGGTTAAGACCTCATGAACTAAACGAACATGAACGAACACACGCGAATTAAACAAACGCGATTCAATATAGGAACATAACATCACCGAAATAAATCAACACAACACTATACACTCCTGAATTAAACAAACAGAAATATATAGCATGGTATTAAAAAGAGAATAGCAAACAAAACAGGAATTACAGAACCTCAAGTATGAAAACCAATCGCAGTAGATTAATCTAAGGAGACTAGCTCTCCATTACAAAGGAAAAACAAAACATATCTAAACTAAAGAGAAAACAAAAGATCAAAAAAACCAAAACCTTTAAAACTCCAAAAAAAAACTCAGTTCTGCCTTCAAACAGGCTTAAATACAGTTTCTGACTTCCACGAGCTCACGAGGCGAGCACACCTTCGCGAGGCGAATAATACGAACAGTCTCCAGGTTTTGGTTCTCTCGCGAGGCGAGCTTATCATTCGCGAGGCGAGACTCTTCAAATTCCAAACTGTAACGTCCATGACCTTCAACATGGATAAGCCGTGCTGACTTCTGGTCTTCAGGGTTGGATTACTCGCGAGGCGAGTCATGTTTCCTTGGGGCGAGACAGAAAGGATTGCATTTTTCTGGAACAATCACGCTTCGGTTCGCGGAGGCGAATGCCTTCTCGCGGGGCGAGGAACTCCAGAATCGCTTCTTTTTATTACACGAAAACAAGGATTAACAGTAATTACTTTATTTGACTCTAAATCAGCTAAATTAACCAAAAAATACTTTAACGACTCAAAATGCTTCTTAAAGACAATCAAGTCTAATTTGGGTGAAAATGATATATAATTAGCACAAAACCACGATCATACTAGCCATAAAACTAGATGAGCAATGACTGATCATGGAGCTTTACCAGAAGTAAGTAAACACCTCCTTTCTGAAACTTTCATGGTATATAATTTTAAAGGGTTTGATTATGAAATTAAGAGTGACTATTTGGAATTTTGTCTTCAAAATAAAATTGATTAAATTGACTATTTGATATGAAACACGTCCTTGGTATTTGTATTGGTTGATGGATATGCTTGTTGATGTATATTATTCCTTTTGTTTATGATTGCTATACTATACTCGTAAATTTACGTGATAACATGATATTTGTTCAATTGATATTTATGAGTTAATTGTATGATGATATGGAATTGTAGTGGTTATATGCTTTGAAAAGTTTGCCAATTCTGATTGATGGTTTTATGCTTCGGAATATGGATGAATGAGTATATGCATGATGTGTGTAATTTGTTGATATGCCGCCTAAGAATGGGCCATTGGCTTATAACATCGCCATTTAATGGGATGTAAAAAAAAAAGAGATATGGGGCAAGGAATCCATTTTATGAACGAGGCTCTCGGGTCACCGTTAATGGGAGGCAAGGAACCAATTTAATTACGAGGTTCTCGGGTCACCATAGGGGCAAGGAGTCAATTCTAAAATGGGATTCCCGAGTCACCATGGGGGCAAGGAATCAATTCTAGGATGAGGTTCTCGGGTCACCATAAAGAGGGTGGCAAGGAATCAATTCTAGAACGAGATTCCTGAGTCACCATGGGGGCAAGGAATCAATTCTAGGACGAGGTTCTCGGGTCACCATAAAGAGGGTGGCAAGGAATCAATTCTAGAACGAGGTTCCCGAGTCACCGCAGACAAGGGGCAAGGAACCAATTTAATGAGGTTCCCGAGTCACCGAATTGGGCAAGAAACCAACAGAGTGGGGTTTCCGAGCCACTTGAGGATTGTGTTATTGTGTGATTACTTTGTTTAATTAATATATGACATTTGATTATGTTGTCGTTATATGATTAATGTAATTAAATGTATTTTTTTAATGAACATTATTTTTGAAAAGTTAGCGGGTACCATGGTTGCTTTTCCGGTTACCGTGCCGGATGAGAGAAACATCTTTTCGAAAACCTTTTGGAACTATGTTTACTCCCCGGGATTATAAATCTCATTAGTGGTGTTGTCTTTCAGAGTTTACAGGTGATGAGATGCATGATGCAGCGTTTTGAGAGGGAGTCTTGAAGATATTAGTTATAATTTATTTATTTATTTTGGGTTTATTAGATGCCCGTGTTTTGAGACAAAAACAATTGTAAAAGGATTCTGTGGATTTTATTAATTAATTTTTATGAGGCTTTATTTTGAAAATACGAGATACTTTCATACTTAAAATATTGTGAATATTTTTATAATTCGATTATTTAATTTAAATATTTCAAAGGTTTTTATTGAAAATTAATTTGGGCAACTAACGTAACGAAGGGCGTTACATTTATGGTATCAGAGTAGTTCGATTCTAAATCGGACTGTGGTAGTGGGACTTTTTCTAAAATCAAAACTTGGGTGCATAGGACTGATGTTAGAGTTATAAAGACTACACGCTATTCTTTTAGATGTTGGGCCTGGCCAACCCAATACTTGATTGATGGTGTACAGATTTATGGCGACTGACATGCAAGGGTATGATTTTTGTTAGTAGGAAAAAGATTTTGTTTTAAAAAAAAAATATTTTGTTATGTGTGTGAGAAACTTTGGAGTTGTCTAGTGCTTGAGTATTATTTATTTTTTTGTATTGTTTACCTCCACTGTCTGTTTAAATTGTTCTGTGGTCTACGATACTTGTTCTATGTTGTTGATTTTGATTAATTATTGATTGTAATTGAACTTACATGAGATTGCTTGTTGTGCTGAAAAATTGTTTTCATGATCATAATTCATGTCTCTATAGTGTGTGCAAACAAATTTATTTTCTAGTAGTTTGTTTATTTATTCACTAATAGTTTTTCTATAAGTGTTTACAATCGAAAATAAGAGTTGATATATGCAGGTAAACTATGAGCCACTTGTGCTTGTTGTGATATTCTAGATTTCTCTTAGTGATTGTACGTTGGTTTCAAATATTTTGAGTTCCTCGTGATGATAACATGTTAAGGATGAAGTGTTTAAAATCACAGAGCAATTAGGTCATTTTGAAACATGCACTACAAGAAGAAGCTCAATAACAATATCATGTTTTCTGTTACTATGCTAGAATCGAATCTGCTTGATATATTTTCAAAAAATATAAGAAAAAAATATATATAAATATGAGGTTTTAATGTGATGTCCCTTTGGAATTGTTTAAATATGTGTTAGGATCTTAGATACCAAATTTCAAAATATTTCAATGAGTTTTTAACATTATAAGTCGTTAATTATAGTAAGTAATGTATGCTGAAATTTTATGAGTTCAATTCAAACTTATTCTGTACTAATTGACAATGATTTTTCGTAAAATAAGAAATATGGCAACGAACTGTTTTGTGTAAGTGTCATGCCAATTTAATTTCGTAGCATTCTGAATTCATTTACATAAGTATAAAAAAATTGAGACTTTACAAAGCTGAACAAAAAAAAATATAGTTTTGAGTTTGAAAATCTTTTTTTTAGTGTCTTGGTAATTAGATTTGTACTTTGGAATGTGTTCGGAGTTTTCTCAAACATAGAATTTAAAAATAAAAATAAAAATAGAGGCTCACCTTCTTTAAATTTTATTCATGTTATTGATATTAATGTAAAAAAAATTATTCAAAATGATCCTTGATCCTCAATGTGTGAAATTCCACTTAAATGGTGTTAATAATCCATTTGCTTTATGACTTTGAAATATGAAAAAAAAAATTATTGAAGTTTCATGATGACTTGATTGTTGATTCTTCTAAAGACATCCTATTAGTGACATTTTAGAAGTTGCATTGTACGAGATGATCTTTGTGATTCAAATTTATGAACACTAAAACACAGTTGTGATCTTTTAATGTTACACCTTACCCTTTTTATCACATTTTAATGAAATTGATTGGGAATTGATTCTGGAAAAAAAAATTTGTTACCAAAATATGTTTTTGCTATAGTCCTCAAGAAATGATAATATGATTTCGATTGTGTGAGTATATTTCCCTTTAGAGATTGAACATGTTTAGTTGGTAAGGGTATGCATGGAATATATTAGAAATTTGCAATAAAGTCAAATCAAAGGAGAAAGCTCGCTCTAATGTGTTTGTCGTTAGTGTACATGTAAAACTTCTCTATTTTATTTTGGTTAATCAGATTTTAATTGTTACCAAGAATCTTGTTCTGGTGTTATAATTAAATTGTTTGCATATCATATTTCACTTCTTTGATTTTTATCTACTATCGTATTTCTGGATCTTGACTTATGCATACTTGTATAAATCCATCATCATTATTTGTATATTATCTTAGAAGGTGCGCTAGATAAATTCCAGTGTGGTTTTAGCATCAGATCATCAGTCATGGTCTGTCGTACCATTTCTTCTATATGGATTAGGTGTAAGCGAATTTCGAGGATGAAATTTCTTGAAGGAGGGAAGAAATGTAACATCCTAAAATTTAAATATAGTTTTTTTTATAAGAGATTAAGCTATTAGGAAGTTTAATGTATAAAAGGATTAATTTATTAGAATTGTTTAAAAAAAATGTAAAGTTGAACATTAAAAATAAAACTAAAATAATATATATATATATATATATATATATATATATATAGATATTTTAAAAAAAGAGAAAAAAAAAAAGAAAAGAAAAAGTGGAGTTGCCCAAAAAAATTAAGCAACTCACGTTGCTGGGTACTAGTAACTTAAAAGAATTCAAAGTGAATTCTTTAGGAATGTGGGACATGGGGTGGAATGGTAATGAGATGTGATTTAACTCTATATATAAAAAAAAAAGTTACAAAACCTAATTGACATACACATAGGCGCAACAGTAAAATAAGAAGAAGGAGTCGCCGCAAAGAAGGAAAATAAAGGAAAAATAGCGTAAAAAGAATTGGTTCTGAAGAAGGAGACACACAGTTCAAAAAGTATTGGTAAAAAGAAACAGTGAAGCATCGGTTTTGTTATGAACAATTTTAGAGTTATTTGGAGCTTTACCAGAAGTAAGTAAACACCTCTTTTCTGAAACTTTCATGGTATATAATTTTAAAGGGTTTGATTATGAAATTAATAGTGACTATTTGGAATTTTGTCTTCAAAATAAAATTGATTAAATTGACTATTTGATATGAAACACATCCTTGGTATTTGTATTGGTTGATGGATATGCTTGTTGATGTATTTATTCCTTGTGTTTATGATTGCTATACTATACTCGTAAATTTCCGTGATAACATGATATTTGTTCAATTGATATTTATGAGTTAATTATATGATGATATGGAATTGTAGTGGTTATATGCTTTGAAAAGTTTGTCAATTTCGATTGATGGTTTTATGATTCAGAATATGGATTAATGAGTATATGCATGATGTGTGTAATTTGTTGATATGCCGCCTAAGAATGGGGCATTGACTTATAACATCGCCATTTAATGGGATGTAAAAAAAAAGAGATATGGGGCAAGGAATCCATTTTATGAACGAGGCTCTCGGGTCACCGTTAATGGGAGGCAAGAAACCAATTTAATTACGAGGTTCTCGGGTCACCATAGGGGCAAGGAGTCAATTCTAAAATGGGATTTCCGAGTCACCATGGGGGCAAGGAATCAATTCTAGGACGAGGTTCCCGAGTCACCGCAGACAAGGGGCAAGGAACCAATTTAATGAGGTTCTCGAGTCACAGAATTTGGCAAGAAACCAACACAGAGTAGGGTTTCTGAGCCACTTGAGAATTGTGTTATTGTGTGATTACTTTGTTTAATTAATATATGACATTTGATTATGTTGTCGTTATATGATTATTGTAATTAAATGTATTTTTTTAATGAACATTATTTTTGGAAAATTAACGGGTACCATGGTTGTTTTTCCGGTTACCGTGCCGTTGAGAGAAACATCTTTTCGAAAACCTTTTGGAACTATGTTTACTTACTGGGATTATAAATCTCATTAGTGGTGTTGTCTTTCAGAGTTTACAGGTGATGAGATGCATGATCCAGCATTTTGAGAGGGAGTCTTGAAGATATTAGTTATAATTTATTTATTTATTTTGGGTTTATTAGATGCCCGTGTTTTGAGACAAAAACAATTGTAAAAGGATTCTGTGGATTTTATTAATTAATTTTTATGAGGCTTTATTTTGAAAATACGAGATACTTTCATACTTAAAATATTGTGAATATTTTTATAATTCGATTATTTAATTTAAATATTTCAAAGGTTTTTATTGAAAATTAATTTGGGCAACTAACGTAACGAAGGGCGTTACATGATCTCTGGTTGGACCTTACTTAAATTGTTTCTTTGTCGAAACAATGTGTGTTGACATACAAATATATATGTTTTGGTGAGTTCTAATTGGGTGGAGACCTAGTGAGAACTCATGCTTAGTGAATGGTACTTGCGTTCATGTTGACACATTCGTTCATCCCTTTGGGATTGTGTCAGACATTTGATTGAGGTACCTGTCGTAGAAGATTTTCTAGGAGTATTCCCTGAGAATGTTGCAAGTTTGTCCTTGAGAAAGATATTGAGTTTTGGATTGATCTAGTTCCTAGATTAAGTCGGATCTTTATCACTTTAGGTAGGATATTGCCTACAAAGTTAGTCTAGTTAGATGACTTGTCTTAACGGGAAGATTTGTTGTCAGGATAATTTTGAGACTAAGTGTTCCTTGCGAGGAGCATCGATGTTGTTCATAAGGATGAAACATTAGTTTTGTGGAAGTGATCACTGATGGTGAAATCCGTAGATGGTTAGGATAACCAATTCTTATCAAAGGTTCATCGAGGAACTATTTAAGATTTTGCATTGTTGACTCAGCTTACGAGGAAAGACCAACTTTTTCCATGACTGAGAGACTGACTAAGTTGTCGGTCATCGTACGCAGTTCAGAGGAGGATGCGGGAGACAGCAACAAATCGGATTAAGTGTGTTTAGAAAGACCTCCGTGCTTGCTCGAAGTCGAGATAAGCCAATCCTAATCTTCACTCTTAGAATGAATGTCTTATGTTTAAGGAAAACTCTTCACTGTATTATTTGATTCTTTATGAACTTGACAGTTGACAATTTTCCCTCAAATTTCTATGGTTGTATTAGGCAATCACAACGGTATTGTTGTACATGCCAAATTCACTTTTTCGACCTTGACTTAAAGTCTATCATGACTTATCAATTGGTTCTGGTAGTCTGAATTTTTGTCGGACTATTACTCTTTTAAAAACACTATGTAGTAAAGTTCTTGTGAAAGAAGGAACTTTATTAGATTCATGTTTGTAAACATGTACCGATCATGCAGTTTTACAACCACAAACCTACTAAAGAATCTTAATACATAAGGATTATTCCTGTATTTTTCGATCAGATTCATATTCTTCAAGACCGTGTCTTACAAAGAGTTCAAAAGGACTTGTCACCTTTGATCAACTTTATCCTATATATTTTTGAAAACGTCATTGACGTGTAAACTATGTCATAAATTATGAGAATGGTTATTTGATTCATATTCCAATATCAGAGTTAGTTGAGAAATAATTTGGCGTATAAGACCTCGCGGGTTAAGACGATAGCATCACAATGAATTTGGTGTGGGTTTACCGATGATCTTTAAGAGTTTTCATCCGTTTTGGACGATCGATTGTCAGGTTAACGAGGAAGGCTCTTTATGCAGTGGATAAGTTATGTAGTAGAGAAGTTAACCAAAGTATGTGTCAGAGGACTGGTCAGACTTCATGGATTATTTTTAAGCATAGTTTCATATGAAGACCCGAAGTTTACTAACGATTTAGTAAAATCCACTCCAAGGGTGAGAACCAAGTTGAGATTAAGTCCAATGGATCACCCTCGACTCGAGTGTGTGAAACGGGAAAAATGATTTGATCTTAGAAAGTTAATTAGGAGTAAGTGTAGTATTTAGGGCAGGACTCACGGCTCAAGGAGCGCTTATAGAGATACTTACAGATTACCGACCAACGAGGTCCTCACATCAGTAGTGGGATTCGAACTCACGACCTTGTGGTTTATGAGTCAAATCCTTACCAACTAGACCAACCTTCATTGGCAGAGACATTCATTTCAAACAAATTAAAATTCACCACACTTTCACGATGTATCATGTTATCTGTTATTGAGTTCTACTTATTGCTCAATATATATTGGCAGCCACTAGTCCCCTTGGCGAAAAAATCTTTACACCGACAAATTATACCAATTAAATCATATAACATTTTAATATAATATATAGATATTTAGTGAATTTTTTTTTGGTTTCCCAGGGTATTCTCCGCTCGCAACTGCAGAGACTAATCCCTCGCAATTAAATCGAACCCATGACCACTTGCTTAAGGGGCCCAGCGACACCCCTTCTTGGGTCATCACATAGTAACTCGTTGCGGATAAATAAACTTTAATTATGCTGGTTACTTTCGAAAAATAATATTTTATAACACTTTTCTCAATACCAAAAATGGTGACAATTTTTTTTTCTTTTTAACTTAACTTACAACATCATACGACAACATACTCAACATAACATATATGTATATATATAATCATATGTATCAGCAGTTTTGTACAAAATATATAACTATACAGGGCCTTTATCATAACAGGCCATTCACAAAATAACTAAGTAAAGAAATCAAAATATAATAGACACGTAGCGAATCATCTATGACCATATAACAAAACATGGCTCTCGGTGAGCGTAATAGATCGACGAAGTCACTACCCAAAAAATGGAATCCATCTACAGCTAGTCAATATCTAGTAATACCCATTGGGAAGACCAGGGTGGTCAATCCCACTCCCCGTAGAAGTATCGGATGAAGACACGACTGCACCTTCGTCTCGTGAATCGTCGTCATCATCGAGAAGAATGTACTCGGGTACATCCTCAACGAACTCCTCTGGATCTATAGCCATCTCCTCTGGAGGTGATGCCGGTGCTGCCTCAGCTAGTGGTTGTGCCTCAAGCTCCCCATGATCAACCAGGTGCTGCAGTAGGAACCACATCGAAGGTAAAGATACCTCTATGGTCTCCATCGTACGATGCTCACGCTGTGGCCCTATTACTATGGTGCCCTCTACCGTATGTATAACCCCGGTATATATCATGTTGTGGGCTCCCGGGTTAATAACCCACACGTTGACGTTCTCAACATCCTCAAAATGGAGGGAACGAACCCCCGTGTGTGCCAATGGGATTACCGGATCCATCTATACTCAGATAGAAATTTACGCCATACAAAAGAGGAACCAACAAATAAACGTGAAAGAGAGAGAACCAATATATGGATTTTAAAACGATAACCATATGCACGACACTCAATTAACATTTAACATGTATGTTCAACAATAAACAATGTATTTATCAAAGGGTTTCATACCCGGCAATCGTCATCGTTTTAAAAACAATGACACTTCTATATTCATCAACTAACGTTGGAACCTAATCTTCGGAGCTTCAACCATCAAATAAATGAGATGATCAGGCTCTCGTTGCCAAATAAGGCAGGTTTTAATTTAACCATATCACTGTCCAAAACGAGGCATGTTGGTTACTATTTATAGTGTATGGTTTCGTGGTCATTTGTCCATCAAGGCACAATGATGCAAACGTCATGAATACTTGCCATCAAGAATTCAAGTCCTATGCATAGGCACGTCTGCCCCAACAATACATGTAAAACGTTTTGTTCACGTCATTTTCTTTGTGTTCATTCTTTCCGTGTTGGAGCTCAAAGTCTCACGACCAATCCAGCGTTTTAAACATTTAAGTTTAATCCATCATTCCAAAAATAACAGACTCCAAGTCAACAAGTGCAAATCACGAAATCTAGACCGATGCACCAGTCTTAGATACGTAGATTTTAGCGCACAAAAATCAATACTCGTTTTATAGGACATCTAGTCCATAACTTCACCGTTGGGACCCACCGTCCACACCGTTTAACACTAGAACCCTGACGTCCCGGCTTCTAGGTCCATTTTTCATCTTTAAAATCATTTTCATTCTGTGAAACACAAATCCAAAACAAAAGTTCCCAAACTTAACCAAGTTGTCGGAAATAACACCGTTGTTTATAGAAAATCATTTTACGTTGGAAATTCGTTTTATAAAAATCCTCAAAATCACTTAAAACTCATTTTCTTTCAAAAGTCAATATTTTTAACCTGAAAATATTGTTTGGAGACAAATTCTCCGTTTTAACTAATATTACCGTTTTTAATAGTACTTCCGTAAATATTGTCGGAATTGTCCGACGGTTGACATTTTAAAAACGTTTAAAGTCCAAAATATGACTTTTCTAGTAAATTAATTTTTCCAACATCATAATAAAATTATTTTTGAAACTTATTTTATTAAAATAACATTTTCTAATATTGAGAATTTTCTTACGTATAATTTAGCAGTACAAAAATATTTTCACAGTTACGTCCTCACTATGACTCATAAAACACTCTTACGATGTTAAATCATTAAAATAATATTATTTTTCACTATTATCCACTTTCACCAATCAAATAATTAGGTAATAATATATTACTATTTTCCATCAATTAAAAATTCATCATTTCATAAAAAGCTTTTTAATGCTTTTAACCTCGTAATACATTGAGCACTGACCATTGTCAGGCTTTTCCATCCACAATCAACATCAATATCAATCATACCAATAATATAGCAAATATCACAATTAATGATATGCAATAAAATATAATCACAATTAAATACAGATAATTAAATAATTAAAAGCAGATAATTTAAAAACAAATAATGTTAACTATGTAAAAATTACATACACCCAATAAATAATACATACCGCAAAACAATTGCACACAGCTATCGAAAAACCCCTTAGGTAATCCCCTTACCTCTAGACGATTTTCCTTTGATAGAAGATTTGCCATAAATCCAAGCGTCGATAAAACACGTACCCGATATACTATCTTATACTTCAACAACCACAACAACCAATCAACAATCAAACAACTTAAAAACACCTAAATACCTACATGTTGATTTCGGTCTTGGGGTGATTTTAGGGCTAAAAATTCCTAAGCTTTTGGATTAGTGATTCTCAATCACTAAAAACCCTAAATCAATTATTATCATACAAAGATTGAAATCAAATATTCCAACCCTTCACAAAATTAATTTCGGTCATGAGTAAAAATATGGCTTAAAGATTTTCATTTGATCCAATCAACATAGATTCAATATATACATGAGTCATAAGATTGAATCAAACAAGATTAGTAAAAAAAATATGAACAAAGTCCTCCCCCCCCCCCCCCCCCACCCCACCCCCCACAACAACTAGGGTTCGGCCTCATCAAGTTAAATAGGCAAGAAATTTTTGTTGGATGCATCCTCTTGGATCTTAAACATAGAAAGGATACTAAGATCATGGAAATTGGTTTCATGCTCGTTTGATTTTTCTATGATTTACTATGAATTTTTGAAGCTAGAAACCCTAAGATGCATCATATTGATCAAGGCTTCAAAACACAAAAATAATTGAAGAACATGATGATAATCAAGTGATAAGAGTATGGTATACCTCTTGTGTAACACCCGGGTGCCGACGAGGGTGGGGAGTGGTCGTCGGTGCAAGAAGGCACGGACAAGGAGCGGCTCCTAGCAGGCTTCTAGGTGGAGGGACACATGAATGAACCGATTACACACCCGAATGAGAGGGATCCTGAGACTGTGTAGGTATGGGACTATACAGTTGAGGAAGGCTTATATGAATTGATTGGTACTACCTATACTAACAAGATGCATTTTCTTTTGGTAGCCCATCACTTAAGAACTCCACGATTAAGCGTGTGGAAGTTTTCCAGGAAGCGTGTGAGTGAGGACAAAGCACGCTGAAAAGACCCGTGTTGGTCTGTGGGGACAGTCGTCAATCCATAGAGCAGCCAGGGATGTTACATCTTGGAAATGAAAAATGAGCAAGGAATCAAACACTTTCTTCACAAATTAAGGCTATGGAACTTAAGCTTTTTAAGAGAAAAATGAACAAACTTAAGGAAGAAGATGATGCATGGATTTTAAAGCAAAGGAATGGGCTCTCCAGTGGGGTTTGGGCCGTGGGAATCTAGGGTTAAAAGGGTCCCAGGCTTAAATTTTTAGGGACAAAATTGTAATCTTGTACAATGGCATTTTTGTGATTAAAACCAACATTAAGGACATAATTGTAAATTCCTAAAAATTCATCATTACACATGTGAGTCATCTAAATGACTCACCATTTATGAGTCATCTTTGAATAACTATCCATTTATCCTTTAGCGGGGCCTGGAAATCCCGTATTCAACTCCGTCGTTCGCCCGATTTCGTATAACGCCTACATAATATATATTATTTCACTTTTTAAGTGAAAAATTTTAAAATAGCCTAAGATGTTGGAAACTCCATTAAAAAAACCTAAGTATTTCGTTCACGGGTCAAAATTAGGTCATTTGAGCAGTAAAATTCTTACTGTCATGAAATCGCAGATCGGGTTTCGTCTGAATTTTCGACCCAAAATTAAATCGTAACTCTCTACGATAAACTAGAGTATGGATACGATATTGGTTTATCCAAAATCATTTTCTACATTTTAAAATAAAAATATAAACATTTTTGTCTATTTTACCGATATAAAACAGTAAACAGTGAAAAACCGAGTGTTACAGGTCCAAGCCAGTTACCACTCGGACCAACCACATGTTGGTATATTTAGTGCATATTTGAATTATATTTTTTATTTAATTTAATTTAGATTATACGATAGTCATTAGCCAAGAACCAATAATTTATAATGTACCGTGTTATATATAATTGGCCTGGCTCCTACCTATTGCCGAGTATATATTGGCAATTACTAGTTTTCTTGGCACAAAATATTTATATTCACACTGCATATCAATTAAATTATATAAGCTTTTAATATAATAAATAGATATTTAATGCATATTTGAATTATATTATTTCTTTAATTCAATTTAGATTATATGTCATGCAAAATCTAATAATTTACAATGTACCCTGTTATATATAATTGGCATCTACCTATTGCCGAATATATATGGCAGTCGTTAGTTTCCTTGGCACAAAATATTTATACTGAAATACATCTCAATTAAATTATACAAGCTTTTAATATAATAAATAGATATTTAATGCATATTTGAATTGTACTTTTTTTCTTTATTTAATTTAAATTTTGTGCCGCTCAAGATCCAATAATTTCTTTATTTAATATTATATGTTATTCATTAATAATAGCATTAATTTCGTCAAGGCTATTTAATTCTACGGTAAAGATTGAAAACTTTTATAAATACTATTTTTTTTTTCTGAATATCACTTTTATAGTTACTCTCCCAGACTCCAGGTGTTAAAAGTTAAAAGAGGAAGTCATAGATCTCCTTCAATAGGATCAAGTTAATTATAGAACTGTTATTTTAAATTGTATGAATCTTTTATCATCTTATGTTAACTACGATTTTCGGGTATTCAAATATACGGACCCCATGTATTTTATCTATATATAATCGGCAATATATTTAATTATTTATATGTTAATATTACATAATGATAATTAATAATATTTAATAACTTCTGTAAATAATATTATATATTAATAATTAATTGATGCATTAATTTCGTCAAGGCAATTTAACTGGATAGTAAAAGATTGAAAACTTTCATAAACGCGATACATTTTTATTTAACAATATTTTTTGTATGTGTTAGCATGGGGACCAGAGACATCCATTTCAAATAAATAAAAATTCACGACAGATTTACGGGGTATCTTGTTATATATAATTGGCTTCTACCTATTGCTGAATACATATTGGTAGCACCTAGTCACCATAGCATCTTCACCTCAAAATAAATTGTTCATTTCTTAAACAACCTTTTCATGCCATTTCATACCACCCCCTCAGAGCCCCTTGTTGATCTAACGTCACCAAACTCATGATACCCATACCACCTTCTGGATAACATCGTAGTTGATGGTCCATACAATGGCATATTTTGTATGATCAAGTGAGTCGTGTTCACAACCTTGATTGATTAATGCTATGGAATCTGACTACAGCAGAGATCAAGGCTCTTCCTTTACCTCATCACATGAACGTCTTGGCAATGGAATACTCTTTATAGGTATTTAGATTTGGGTTGATCCAATAACTAATTACTACATATGAATCGAACTTAAATGAATTTAGTTCTTTCGATTAGATTTTTCGGTAACTAATTAGATTAAATCGATTTTTAGATCTAATTTTAAAATCAAAATTTTTTATCTGATTTTAAAAAATCAACTAAAAATATTACATAATATTTTCTTTATTCAATTACATTTTTATTTATAATAACTCTAATTTTTCACGCACTTCTAATAATCTCGAAGAACTAAATCTATGTACATTAGTTATTGGATCAACACCAAATCTAAGTACCTCTTCAAAGTATTCCATTGTCAAGATATCCATGTGATGAAACTAAGGAAGAGCCTTGATCTCTCTTGTTATCGAATTTCATAGCGTCCATTGATCGAGATTGTTACACGACTCGCTTGAAGGCATAATATATCATTGCAAGGACTAAAAACTATGATATTATCTAGAATGTGGTCTGGGTAATAAATAATTGATGGCATGGTCTTCAGCATTGCAGACTATATATGGAGCTGTCAGAAAGAGATTGCCGAGGACAAAGCCAATTGAAAAGATAACTGTAAACCTTCATCTAGGGCTTTGGAAGAAGATTTTGAAGTTGCAAATGGACTACATAGTTTTGAAAATTCGACCGGATCGATCAGTTCTACCGGGAACTGGCCAAACGTCCAGTCTGTCCGACCCAAAAAATGACTGGTTTTAGAACTGATCAAACTGGTACAAAAACTGGTCAAAAATCAATGATGAGAACTGGTTTGAATCGTTCAATTTTTTCTTGATTATTTTGATTTTTTTAATTTATGAAAATATTTTTTTTAGTCATATAAAGGTATGTCCAATAACGCTTCACCAAAAAATGGTTGCACTTCAACAAAAAAAAAAGGTCCACTAACAAGTTATAAAAAAAAAACTAACTAATCAAGTCAACAAGAGAGAGGAGTCTAGAAGCTCGTTCCTCTAAGGCATCTCATAGTCCTCATTCATTTGGGCTTGATGCGCTGAAGGCCTTAAGCTACTTTGTTTCTTTGGGAGAATTGGGCCTACTATCATAATTCTGGGCCATAACATATCCAAAAGTAATTAGGACACACAGTATAAACAGTGAGATGACAGAGATAGGAGAACTTGCATTTTCTAGTTAAGGCAATTTCTTAGGAATGTATTATGATCTAAGACCACAAGCAGAACCCAACCTAAAAAAAATAATAATAATAAACTAATATATTAAGTGGGAAAGCCTCGATTTGGTATCCTATCTGAGTCTCTTTATCTACTTGACTAATACTACATATGAACTCAATTATAAACAAGAATAACTAATTTCACACTTATTAAGGAAGTTATTTAATTTTATTTTTTTTCTCATGGTATCCTCCACGCGTAACTGCGGAGACTAATCCCTCGAGATACTGTACGACATTTAAGGGTTGACCTCTCCCAACTAGGTTTTCTCCATATGCAATTTAATTTAGTTTAATTGTCTTGATTTATGTAAAAAAAATTGAGTTATAATTACTAAACTACCCTTTAATTGTCTCGGAAATGTGCAATGCTCTTGGAGAAAAGTATAGGGAGAATTTGTTTGATTAGTTAATTTTCTTGATTTTTGGAATACTTATATTAAATAGAGTTGAGTTTGTTAGAACTTATATTTGAGTCCAAAAATATATAGATATTTTTTTGCTTATAATTGAGTCCAGAGAGAGTATTATCTATATAATATTTTTGAACCTCTAACACCGTATTTTTATACTTAACAAACTTATTTATATTTTTCTTATCATTCTATCACATCACAAGACAAAGAAGGGAGACTACACCATGCCATGCCCCAATACACTGTCATGGAAAAGCTATCAAAATAAAATTTTCAAGTAAATCTTCAATTTGGTCCCTGAAATTGTAAAATCGTATCAACTTGATCTCTGAAATTAACAAAATTTCAAAACATCCCTGAAGTTGTCAAACGTTAGTCAATCTAATCCCTCTGTCAACCCTAGTTACTAAACGACGTTAGTGGGTCTTATGTGGCATGTTAAGTGTCATGGTGGATACCCATTGTAAACCCCACACCCCAAGTCTCATTTCACTCCCAACACAGTAACTACCCCTTCATCTCCCCCATCTTCCTGCTCTTCTCTTCCCCCTTTCCTATATCCCGTCCCTTTACAAACTTTGGGTTGGCCACGAAATTCATCAACGTCTACTCCCATCTGCGAACCACCACCCATCATCATAACATTTTGAGCGATTCTAGTTTAGGGTTGCAAAGAGATAGGAAGCAGAAAGATGGGGAAAGTCGTTGAAACACATGAAAAGAGGTGTTGGGTATTTAACCCTCAAAAATATCAATTAAGTCGCTGAAATGTCAATTTAGTCCTTGAATTTTCCGTGTCAGGTAACTCCCATGATGTGGAACCCACATGTACAGTGATATTGCATCCACCATGGCACTTAACGTGCCACATAAGACTCACTAATGTTGTTTAGTAATCGGGGTTGACGAAAGGACTGGATTGATTAATGTTTCACAACTTTAGGGGCGTTTTTGGGATTTCATTAATTTCAGGGACCAAGTTGATGCGATTTTACAATTTCAGAGACCAAATTGAGGATTTACTCTTGCCACCACTTTTAAAAGCTGCAATAACCCACTTTGGATGTCTATCCTAGGTGATCAGGGTGGCTTTCACTCCGACTCCCAATGTAGGGAGCCCTTTCCATGGTTGCTCCTTTCTGTCACCCCCTCCGCATCAGCTAGCTCTCAATTAAAGCACTAATTGTTATGAATTAAGTCCATGAAAAGGGTTCAACATTGAGCATCCTTGTTTACTCAATGTGGGACACATAACAGAATCTAACATTTTGTTTGGTTGGAGGGGAGGGATTATTTTAAATCTTTCATGTTTGGTTCATTTTTTTGGAGGGGATGGGAGCAAAATCCCTCTGAAGTCAATTTTGGATCCCCTCCAATATTATGGGGATTCGAAGTTGGGGAGGGGGAGGGGATTTAAAATATTTTAAATAAATTGTCTAAAATATCCTCACTTATATGTTTTGAATTCTAAATTCGTAAGGATTTTAAAGTAAATTTGTTTTAAAATTCTTCTCCTCCTCTCCTAAACCAAACATGAAAAGTGTTATTTCCCCTCCCTTCCATTAAAATCCCTCATCTCCCCTCCTCTCAACCAAACACAATATCTAATTAAAATCTCTCTCCTCCTCTCATTTGAACCAAACACACCCTTAAGGTAACACTTGGTTCAGGCACACACTTCCATTAAAATCCCTCCTATCCCTTCCTCATTAACAATCAAACTCGTTACAAATGACTTTTTCAATTAAAAGAAGTGTTTTTTAGTCAAATAATATAGCAAACGCACTCTAAAGTTGTTTGGTAACTTATGTTGGGTTGAACAACGATCGGGGGGGAGAGGGGGAGAAAGGAGAGAGATGGAGGGAGGGAAGGAGGGAGGAGAGAAAGAGAGAAGGGAGAGAGGAAAGAGATGGAGGGATAGAGGAGGAGAGAAAGAGGTGAAGGCATAGGGTAAAGAAAAATAAGAATGGAGAATCCTGAGAAATCTCATGTGTTGGTATGAGACTTTTTGTTAGTAAAAAATCACTAAAAAGTCACACAAAGTCCCACAAAATCTGCCTTATAAAACAATCAATCGAAATTAGGAAGTTTTTGAATATCACATGATTTTTTATTACTTGTAAAAAGTCATGAATGAATATCATTAGATTTGGATTCTCTCTTTAAAAAATCCTGATAGTCTTCATTGAATACCACCAGATTTATTTAAATTAGTTAAAAGTCTTGATTGAATACCACAAGACTTTTTTAACATAAAAAGGTCCATTAAAATCTTTTGAAATCTCAATCCAATAAAATCTCTCTCATTCAAACCACCCTTAAGGTAGCATTTGGTTCATGGAGTGTTTTATTTATTCTCAGGCAAACTACATATCTGAGAATCACATTCTCATCAATCTTTCTTTCCCACATTCACATGTGGGGATAGAGTTTTCCTAGGTTTCTAACTATCATTCACTAATTCTATTCCCGAGCATCTTTTATGTCTGGGAATAATTTTTTTAAAAACTTGTACAAAACATGATAAACTTTTATTCCCATGCCAAGGTTCCCTGGAATATTTTTTCAAAATTTATACCAAATGCTACCAAGGGAAAATCTTTCTCAGCGAGGTCAATGCTAAAGTAATTTAATATGGACAAAATGGAAACAAGCAATGGTGTAGCAGTAGTCGACTCCTCTAAGTGCATTCTCTAGATTTATCCTTCAAATAGACATCAAGACGATGTCAGATAACAAAGTATCATTATCCAAAATGGACACAGGAAAAATCATTATTCCCTGAATATATCACCAAAATGATTACTAGGAACATACAAAATGGACACTTGCTGTTCAATAGCAGAAGGCATATAAATATCGTGAGAACATATCTGGTTTTAGTAAAATATATGTACATACAAGAACCTACTAGCTTCTATTACGCCTCCTAATATAATCTAACCTGTCTCCCAACTCCCAATGTATGGTACCTAAAGGGGAGAAAATTATAGAAATGTACTATATCGTTAAGTAGGTACGTATCATAGTTGTCCCAGTAGGATCTGAAAGCAGATGTCTGACTAGACACATTCTCAAGTTATTTGGTGCTATTATGAACATGTAGAATGCAAACAAGACAAGGTCTGTAGAGGAGAGTGAGGAGCCAAGAAATCCTTGCCACATCCTGCGAGGAAAAAGCATTTAACCTTCATTCCATACTAAAGCAACTTCTATCAGAAAAATGGGGGGAAAAGGCACTAAGCAATGGCGTCAGGTTAGTATCATGGAATAGCAAACCGGTTTATCTAAAAGAAACAAGTAGTAAATTAAATATTAATCCTTATGCCACAAGGTCTACATCTACGTAGCCATATATAGTCTAAAAGATGCTGTACCAAATGGGCTGCTACCATGAGTTTTAATGTCAACCAAGGCAAGGGCCATTTTGCAAATAACATAGAATTGTTATCTGATATGAGGTATTTTCTTTGGCTTTCAGCCACTGAAGCCAAGACCGTATTTGTCGAGACTGTAGGACCAAAACACATTTTATATAGCAAATAGAACCTACATTTCTAGCAAAGGCTCTACCGTGTGCAATGCAATATGCATGTGCATAATTTTCTCAGGAATTATGCATCAAATCCTAGTCACATGACTCACATTATACATGAAAAACATCATAAAGAAATTTCCAAGATATGTACCCCATAAATGAGAGAAAACAGAGCATACCAATCAGGTAACCGGAAGAAAGTACGAAAGAACATTCTAATGCCCTCAATATCCAGCTGCAGAATTAGTGCTAATCCAAAAAGAAAGAATGCTCTCTGCCGTTTCCTTTCTTGTGGCCAAAGTGTATTCCATGCTGAAAGGAAAAGAAAATTCAAATTCATATATAAGTGAAAAACCTCAAGTCCACATTAAGTCTGATATATAGTCTGCTCTCATACTTTGCAACATTAACACGATCTACATCTCAAAATTATTCACAATTTTTTCCAGATGAGGATAAAACAAAACAGGCATAGTTTATGCAATTTTTGAGGAACTGAGCCACTTTTATGTCTAAGGATCTAAGCTTACAAGTATACTTGATTACCTTGCATAGATAGATTCTCTTTACTTCTTTTATGAGTAATGAAGTCCCTTGCATGACCCTCTTTCAAAATAATAGCAATTACTGAAGCATATTTTGGAGCCTCTGACAAAGATCTCACAACTGAATAGCCTATTGGACAAAAACGGATATGTAAGGGTAGTGGCTTAAATTAAGCATATCCATAAAACAAAGATGTGAGCACGTTATGCCTGTGGCTGGGTGCACCATGCTGGCAGCTGCACCAAATGCAAGGTTCTTTTGCTCTGTGTTTGGTAAGGATCCACCAACCGGGATATAAGACCATTCCTACACAGAAATTTATAGATGAAGTAAAGTTTTTTGGGCACTCAAAATTCAGATTCAGATGCAAGTGTCTAGATGAAAGAACTTGTACATGTCATATTATTATTTCAGAAAATGTAATGTAACAGCTGAAAGGACAGCTGGAAATTAAGAAAAACAGACACGGTTCGGTTATCAAGTGAAGGACAGGATTTCAACTCCACAATTGTTCTCCTATATGATACGGGATTTCAGTGGAAAACAAACAAGGTATTTGACAATAAAAGAGCATAAACTTCATGGCCAATAGATGCCACTAATACCATCAAACAAATTTTGTAATAGAGATATGTAAGAATTGTATTGGATGGTCATTTAACAATATAACTAAGTATGTTGTCTACTATATGGAGTAAGGATGAGCCCTACATTCAATAACAAAAAATATATATCACTAATCAAAAATCCACCCTAGCATTTCCAATGCCTTTACCTCTTCATAAGTTTTTGTAATTCTGATCCCCATTGTATTTAATCTTGAAAAGAGCTTTTTCTTTAATAAATCAAAAGGCATGGCATCTTTTGAAGCCAAACAGGTTTCCTGCAATTGACATTTTTATATAAATCCAAACAGAACTGTAATACGCAATGTAAACACTACACTGAAAAACATCGAGCAAACCTCAAAGAACACTCTTGTAGGAGACATGGGCATCACATAAAGAAATGTTGGGTAATTTGCTTCTGGACATTGAACATTTTGCTTCATGTAGTCTCTGTAATCCATGAAAACCATCAGGTTTGGATCATAAGGATTGTTTTCCACCTAAAATTGTAAAAAAAAAAAAAAAAAGAAGTCGTTAATACTAGCTATCACATTTTAGATACTTCATATTTTTAAATTAAAAGAGTAATGTGCTATAAGGTTAAAGAGAAGGCAGAAGACAGATAAATATTTAGAGAATACGTGGACTTGGAACAATTCTGACTTGTTCACGACAAACATTATTGTGTTATTTCTGATGATGCCATTTTTCAGATAAGCACTAGCAATTGATTTGGTTTGAACAGACTCATGTACGAATTGTATTGTTAATAAAATGTATGACACAAAGAAGCACCAATGTTGGTCTGACTTAAACAGACTTATAAACTGTATTGTTAATAAAAATGTTGACACCGCTCAAGAATCTTTAATAAAAAATGTAGCTTGTCACCAGACTGCTTCTGTTATTCAGTACAACTACTCAATCATATCAACGATACAAGACAAGGGACTTTCCTAGGTTACACATTCAAAAAGATACAGGACAGGAGAAATCTAATGCTTTAGGAAATCTGAGAAAGGACACACCTTAATTAATGTTGAGATATAGGATATTTTTAATGATACCAGCATCGATCTAACGATATACACTTGGTAGAAAACTGAAAACCATAGTGCCAACCTCCTACCTCAACTTCCACACCATAAGCGGTTTGGACAGACACCTTTGGACCCCCAACCTCATACTGCAACAGTTTCCCTGAAGCTGCTCCTGATGCAACAGTAACAAGCCTATAATAACATGTTAGAAGTTACAATATATAATAGATAAGTGGATACAAATTTAAAAGCTAGTAAATTATAGTGTACCTGCAGGGCACTACAATATCATAGTCACAGACAACATGACTGTGACCATTGCTAGCCTCAACAATCCTTTCTACTCTGGAGCTAAGATATGATACACCTGACTCGACACACCTAGGGAAAATTAATATGAATCATAAATCTAAAAAAGTAAATAAAATCATGATTCTAGGAAGTTAAATTACAATTAATAGAAATGATAGTGGTACAAATATATCACAAACAGTTGTACCTTCTTAACAATTCCTCATGAAGCAGATGTCGACTGACACGTCCATAAGAACGCCCAATAAAAATGGGCTCCTTATTGTCAAGATAGATTATGGTATCCTTCCAAACATGCTCAATACAGCCTTCAAGTCCAAGATCTGAAATTGCAATGAAGCATGTTCATTAAAATGTAAAAACAAGCACAAATTACGCTCATGTCAAAAAAGAAATTATATCAGGTTTTTAGGGCATAAATGTCCAAACTGAAAGCTATCAAAATATCAGAATTTCCTGGTCATCAGGATAAAAGAAGAATACAGAATTTCCTTTACACGGAATTTGTTTGGCATGAGATACATAAGTTCACTAAAAGTGGGAAAATTTTCAAGATCACCATTTCTGTGTTTCATAAACAGAAGGGTTAAACTGAAAAGATAGTATTAAAAGAGTTTGTTAACAAGTAAGCACATTCGGCATTGTTGCAGTAGGTTTTTAATCTTGTTATCCAATAAACATAAGATCTAAACAAATAGCATGCTTGATACAAAGATAATGTCAGTAGAGTGGTGCAGCAAGAGTGGTACCTTTAAATTCGTCCTCCCACACACCATAATTATTTGTAAAAGGGAGATCTGGACCAATAAGCCCAACTTTTAACCCTAACTTGCCAGATTCTGCAGCCAGAGCAAGGCCAGCTGGACCACAACCAATCACTACTAGATCCAGTGTATCATCTCCTATAGAGATCGGTGGCAACTGCGACAGTGATAAGTGTAGGTTCTCAGAAAGAAAACAAAAAAACTGGTGCACGAAAGTTAACAATTCCTTAAAAACTACAAATATTATTTTACTGAATAAGATAGACCATGGCACCATGCTTGGAATGGTAGAAGTAGATACCACCAGAGAACTCACTTCACAACAATTTTATGCTTAGAAAGGGCCTCAACTCCATCCATTCATGCAATCAAAATCAAAGTCAATCTGATTTGGTAATTCAAATAATTTTGATACATGTTAACGAAATGTAACCACATATGAAACTGATAGCATTCTGCAATTACTAAAAAGAACAAAATGCTACATACACACACTTATACACACATCACATCATATTACAACTGATCCCACCTCACTTTCTCCCATCTCACACCTACACTCTGATTCTGCCACTTCAGCAGATGTGAGGATATGTGACTCGTGAGAATTTTGTAACAACTAACAATCATTTTTCTACTGAGGATTTCATCTCAGGGGAAAAAAAAAAGTCATACACAGAAATAGTAATTGAATATACAAAAAAAAATTGCATATACAGAAATAGTAATTGGCTAATTGCATAAACAAAAGTCATATCCAAAAAAAAAAGTCACAATTCAAACAACAGAGTACAGATGTAGTAACCTAAAAGCAAAAACACCAAACAAAGCCAAAAACCTTATCCTTTTAATTTCCAACCAAAAAAAAAAGACTCATGAAACTTTCATAATTAATCATAGTTAATCTAATGAAATTTCATAACAACGATTAAAATCCAACAAAACAGAATTGAGAAACAGTATTTTCAGAAACCTTATCCGCGAGCTTGGATTGCGTTTCCATGGACTTATTCTGCTGCATTTGAACGAAAACAAGTTCAGAACCACCAGCTTTAACGTAATCTTCCTCATCCGCAAAATCCTCCTTCGTCGCCACGCAACTCTCGCTCCCTGCACCAGCTCTAACGACAAAAAACGAGCCTAAATGGCGATCACCACAACGACGGTGAAGATGATGATGATGCAAGGCAATCGCAGTGGCGCAGAACGAAGCTCGTGTTCTACCGAAGCTCTTCCTTCGTAACCGCAACTTCGAAGAAGTGCTTAAACAAACCGCCATTGCGGTGAAGTTTATCGCTCCAACGCACTCCATTGTTACTATTTTTTTCTTATGTCGTTTTTGTGTTCGCGGCACTTGCTTACTCCTTGGACCTAACCATGGCGTTCGAGTTCAGTATTAAACGACAATGTCTTTAGCACTATGAATGAGCTAATCACATGGGAATGGGATGTGTGAGCTATTTCGGTTTCATTCACTGTTTGTTTCCAGAAGAAGAAGATAGGGGAAAAGGAAAGGGAGGGAGAGGAAGAGAGTGGTTTCAATTTGCTATGCTTGTTTTAACAGTAATCCGAAATTTGACACGTGGAATCATTGGATTGGATGAGTTTCTGAAAAAGCTACCCTTATCGGGAAAAGCAGGAAACAAATTTAAACCGTCAGTTATTATGGCCCCGCTAGATCCAACGGTGCCATGGCAATAATCTAATTAAAGTTCAATAGTTACTAGTTAGCACATTCTAGAATACAAAGTAAAATATTATTAATATTTTGTTTACTTTAAGTACATCTTTTCTCTTAAAAAAAAAATACATTTTTTATTGTTTAAAAAAAAACTACATTTTTTATATTGTAATTAATGTATTATTATTAATATATTGAATGGTATAGACTATAGAGCAAAAGAAAAATGAAATCTTAATAAACAAGTTTTCATTTACGTTGCTTTATTTTTAGCTGTCTTTTTAATGGAGTTTGAAGTGTAAATTTATGTTTGTAATTTCCTAAATTCCTCTTACTTAACTATTTTTTTGTTAGTATATTGACAGATGTTTATTCATACTTCATAATAGTTTTGAAGTGGATATTGGACTAAAAAGGTCAAGCCCAATAACCATTTGGATGTTATATTAGGAGATGTCGCCAAGTTTATCAATTTTCTCTAATCTTCTTGCGAACTCGAATCATGGAAGCGCTTTTCAGTTGACTATTTTAGATAGGATGTCGCCTATGCTTGACATCTATGTTAGGGATGATGTAGTGGGGGAGGAGTATTCCCGTTTGATTTCTTAGTTCAGTTATGCTAAACTGACACAGAAAATAAGACAATATGCGATGTGCCGCATAGTGTGGTACAATAGTTGTATTGTAGCATTTTATTTTAAATTTAAATGTTTTTTGTAAATAAATTTTTTGATTAAGTATGTGTCAATATCTGGTGAACGGGGTACAAATATCTGGTGAATGCCTTCAAATATGTGGTGAATGTCCATACTAAAACCAAGTTTTTGATGCCTTAGATTATCTGGTGAACGTAGTTCAATTATCTGGTGAATACCTTCAAATATATGGTGAATGCCCATACTAAAACCAAGTTTTGGATGCCTTAGATTATCTGGTGAACGTAGTTCAATTATCTGGTGAATGCCTTCGAATATGTGGTGAATGTCCATACTAAAACCAAGTTTTAGATGTCTTAGATTATCTGGTGAACGTAGTTCAATTATCTGGTGAGTGCCTTCGAATATCTGGTGAATGCCCATACTAAAACCAAGTTTTGGATGCCTTAGATTATCTGGTGAACGTAGTTCACTTATCTGGTGAATGCCTTCGAATATGTGGTGAATGCCTATACTAAAATTGGGTTGTGGATGCCTTAGATTATCTGGTGAACGTAGTTCAATTATCTGGTGAATGCCTTCAAATATGTGGTGAATTCACCAGATATTTGTACCCCGTTCACCAGATATTGACACATATTTAATCAAAAAATTTATTTACAAAAAAATTTTAAATTTAAAAAAAATAAAAAAATGTGCTACTGATCAAGATGTAAATGGCTTCTGATCTTGCGATCGTGTAACTGTTCATACGGTATATCGTATGATGTCCACCAAAATGTGTCCATTTAGCATTAATGTTCTTAGTTTTGTTCTTGCTTTCCAATGATATCAAAAAAAAAAATCTCTATTAAATGTCAATTATGGACCTGCACACTAGCATCTAGAATGATCAATTTGTCCATAACTCTACTTACTCCATAAGACACTCTCCTCTATTAAGAAATATTTAGGGTAAAAATAATTTCTCTTACTCTTCCCTTCTTCCTACATTTACTTACTTGAGCATTAAGTATTTTATAGGTGCCCAATCCCCCGGCTTTTTGACCAAACGGGATTCCTTTTAGAAACTATTTGTCAGTTTAGGGTTGTTCTGAAACTATTTATCAATGGGGGATCCTTTTGAACATGTGGTATATTTTATTTTTTTTCACTCTGACGGGTCAAAGGCGCCAGTCAGACTGGCGTCTACAAGTATTAAAAAAAAGACAATTGATAGCAATAATAAGAGGTATAAAAAAATAATAGCAATAACAATTTACACCAATAAATATTCATCAATTATTACAGTAGTAAAAAAAATTACCTTATAATAGCATTAATGTCATCGTTACTCCCTATACTTATAGTATAAATTTTTTTTAGCAGTATTCCTTTAAAATTGATGATAACTTTCTTTTAATTCTTACAAGGTAATTTTTTTTACTGTTGTAATAATTGATGAATATTTATTGGTGTCAATTGTTATTGCTATTATTTTTTTATGACTCTTGTGATATTATTTGCTACTTGTTATTAGGGGATTTTTTTTATTGCCTCTTGTTGTTTTAAATAGATACTTTAGCATTAATGTCATCGTTACTCCTTATACTTATAGTATAATTTTTTTGTAGCAGTGTTCCTTCTGAATTGCAGGTAACTTTCTTTTAATTCTTACAAGGTAATTTTTTTTTACTACTGTAATAATTGATGAATATTTATTGGTGTAAATTGTTATTGCTATTATTTTTTAAGACTCTTGTGATATTATTTGCTACTAGTCATTAGGGGATTTTTTTTATTGCCTCTTGTTGTTTTAAATAGATACTTTATCATTAATGTCATCGTTACTCCCTATACTTACATTATAATTTTTTTTGTAGCAGTGTTCCTTCTAAATTGTAGGTAACTTTCTTTTAAGTCTTACAAGGTAATTTTTTTTACTACTATAATAATTGATTAATATTTATTTGTGTAAATTGTTATTGCTATTATTTTTTTTATGCCTCTTTTGATATTATTTGCTACTTGTCATTGTTATTTGCTACTTGCTACTGATAAATAGTTTCTAAAAAAAACCCATTTTGGTCAAAAAGCCATTTAAAACAACAAGAGGCAATAAAAAAAATCTCATAATAACAAGTAGCAAATAATATCACAGGAGTCATAAAAAATTAATAGCAATAACAATTTACACCAATAAATATTCATCAATTATTACAGTAGTAAAAAAAAATTACCTTGTAAGAATTAAAAGAAAGTTACCAGCAATTTTAAAGGAACACTGCTAAAAAAATTATACTATAAGTATAGGGAGTAACGATGACATTAATGATAAAGTATCTATTTAAAACAACAAGAGGTAATAAAAAAAATCCCCTAATAACAAGTAGTAAATAATATCACAAGAGTTATAAAAAAATAATAGCAATAACAATTTACACCAATAATATTCATCAATTATTACAGTAGTAAAAAAAATTTACCTTGTAAGAATTAAAAGAAAGTTACCAACAATTTTAAAGGAACATTGCTAAAAAAATTATACTATAAGTATAGGGAGTAACGGTGACATTAATGCTATTACAAGGTAAAAAAAAAATTACTACTGTAATAATTGATGAATATTTATTGGTGTAAATTGTTATTGCTATTATTTTTTTATACCACTTATTATTGCTATCAGTTGTCTTTTTTTTTTTTATACTGGTAGGCGCCAGTCTGACTGGCGCCTTTGATCCGTCAGAGTGAAAAAAATAAAATGTATCACGTGTCCAAAAGGACCCCATTGATAAATAGTTTCAGAACAACTCTAAATTAATAAATAATTTTTAAAAGCAACTCACTTCGATGAAAAAGTTCAATCCCCCTCTTCAACGCATTTAAGAGGCTGCTAGAGTGATATTAGATTTGGATTTGTTCCAGAAGGTCACCATCGTTCTCCCACCTCAACAAGTAGTGTTGAGCCGGCCATGCTTTATGGTCTAGAGACTTTAGCCTGTCACCCTAGAACGACCATTACTTAGGCATTAGGAAGTAGGAACCTCAACATGTCATAATTTGATGAACCGAAAGCTTGTTGAGATGTTCGTGCAACAACGGTGATGGGTTGCCAACCTACGATCTATTGGTTAATCGCGAATATATATGACTGAAAAGAATGTAGAAATTCTCACAAAACTCGAATAACAAGTAAGGTTATGTTTGTTTCAAGGTGTAAAATTATATTACAAAGGGCCTAATACCGTTTCAACCACCTGTTCTTCTACTTCATCTTCATCATGGGAGTCACACTACCAAAAGGATTGAAAATATAAACTAGTATTGTGGCATGTATATTACGAGACTATCAACCCTCAAAAGCACTAGGATGCATTCATGTCATCCATATATATTACTCAAATGTAACGTGATTTTTGAGTCGCCCTAAAAAAAGTCGCTCTCAAGTGGTTTATACATCCTTGCCCCCTAGGTTCATCAACGACTTTTGAGTTGGCCTCAAGTTTCTTGATCCACTTTATCACGAGTAAAGCCCAATCCAAGGCCTCAACCAATATCATTGATTTTAGGTAAGGTAAGGACGACTCACTTTGAGACTATATGGCCAAATTCAACAATAGGTCGCTGAAGATCATGGATCTCCATCAGGCCATGACAATGCATGCGATTTTGGGTGGACTCCGACTAGAAGAATTCACCAAAATGTTGGCAAAAAAGATGCACCTATAGACTTTGATGAGCTGAAAACCACTCTCAGAAGAATATTAACATGGAGGACACCTTGAAGGCAAAGAGCAAAGTATATAAGGAAATATAGGCATCTAAGAAGAAGTAGAGGGTGCTTTATGCACCGGTTTTTTTGCTTCACGCACCTAGGGGGCTTTTTTTTATATTTGTTATTCCAAAAATACCGTTCACACCTAAAGGCTTCTTCCTTTTTTGCATCGTATGCTTTGTCCCACCTCTGCATTTTAATTTCCGGAAACGTCTGGAATTTATTTTATGGATGTAGTATTTTGATCTTTTTTGCACCGTGTGTGCTTTCTAGACCTCTGCAATTTAATTTCCGGAAACGTCCAGATTTTGTTTTGTAGACGAATCATTTTTGGTGCCCGAAAAATTAACCCTTCCTCTCATCTCCACGCACATTGACCTTACCAGCACCGCATCAACGCCCGTTCACCAAAAGAAGAAAAAATGCCCAAATGGACCAAATGCCCATTTTCCCCTCTCCCAAAAGGACCAAACGCCCAAACAAGAAAGCATGACAGTGAACGAGATTCACAACGGTGGCATGGTCCAAGGTGATGGCGACTAATGTGTTGTCAGAAGAGAATATGCAAGGAGAAGGAACTAGATCTGGTGCGGTGCTCCTGGTGAACGGACGGTGGATTGGTGACGGTAACGGTAGTGGAAGGCTGGGATGGGTTGAACGATGAGACAAGTGTGACGGCTGTAAGCTCGTACGACGGCGACAATGGTGGCTCGTGGTAGTCCTGGCATAGGCGTGGTGGGGTGTGCAGCTTGGAGTGGACCAAATCTGGGTTCTGGCCGGCGGTTCACTAGTGTGAAAAGGAGGTGGACACCGACGGTTCTAGGGAGGAGGAGCTGGGATTGGGGGCGTCATGGGATGGCAAGTGGGCTGGGTTTGACGGCGGCATCTTGGGAGGGGGAGACGAAATGATACGAGATATGTGGGGAGGGTATTTTAGAAAACAAAAAAAAAATTGAACAAGTGGAAGCAAAAAAAAAAAGGGTAAAAAAATAAGCCCCAAGGAAATATAAGGAACCTGAGTCAAATGAGTTCCCAAGATGGCCCAAGCCCTATGAAGATTACTATGGAGAAAATTCAAGGACCAATGGACCATATTCCCCTCAAGGTGCCCCAAATGAGACACCTCGGTGTCCCAATAAAAAACCATAATATATTTAAACATGATCGTGATATTAACGTTAAGAGAATATGTAAAACAGCGAAGGAGTAAAAACCTTAACTAAAACAACCATCAAATATAAACATAACATCACACGTACATATATATAATATCATACAGGTACCGTCATAACTCACTGTAGAGGGAATCCCATCAGTAGGATCCCATATAAAGGTATAAACCAGATGAGAATAAGAAAATACATCAAAGGACTAACAAAAGATGCCTCACCGTCACTCTATATTACCCAGCCCCTCTCCAAAATACATCAAAAAGTCCTCACCACACACCTATATATATGATACGCACTGGCCGGTCCTATCACAACCGACTACTACTACAACCCTCGCTCTCACCCCTGTCTCCTCTGGGTTTGGATGGTCCAGATACTCCTCTGTTACTGCTAGATGAGCTCCTCCTAGGACGTCGCTGAAACAAGTGTAACACCCTTCTCGGGTGCTACATCGTAAGTGACATTTTAAGGCCGAAAAGTAGATTAATTAAAATTGGCTATAAAAGAATGAGGTAATTTTTTCTTTTTCGTAAGTCGTAAATATAACTACTTTGATTTAAATGAATGGACAATACAATTTTCCATTATCACATTTAGGATCATAAGTTCGAAAATCATTTACATAATACCCAACCCGACACGTAAACATAAATCATAACAGTATACAGACTCGGTATAAAGATATGGAGACGCGGCTCCTAAAATATAATATACTTGGAGTCACAGCTCCATAGACAGTTACATTAACTCCCAAACATACCCCGCTGGACAAATTAAAATAGAGAAGACAATCATTTCTCATACATCGTGAGAAAGATAGACCCAACTGACGAGATCTAGTGGAAACTCTATTTGAGTCCACTACTGACGTCGTCACAAAAGACACAACTAGAGCTACTACAATAGTAACTCTCGAACTAAGCCTTTTTCCTCTTCCAAGAGGAAAAACAAGGTGTACGAACCATCGATAGTCTGGAAGACGTCCACTAGAAACTCCACAATAGCGTCCGTAAGCTCGAACATCAATCTCTACGATGCGTCAGCCAAGCGACATCTTGACATCTCAATCTTCTCAAAAGAATACAGAAGACACATAGCCAGTCGATATAGGCAATATAAAAATAAGGAGGTGAGATTTCCATTTATCTTACACATAAGGCAGACATGCAGTGATATGACTCTCAGGTACGTACAATTATCAATTATCTATCATATCTACACTCATAACAAAACAACAATGTTTCACAGAAACATGACCACAGCACTGCGTTTTCCTCAATAGCAGACATCTAAGACTTGAGGAATGACCTCTGAATTCATATATCATGGTTTTACGAACAGCCGGAGAGAGTGGTTCGGAGGATTGTTCTTGAGGTACCAGCCTTGGGTAATAAAGAATGCATCAATAGAAGAGGGCGTGCATGTCATAGGCTTTTTCGGGAACATCCTACACTACCAGAAAACACGTAGCATCTATTCAAGTATGTCGGTGTATTGCCAGATCACCACGCCACAGAGGAGCAACCCATTGGGCCTATGTGAGTATTTCATAACCCCGACATCCCCAAGCATCAACTAGATCGATCCTACAAAATTCACACCCGCATTAAAGTGTTAGCTCAATCTCCTAGGGACAACGGCCTTACAGAACATAGTTTCACTATGTGTTTAGGCAAAATTTGACGGAAATGCATTCTTCTTGTTTATCCATCGGATGACATCTCGATTCCATCGGAATTCTTTGCACGTGCTTTCTCAGATGCTAGATGTTCTTAACATCAAGCGGAAGTTCTCAAGTAACCTTTCATCTTTGTGTAAAGATATCTTAAAACAATTTGTTTAAAAGTCCTAAGCATTATGAGATTGAAACACAAGTCTAATTATTTATTTCTCTGTACTTTTCTAATTGAGCCATTTTCTTTGGCTTCCAAGAAAACAAATCATTCTGAATCCATTAAATTTTATGGGATATGGATAATGAATTATCCATATTTTATGACACAAGGTCGTGTTCCACCCCACATCATAAATTATTACGTTCGTATTTTCACTAAGTCGTTCTTGACTTGGGTATTTACATTTTACTGTAAAAGCTCGTCTTTGAAGACTAAAATCCTTTTGAATTAAAACTAAAACCTTTAGATAACATCAAATCAATTTTAAAGAATAATTTTCATCAAAGATACATAAGTATCAATTTCTCAAAACATTTGCTTGAAAATCCTTAAAAACGTTTAACGACAGATTCGCCGCTTTTTACTGATTTTAGGCCCAAAAGCCATATTTTTGAAAACATGGTTCTTCACCTCAAATGTATTACTCTCATATGTTATAATATTCATTTGAAAATTTTGAAACACTAATATTACATCTTACTCTCCATTTATACAAAATTCCTAAAAATTTGACCGAACGTCGTTAAGTGTGTAAATCGCATAAATCCTTTTTCAACGATTTTAATCTCTAATAATCCAAAACTCATTTTGGATTTTTAGAACAGTTAGATAGATATTAAAAACAGTTTCTAACTGTCCAGTTACATAAATTTTCGAAAATTGCAGTTTCGTCCCCAAACTTTCATTAATTACCAAAAAGTCATTATTCACTTAAAACCTTATAACTTTTTATGTATAACTTCAAATCACACCAAACCAACTTCTTTAGAAATATCTCAGTTACCTTCAAATTTCCAGAAATTAAATTTCTGCCCCAAATAATTTTCAATAATTGCAAAAAGGTCCTTGTTTACAAAAAAAGCTTATAACTTTTTATGTATTAATCCAATTAACACCAAACCAATTTCTATGGTTTTGTCTCATAAAGAACTACAATCTTAACACACAAAAACATGAATATCATTGCAGCCACTGAAATTCTCAGAAATTGCATTTTAGTCCCTAAGGACTCATAAAATCATATCTTTTAATATACACATCCAAATCAATTCAAACCAATTTCTATATTCTTATATATTCATTCAATCCTCATAAAAATTATTCAAACAATTTAAATCATCATGCAACCCATTTAAACAGCCAAGGCCGAATGGCCCAAGAATGATCATGTTAGGCAATTTTTCATGTTAAATAAAATAAACAACCATCAAGTATCCAATTAGAAATCATTGAATCAAAATTAACATATATCAACATCAAGCATCAATCAAAACCCCCCAAGAGGATCACACACATATAAATCAATAAATCACACAACTTTCACACTTATAATTCACAAGACCATTTATACTAAATAACACTAATTAAACCATCAACATATCTACATTAAGGTAGGATAGTGGTAATCTCCCCCATACCTCTTGTAGATCACTTGAAGATCAAACAAACATAAGCAAAACCAACCAAGGTAGGCCATGGTTTTGTCCACCAAAACCAAGCCAAGGGCAATCAATCAAGAAAACAAGTTAAAGAATGAAGAAAATCATCCTAACCCACTTGCACATAGGTTTGGCTAAGTCAAGAAGAAATAACTAGGGATCTCTAAATTTTTCAAGCTCTTAGATAATAAAAATAGAAGTCATATGAAGATCATAGAAATTGGTCTCACATTAAAAGATTTTTCTATGATTTTCTCGAGATTTTTGAAGTTCTAGATCTAGAAACTTGATCTTGAATAAACATGGATTTAAGAAGAAAACTTGTGATGAAAAGTGAAGGTATGATCATGGATCATAATGCTATACCTTTGGAATTTCAAGAAATGATCAAGATCTTAGACTTCCTTTGAAAATTTTGATGAAGAACTTAAGAGTTTTTGTGTAGGAAAATGAAGAATGGAGATGAAGTGAAGATGAAGCACTTGCAAAGAGCAACAAAAATGAAGTAACAAGGAGTATTTATAGGGAGGAGGTCGTGGGCTTCATGAGCCAAATGGGCAAAAATGTGGTTGATAACCATGGTTGATAGTAACTTATCCTAGGTTAAGTTAGTAAGGAAAATATCTAGATATTTGTAACTTTGTCATCATAAAAATTGAATGGACATGGATGAAGGAGAGAAGTATGTGGTGGAGGTGGATCTAGAGTGATGTGGCCGAATTTAACACCCCAAAAAGGATGGAGATATTTTAGTTGAATCATGGTTGAATTAACCAAACTTAGGTTAGGTTAACTTAGTGGTAAATTGGTCATTTCACTTGAAATCATCATGACAAATGAGTGGTAATGGTGAGTAGGAGTATGTGGTTGATTTGTGACCACATGTGAGGAAGAAGATATCTTGTTGTAATCATGGTTGGCAAACCATAGTTGGAGTTAACTAGACATAGGTTAGGTTAGGGGTATTTTAGTCTTTTCACATTTACTTGTCATAAATGCACATTAATGGCTATGGTGAGTCATTATGGTGACTCATTCCTCTTGAGTCATCATGGACGACTCGTCGTTCTGTTCTCCCGGTATATCTCTGCACCTTCGTGTCTGGTTCCGTTGTTTACCCGAATAGGGTTTTTGAGAGAAAGATGATGAAATGAGTTTGGTTTAGTGGAGGGGATGCATGAAATTAAGTAGATTTAGAGGGTATTTTGGTCAAAATTCACTTAGGGACACTCTTGGAGTTTCACTTAAAGATCAAGGGCATTTTGGTCTTTTTACATATAACCATCATTACTTGTATTTAATGCAAGATGACTAACCCCTATGAATCACCCCCATGAGTCATCATCCGTCCGGCATCGGGTTTTGTCTCTGCACCTCCGTTCTCGATTCCGTCGATCCCCGGTCGTCGAGTATTTACCCGATTATCGTATAATAACCTATTTATGTTGAAAATTTTCAAAATAACCACTATGGTTGGAAATAAAATAAAAATCTAAATGGTTTCGTTCTTGGGTCGAAATTAGATTTTCTGCTCGGTAAAATCCCACTGTCAGTTAAAACGTAAACCGGGTTTCGTCTGAATTTTAAACCTGAATTTTCACTGTAACTCTCTACGATAAAGTAGAGTATAAATATGATTTTGTTTTATTAAAAATAATTTTCTAGGTCTCGGATAAAAATATAAACAAATATATGTATATATTTATCGATATTAAAGAATAGTAAAAATCGGGGTGTTACAATACTACCCCTTTAAAAACAAATTCGTCCGCGAAATTAATTCGTCTTAGGAAAACGAACATGGATATCAACCCTCGATCACATGTTCTAATTGCGTAACATTCACGTTTCTCAGAACATGACGTGAAGTATTTCATAGATTAGACCGTCTCCCTGACTTATACTGTATTTACTAAACCACCTGATAAAACAAATCAGGTAAATCCCTTTTTGCAACTCTCAAGACTCGAAGCACACTCGGATAATTTTAATGTCAATAGAATGAAATACACGAATTTTTGATATATTTGGAAATTTGAATGATTCAAAACTTTGACTCCCATTTACGATGGCGATTCTAACACACCGATGGTAAATATGAACTCAGAATTTGAACAAATAGTTTTCAAGAAGAGAAAATAATCTCTAGACTTTACTCTATCAAGAAGAAATAAAGTAGAATGAATAGAAGGACAGAGAATATTCTTTATACAAAAAGTCTCTTTAATAGGTTCCTGAATGTAAAAATGCGTTGTACAGCCACATATTTACAAACGTGACCCTAATAAAGTTCCTTCCTCAATAGAAACTTCCTTCAAAAGACAAAATTTTAAGATAATAATTTTCTTAATTTCCAAGAGTCTAGATTTTAAATCAAAACTTATCTTGGTCTTTTAAGAGAGCAACAATAAATTTTTGTGAATTCCCTCACTCGAGGTAACTCTGATTCATTTGGCATAAAAAAAAAAATTGACGTGAATTGTCAAAATTTCATCTGCCATAAAATTTATAACATTTCACCCACAAGGGTAACAAAATATGATCAGCAAAAGATCATTCTATTTTAAATTGCACTCATTTACAGAAAAAGCAAATGGTCAAGTTTACAAAACTCAACTCTCAACAACAAGGAAATATCTGAACGGATTTTCCCAACCAGGATGAGTTATCAAGAAATTATAATGATAATTGCATTATGGAATAATATAGTAATGTAATTCTGATTGTTCAGCATAAAACTTAGACAGCAAAAGATGCAATGATAAAACTCAACCAACTCAGAAACATGTTGTTGACAACATAGGTAGTACGTAGATAAATACAGAGTATTTTACACATCCATAGAAAATCAAGAATGATTCTCCACTGAATTAACAGTACAGTCAGTCTACTTTCTATGACACACTTCACTTAAAGATATATATTTTTTTAATCGTTATACTTCAGTCCTACTTGTTGTGAAGATTCTACTCGTTAACAACAACCCACGTATTCAAACTTTAAATATTGGTGAACTACCTCCTCTTGCACAGTGTTCTTTAATCGAATCCTTGTCCGTGGTCTCTCGGCTCACATGTTGTCTCCAGAAGGTACATCCTTAGGCTTTCCGCACACTCTAGCGACATGTCCAGGCTGTCCACACTTAAAACAAATGATGCCCTGAATCTTGCAGTTCTTTGTAGCATTACTCATGCCACACTTCATGCACTTCGGTCAAGACTTCCCAGACGATCCATAACATTTACTGCTACCACTAATCCACTTCCCTTTTGGTGGTGTCCACATTGACCTTGCGTACGGTTTCTCTTGGAAAGATCCAAAGCTTCTCTTTCTGCCTTTACTCACTTCTAGATCTCGAGGAACTCGACACTTATCCATCAAGATCGGAAACTGCAATAGTTTCAATGACAAAATTGTCTTCCTCATTTCCACCTTTAGATTTTCCTCTAATTTCTTACACGTTCGTACTTCCTCGTAATTCCTTAAATACAACTCCTTGAACTTAATCAACTCTTCCAACTCAGTGGCATACTCAATGATAGTCATGTCCTCTTGTCCGTGCTTCAGAAACTCAATCTCCTCCGCACGACTCACTTCAGTGGAAGCATACTTCTCCAGAAATTTGCTTTGAAACACATTCCAGGTGATCGCTTCTTGTCTTGCCACTAACAGCTGGCAAGTTTCTCTCCACCAAAAATCCAGCATCTCCTATAAACAGAAATGTCGCACAAGCTACCTTCCAATGATCAGGGTACTCCATGGTTTGCAAGTTCCTTTCTATTTCCGTAATCCAAAACTCATCTTTCTCCGGATTAAGCTCGCCATCAAATCGAGGTGGATTACTACGACAGAACCCAACTAGTCCTCTCTTCTCTGCCATTTCCTCATTATGACATGCCACAATTGATGTTATTTCCCTCGAGACTTGTACAGCTAAAATCATATCTTCGGAATCCTTGAATGCAGAATCAGATCTACTCGTTCTCGGACTAACCATGATTTTCTATAAAAGCACGGTAGTCACAACTAGGAACAAAAAAAAACATCAAAATCTGTTCAATATTATTCATCCTTAGGAACAATAATGAAAAGATCAACAAACAATGTGGTACCCTTTCGGAACAACGTCATGAAGAACATAAACTCAGCCAAGGATAGACTAAAGTCATTATCCTTACAAACATTGGTTCTTCATTGAACCAAAAACACAAAATACTTAAGACATAACCAGAGAAACACAACAAAGACGGCAACAGACCTAAACCCCAAAGCCCAAAAGACTCAGCCAACTCTGATACCAATAATGTAACACCCTTCTCGGATGCTACATCGTAAGTGACATTTTAAGGCCAAAAAGTAGATTAATTACAATTGGCTATAAAAGAATGGGGTAATTGTTTTCTTTTTCGTAAGTCGTAAATATAACTACTTTGATTTAAATGAGTGGACAATAAAATTTTCGATTATCACATTTAGGATCATAAGTTCGAAAACCATTTACATAATACCCAACCCGACACATAAACATAAATCATAACAGTATACAGACTCAATATAAAGATATGGAGACGCCGCTCCTAAAATATAAGATACTTGGAGTCACAGCTCCATAGACAGTTACATTAACTCCCAAACATACCCCGCTAGCCAAATTAAAATAGAGAAGAGAATCATTTCTAATACATCGTGAGATAGACAGACCCAACTAATGAGATCTAGTGGAAACTTTATTTAAGTCCACTACTGCGACACCCATTCTAGGGTCATCACATAGTTAACCAAATAACGAAAAATTAAATTATTAATCGCTGGTTACTTTCGAAAAAATATACTTTAAGTAAACATCTTCTTACAAAAATTGTGCTGAAATTCTTTTTTTTTAACATCAAACCATCGTGAACGTAAACAAACGTATATATTTATCTATATATATGCATCATCTGTTAAACACACAATATCTAATAGGAGATAACAAAAGAGCCCTCATAAGTATAGGCTATTCTCCATCAACCTAAGTAAAGAAAAGAAAGACATATACTGGTCACGCTGTCGCCACGCGCCAAAAAGCGAGCGATTTACAAAATAATGTAGATAGGGAGCGACAACTCGGATATCGTCTCTCAAGGACTCTTGGATGTTGTTGTTAACAGAAAAAGTAAGAATTGGGGGGTTTTGGATTGAGATAAAATAAAGAAAACAAAGCAAAAAAAATAGAGCAGTTAAGAGATTAACAAATATGCTAAAGACGATTAATCTACTGTTCCTGATTTCCCAACTATCATCGGTTCATGCAAGTTCCAAGCCCTAAGCAGATTCTAATCCCCTCCCGGTTGTAGCAACAATTTACAAGCGAAACCACTACTACAGATATATGTTCCTATTCCCGAATTAAGCAAATGGGGTTAAGCCCTCATGAACTAAGCGAACATGAATGAACACACGCGAATTAAGCAAACGCGATTTGATATAGGAACATAACATCACCGAAATAAATCAATACAACACTATACACTCCTGAATTAAGCAAACAGAAATATATAGCATAGTATTGAAAAGAGAAAAGCAAACAAAACAGGAATTACATAACCTCAAGTGTGATGGAAATCAATTACAGTAGACTAATCTAGGAGACTAGCTCTCCATTACAGAAATAAACACAAAAGAAAAGAAAAGAAAATAAACTACTGAAAACTACTACTACTGACTAACTGCCCCTCAGTTCTGCCTAAAACAGACTTATATACACGTTCTGGATTCCGCTGTCTCGCGAGGCTAACACTGTCTCACGACCCGAATATCATGAACAGTCTGCATCGTTTGGTCTTCTCGCGAGGCGAAGCACGGCTCGCGTGGAGAGGAATGGAAAAGTCATGGCTTCTGGTCTTCAGTCTCGCGAGGCGAGTAATGGATTCGCGGGGCGAGACAGAAAGGATTACAAATTCTGGAACAGTCACGCTTCAGGTTCGTGAGGCGAATGCCTTCTCGCGGGGCGAAGGATCCAGAATTATTTCACTTTATTAACTTGAAAACAAGAAAATAGCATAAGTGCTTTATTTGACTCTAACTCAACCAAATTAACCTAAAAATACTTTACAGACTCAAAATGCTGCTTAAGGACAATCAAGTCTAATTTGGGTGAAAATGAGATAAAATTAGCACAAAGCCAAGGTTTTTCTAGTTATAAAACTAGACTAGCCAGAGGCTGATCAAAATACCCCAAACTTAAACTTTGCTTGTCCCCAAGCAAACTAAAACTCAAAAACTTAAAAAGACTCAAGACTTGGCAAGCTTAAGAGATTCAATCAACTTTGCACAAATTTCAAGCAATTCATCAAAACAATTTTTCCTTCAATGTTCCCCCTTACAAACAAAGCAATCCCCATATTCATTTATTCTGAACAATTGAGAGATTCATCATTCAAACAATCATTAATCTAAGCAGGGGATCCAAGTCATACACAAGAGGGAGATCACCAAATTCAAACAACTACCTTCCTCACAAGGGCATTTAGTGTTTCACTCAATCGCTCAGTTTTTGTCTAGGTTAACAACATTTCACTCAATTTCACTTTTAAGAACACTTCCCATAAATTTGATTTTCATCTCAAAATGATTCCCACAGAAAACATGCATGCAACATCAAAAGGTCTTTTATGGGTTGTAATGGGGCCTGGCTAAGGGTAGGATATACAAAGGTACTAGGCTTAAGACCCTAGGAACTAAGAGAGCATGAAACACTTCAAAACATTGAAATTCCACTCAAGTTCCTTTTCTCATTTTTCATTTGCCTTGGGTGACTACAACCTTTTTGAAATTTTTGTACTTTTTTTTTGAATTTCTTTTCTTTTTCTATTTTTTTTTCTTTTTGGCCTTTGGCTCCAACCTTTTTATTGTAGTTTTTTCTTTTTCTCAATCCCAGAATGACATGTCACATCCTTGTAGCCACCCCAAACTTAGTTTCTTGCAACCATTCTCTTGCTAAGGATCCATGCTCTCCTAATCCTAAGATCGGGTTAACATGGTTTTTCAGCTTTTAGGCTCATAACATAAGGTCATCAAGAATTAACAGGCTAATTAGGCTCAAAGGGGCTAACTAAGGAACATGCATTAGGAATGGTTATTTTAGGCTAAGTAGTTATTTACAAAGAAAATGCCTAAATCATTTGAAGCAAACACATAAACATGCAAACCAAAAAGAGATTCAAGCAAATTCGGGAAAGTGCAACTTAAAAGTGATTTCACACAGTTTAAAACATGTTGGAGGCTCAATTCCTCACCTGGACATTTTTGCAAATTGTTTGACAGAGATTATATCCCTAGTGTGTGCTTCCTATCACCCCAAACTTATCATAAATCATGCCATCACAACAAAATATCTCAAAATTCAGTTTTCAATCACATGGGGATCAATTTCCAAATCTCAAATCCTAGGGGGAATCATCACATAGATCATGCAATCAATCTGTGCAAATATTAATCAAAACCAAAAAAGCTTGCCAACACAAGACTCAACACAACTCCTGAGCTTCTCAAATTTTTCAGGGGCTTTATTGAAAACAAAACAACAATGAAGCAAGGCAAAGAAAATTAAAAGGAGCAAGGTTCAGAAAAACTCATTGGGGCGGTTCCACCAGGATCCCACTATCTGTGATACAGGGGCCACGGAATGCCCAAATTGCAATATGATCCTCCCGGATCCCATGGCATGCAGCATAAAGATGAGAGCGGACACTTGATAATCTTGGTAACTCCGCTAAGTGCGGCGGACTTCTCATTCCCCTTCGGGTCACAGTTGACCTCCTTGTCAACCTTGTCAATAAAATCCTCCCAATAGAAGTGGGTTTCAACCTCTTGGACTGGCCATGGTGAAAAATCCAAAGGCTTGAACTCCATCACCGGTTGTTCCACAGGGGAAGGTGACAAACAAGTAGAGCGTGTTACTGGTGCTGCTTCAACTTCTGCATGATCTTCATTCATTGTGCTACCAAATCCATCACCTGCTAAACCTGCAGAAATCTCAGCACACACCACACAAAGGTTAGTGTTAGTAGAGTCAGTACATATGGTACAATAAACTGAATCAATAAAGTTCTGAATGTCTGGAAATTCAGCACAAAGCTCATCCATCCCATCACTTTCAACACATGCATATGAATGAGTTGAATCATATACTTCCAAAGGTTCTTCATTATCCTCAGGCATGGTGAAGCAGATGTCCTCTTGATCCTCGATTTCTATGTTTCCTGGCTGAACATGGCCCTCATCCTCATATGTCTCATGTTCCATATGGATGTTTTGCTCTTCATACCTTTCAAAACATGTTATACACGAAGCAAATTCATTACAATCAGCACATGCAGTATAATAGATAGAATCAGGGGATTCAACACACAGTTCATCAACAGAAGTATCATTATCAAAATTATCCTCAGAAGTATTGTCGGGAATAACTACAATTGAATCTGTATGTTCTTCAAGGAGATGTGGAGTTTGCGGTGTAGTCCAAGTGACTTTTTGAAAAGTATTAGTGCTAGCATCTTTTTTCGCTGAAACTGTCCAAATTCTGCTTTGAAAAAAATGTAGTCATTTGTTCGAGTCACTTGTTCGATCATTTGCTTGAACAGGTCCTCTAGTGAAGGTCCGGAAGGTGCAGAGGTGGTCACTTGGGGTCCCAGTGGGGTGGTACTCATCATTGGAGAGGTCGGGAATGCCGCTTTTGATTCGATTGTTGCCTTGATTGTAAGGATGGACTGCAGAAGCTTGAGGCAAATCAATGACTAACTCTTCTCTCGAAATGGGGCATTCATCATACGAGTGCTCAGGAAAACTACACATGCCGCACAACCTTGCAAGCTGAATCCTATCCATTGCCAATTGTTTTACCAAAGAAGTGAGCTCATCCATTCGATTCTCAAGGGCCTGGATGGAAGAAGCGCTATGGACCTCATTCACACAATTCTTGTTAAAACCACTGCTAAATTCATAACTTCCAGCAAAATTAGGATAATTTGTGCATGATGGTGGTTTACTAAAATCAGGATAATACATGCATGGTGGTGGCTTATAATCAACATTAGGCATATCACCAAACAGGAAATTATCCATAGTAGTACTAAAATTCATAACCAGACAAAGCAGACAAAACTAATTCAGTAATGCAAAAGTTTTTTTTTAAAAATTTTATTTTCTGTCAATAACAACAAGAGTCCCCGACAACGGCGCCAATTTTTGGTCGCGCTGTCGCCACGCGCCAAAAAGCGAGCGATTTACAAAATAATGTAGATAGGGAGCGACAACTCGGATATCGTCTCTCAAGGACTCTTGGATGTTGTTGTTAACAGAAAAAGTCAGAATTGGGGGGTTTTGGATTGAGATAAAATAAAGAAAACAAAGTAATAAAAACAGAGCAGTTAAGAGATTAACAAATATGCTAAAGACGATTAATCTACTGTTCTTGATTTCCCAACTATCATCGGTTCATGCAAGTTCCAAGCCCTAAGCAGATTCTAATTCCCTCCCGGTTGTAGCAACAATTTACAAGCGAAACCACTACTACAGATATATGTTCCTATTCCCGAATTAAGCAAATGGGGTTAAGCCCTCATGAACTAAGCGAACATGAATGAACACACGCGAATTAAGCAAACGCGATTTGATATAGGAACATAACATCACCGAAATAAATCAATACAACACTATACACTCCTGAATTAAGCAAACAGAAATATATAGCATAGTATTGAAAAGAGAAAAGCAAACAAAACAGGAATTACATAACCTCAAGTGTGATGGAAATCAATTACAGTAGACTAATCTAGGAGACTAGCTCTCCATTACAGAAATAAACACAAAATAAAAGAAAAGAAAATAAACTACTGAAAACTACTACTACTGACTAACTGCCCTTCAGTTCTGCCTAAAACAGACTTATATACACGTTCTGGATTCCGCTGTCTCGCGAGGCTAACACTGTCTCGCGACGCGAATATCATGAACAGTCTGCATCGTTTGGTCTTCTCGCGAGGCGAAGCACGGCTTGCGTGGCGAGGAATGGAAAAGTCATGGCTTCTGGTCTTCAGTCTCGCGAGGCGAGTAATGGATTCGCGGGGCGAGACAAAAAGGATTGCAAATTCTGGAACAGTCACGCTTCAGGTTCGCGAGGCGAATGCCTTCTCGCGGGGCGAAGGATCCAGAATTATTTCGCTTTATTAACCTGAAAACAAGAAAATAGCATAAGTGCTTTATTTGACTCTAACTCAACCAAATTAACCTAAAAATACTTTACAGACTCAAAATGCTGCTTAAGGACAATCAAGTCTAATTTGGGTGAAAATGAGATAAAATTAGCACAAAGCCAAGGTTTTTCTAGTTATAAAACTAGACTAGCCAGAGGCTGATCAAAATACCCCAAACTTAAACTTTGCTTGTCCCCAAGCAAACTAAAACTCAAAAACCTTAAAAGACTCAAGACTTGGCAAGCTTAAGAGATTCAATCAACTTTGCACAAATTTCAAGCAATTCATCAAAACAATTTTTCCTTCAATGTTCCCCCTTACAAACAAAGCAATCCCCATATTCATTTATTCTGAACAATTGAGAGATTCATCATTCAAACAATCATTAATCTAAGCAGGGGATCCAAGTCACACACAAGAGGGAGATCACCAAATTCAAACAACTGCCTTCCTCACAAGGGCATTTAGTGTTTCACTCAATCGCCCAGTTTTTGTCTAGGTTAACAACATTTCACTCAATTTCACTTTTAAGAACACTTCCCATAAATTTGATTTTCATCTCAAAATGATTCCCACAGAAAACATGCATGCAACATCAAAAGGTCTTTTATGGGTTGTAATGGGGCCTGGCTAAGGGTAGGATATACAAAGGTACTAGGCTTAAGACCCTAGGAACTAAGAGAGCATGAAACACTTCAAAACATTGAAATTCCACTCAAGTTCCTTTTCTCATTTTTCATTTGCCTTGGGTGACTACAACCTTTTTGAAATTTTTATACTTTTTTTTTTGAATTTCTTTTCTTTTTCTATTTTTTTTTCTTTTTGGCCTTTGGCTCCAACCTTTTTATTGTAGTTTTTTCTTTTTCTCAATCCCAGAATGACATGTCACATCCTTGTAGCCACCCCAAACTTAGTTTCTTGCAACCATTCTCTTGCTAAGGATCCATGCTCTCCTAATCCAAAAGATCGGGTTAACATGGTTTTTCAGCTTTTAGGCTCGTAACATAAGGTCATCAAGAATTAACAGGCTAATTAGGCTCAAAGGGGCTAACTAAGGAACATGCATTAGGAATGGTTATTTTAGGCTAAGTAGTTATTTACAAAGAAAATGCCTAAATCATTTGAAGCAAACACATAAACATGCAAACCAAAAAGAGATTCAAGCAAATTCGGGAAAGTGCAACTTAAAAGTGATTTCGCACAGTTTAAAACATGTTGGAGGCTCAAATCCTCACCTGGACATTTTTGCAAATTGCTTGACAGAGATTCTATCCCTAGTGTGTGCTTCCTATCACCCCAAACTTATCATAAATCATGCCATCACAACAAAATATCTCAAAATTCAGTTTTCAATCACATGGGGATCAATTTCCAAATCTCAAATCCTAGGGGGAATCATCACATAGATCATGCAATCAATCTGTGCAAATATTAATCAAAACCAATAAAGCTTGCCAACACAAGACTCAACACAACTCCTGAGCTTCTCAAATTATTCAGGGACTTTATTGAAAACAAAACAACAATGAAGCAAGGCAAAGAAAATTAAAAGGAGCAAGGTTCAGAAAAACTCATTGGGGCGGTTCTACCAGGATCCCACTGTCTGTGATACAGGGGCCACGGAATGCCCAAATTGCAATATGATCCTCCCGGATCCCATGGCATGCAGCATAAAGATGAGAGCGGACACTTGATAATCTTGGTAACTCCGCCAAGTGCGGCGGACTTCTCATTCCCCTTCGGGTCACAGTTGACCTCCTTGTCAACCTTGTCAATAAAATCCTCCCAATAGAAGTGGGTTTCAACCTCTTGGACTGGCCATGGTGAAAAATCCAAAGGCTTGAACTCCATCACCGGTTGTTCCACAGGGGAAGGTGACAAACAAGTAGAGCGTGTTACTGGTGCTGCTTCAACTTCTGCATGATCTTCATTCATTGTGCTACCAAATCCATCACCTGCTAAACCTGCAGAAATCTCAGCACACACCACACAAAGGTTAGTGTTAGTAGAGTCAGTACATATGGTACAATAAACTGAATCAATAAAGTTCTGAATGTCTGGAAATTCAGCACAAAGCTCATCCATCCCATCACTTTCAACACATGCATATGAATGAGTTGAATCATATACTTCCAAAGGTTCTTCATTATCCTCAGGCATGGTGAAGCAGATGTCCTCCTGATCCTCGATTTCTATGTTTCCTGGCTGAACATGGCCCTCATCCTCATATGTCTCCTATTCCATATGGATGTTTTGCTCTTCATACCTTTCAAAACATGTTATACACGAAGCAAATTCATTACAATCAGCACATGCAGTATAATAGATAGAATCAGGGGATTCAACACACAGTTCATCAACAGAAGTATCATTATCAAAATTATCCTCAGAAGTATTGTCGGGAATAACTACAATTGAATCTGTATGTTCTTCAAGGAGATGTGGAGTTTGCAGTGTAGTCCCGCTGACTTGCTGAAAAGTATTAGTGCTAGCATCTGTTTGCTGCTGAAACTGTCCAAATTGCTGCTGAAAAAATGTAGTCATTTGTTCAGTCACTTGTTCAGTCATTTGCTTGAACAGGTCCTCTAGTGAAGGTCCGGAAGGTGCAGAGGTGGTCACTTGGGGTCCCCAGCTGGGGTGGTACTCATCATTGGAGAGGTCAGGAATGCTGCACCAGTTCTGATTGTTGCCTTGATTGTAAGGATGGACTGCAGAAGCTTGAGGCAAATCAATGACTAACTCTTCTCTCGAAATGGGGCATTCATCATACGGGTGCTCAGGAAAACTACACATGCCGCACAACCTTGCAGGCTGAATCCTATCCATTGCCAATTGCTTTACCAAAGAAGTGAGCTCATCCATTCGATTCTCAAGGGCCTGGATGGAAGAAGCGCTATGGACCTCATTCACACAATTCTTGTTAAAACCACTGCTAAATTCATAACTTCCAGCAAAATTAGGATAATTTGTGCATGATGGTGGTTTACTAAAATCAGGATAATACATGCATGGTGGTGGCTTATAATCAACATTAGGCATATCACCAAACAGGAAATTATCCATAGTAGTACTAAAATTCATAACCAGACAAAGCAGACAAAACTAATTCAGTAATGCAAAATTTATTTATTTTTTTAAAATTTTATTTTCTGTCAATAACAACAAGAGTCCCCGACAACGGCGGCAATTTTTGGTGGCGCTGTCGCCACGTGCCAAAAAGCGAGCGATTTACAAAATAATGTAGATAGGGAGCGACAACTCGGATATCGTCTCTCAAGGACTCTTGGATGTTGTTGTTAACAGAAAAAGTCAGAATTGGGGGGTTTTGGATTGAGATAAAATAAAGAAAACAAAGCAATAAAAACAGAGCAGTTAAGAGATTAACAAATATGCTAAAGACGATTAATCTACTGTTCTTGATTTCCCAACTATCATCGGTTCATGCAAGTTCCAAGCCCTAAGCAGATTCTAATCCCCTCCCGGTTGTAGCAACAATTTACAAGCGAAACCACTACTACAGATATATGTTCCTATTCCCGAATTAAGCAAACGGGGTTAAGCCCTCATGAACTAAGCGAACATGAATGAACACACGCGAATTAAGCAAACGCGATTTGATATAGGAACATAACATCACCGAAATAAATCAATACAACACTATACACTCCTGAATTAAGCAAACAGAAATATATAGCATAGTATTGAAAAGAGAAAAGCAAACAAAACAGGAATTACATAACCTCAAGTGCGATGGAAATCAATTACAGTAGACTAATCTAGGAGACTAGCTCTCCATTACAGAAATAAACACAAAATAAAAGAAAAGAAAATAAACTACTGAAAACTACTACTACTGACTAACTGCCCTTCAGTTCTGCCTAAAACAGACTTATATACACGTTCTGGATTCCCCTATCTCGCGAGGCTAACACTGTCTCGCGACGCGAATATCATGAACAGTCTGCATCGTTTGGTCTTCTCGCGAGGCGAAGCACGGCTCGCGTGGCGAGGAATGGAAAAGTCATGGCTTCTGGTCTTCAGTCTCGCGAGGCGAGTAATGGATTCGCGGGGCGAGACAAAAAGGATTGCAAATTCTGGAACAGTCACGCTTCAGGTTCGCGAGGCGAATGCCTTCTCGCGGGGCGAAGGATCCAGAATTATTTCACTTTATTAACTTGAAAACAAGAAAATAGCATAAGTGCTTTATTTGACTCTAACTCAACCAAATTAACCTAAAAATACTTTACAGACTCAAAATGCTGCTTAAGGACAATCAAGTCTAATTTGGGTGAAAATGAGATAAAATTAGCACAAAGCCAAGGTTTTTCTAGTTATAAAACTAGACTAGCCAGAGGCTGATCATATACATAAAAGTAACGAGCAGTCTAGAACCATACCAAAAACCCATGGCTCTCAGTAGCCAGATCAAAAACTGACAAGACTCGCTACCCCAGAACTATACCTATAGCTGGTCAAGCTAATGAAAACCATTGGGCAGATCATGATGATCAACCCCACCTACAACAGATGTATCTGATGAAGATACCTCCGCTCCCGCTCCCTCTTCGGAAGAATCATCATCATCAACAGCAGGAGGGTGGAACTCAAGATCGTCCTCAAAGTACTCATCTGGGTCCTCCTCGACCTCATCCAAAACTACCTCAACAGGAGGTACTGCTGGTCCTGCTACCTGAAGCGGATTCGGCTTGGGTGGAAAATCAAGTTACCCGTGCTCCGCCAAGTACTATAAGTATAGCCATACCGGAGGTAGAGATACCTCAACATTCTCCACAACATGCGTCATTCGCTGCGGTCCTGCCTCCACGGTGCCAACAACCTCTCTACTAAGGCAATGATAGGTGGCTCTGAGTGCCCCAGGGTTTATCTCCCAGGCACCACCAAACTAAGCTCGATCAAACATGATCGACCGAAGCCTCGAATGTACTAGAGGCATATCCGGTTCCATCTAATCTCAGACGTAAAGATATATGCACAACTAGAGAAACCACAAATAAAACATGCAAGAGTGAGAAACCAATATATGGATTTTACTCGACAACTACATGCTAGACACCACATAAATCACATACACATATATCAACACAAGCATTCATAAGCAAATAGTTTATCAATGGGTTTAACACCCCAAACGTCATCATGTGAAAAACTATGCATGAACACTTCATATTTGTCATCTAAATTCATGCCTAATCTCATGAGATATCCCAACATGTGGTGAGTTGATCAGGCTCAATTGCCATCCCATGGCATAAAGGTACGCAGCCATAACCCATTGCACACTGTCCACACCCAGGGCATCAGTGATAAAACCGTAAATCGGGTTTCATTGTCCAACCCGGGCACAATGAAGAAAATCATAGCATGAAATACATGACGCCGCAAGGTAATCACACATAGAACCGTGGGCACGTCTGCCAAATGCATGCAAAACCCTTTGCTCATAACTCTTTTCTTTGTGTTCAATCTTTCTTTGCCGAAGCTCAAAATGGCTTACGACTCACATAGTTTTAACATCTTTAAAACTTTCATTATAACACAGGACCTCACAGTCCGAGTGCTCAATCACGACACCTCTCGACCGATGCACCAGTCATAGGTTCGTGGTAATAGAAAACATTAAACACAGTATACACCACGTATACAGTAGACACCAAGTCTACCGGACCTCAAAGTCCAAAGGACCCCAAGTCCATAACAACAAAGAACATTAGTACCCCGACGTCTCGGTTACTAAGTTCAACACCACTTTCAACACGGTTGAATTAATTTTGCTTTCAGAAAATCTTTTCAAATGGGAAATTCTTCAATAAAATCTTTAAATAATAAAGCTTAGTTTTCACAAGGTTGAGTCACTTGAGGTTTTAAACTTACTTAAAATACGTATCGCCGTTTCAAAATACGTGCCATCGACACTTTTCCAAATTTGCCGTCAATTATCACTTTTAAAGATTTTTAAGACAAAAACTTAGCTTTTTCCACTTCAATAATTTTCTAAAATCATAATTAATCTATTCTCAACAATTAATTTCATAAAATAACTTTTTATAATATTATGGAATTTCTTACGTAAAAATTAGCAGTGCAAAAACATTTTCACGGTTTCGCTCTCATTGTGACTCATAATTCACTCTTACGGTAATGAATCACTAAAATAATGATATTTCCCAAAATTCCTTATTTTTCCCAAATAAAACTTTCTGTTAATATTATATACCAATATTTTACCGTTAAAACATTGAATATAATTTATGAAGCTTCTTAAAGCTTTTATCCAATTAATTTAATTGGGCACTGACCACTGTCAGGCTTCTCAAACAACAACCAACAATAATATCACAGAGATATTCCCAGGCAGATCATGCATCACGACAGCATAATATAATTACAGATAAGCAACTAAACGCAATTAAACCAATCGCAAATAAAATGCCATAACTTAAACTACTTAAATAAATACCAACAGGTAAATAATTACAGACCAAACAAGATAGCATATAGCCATCGAATATATCCCTCGGGTAATCCCCTCTTACCTCTCGTAGATTCGCTTGTGAATTAATGAATTTCGTCGGAAGTCCGGATGTCACATACACGTCACACTTACTCAACCTTCAACCATTATAATCAAATAATTACAAATCAAGAAACTAAAAACATCCAAAACCCTTCTACATGGTCATGGCTCCAAGGGGTTTTTGTGACTAAAAATTCCTAATCATGATTAAGTCATAGATTAATGATCCTTAATTAACCAAGATCATGGATTAGTGACTAAACAACTAAATTTTAAACTCAAAACTTCCTAACTCTCATACACCTAGATTCGACCTTGACATGTTCATGGGGCTAGGTTTTTTGGTTTGATAAACCAACTTGGATTTATTAAGCATACATACTAATAGGATGATTACCAAGGTCAAGGATGAAAACCTTGAATAAAACTCATCAAATCTCTCCCCCCAGGGTTCGGCCATCAAGAGACATAGAGTAAGAATTTTCATTTTGGTTAACTAACATGGATTAGAGTATATAGAGATACATGTCACATGAACTACATGATCATACATGTCAACATATGAACAAAACTCCTACCAAACCCATCCTCCTAGGTTCGGCCATAGCTAGTTTATTAGGAAGGAAATTTTTTATTACTACATGCTCTTGGATTTAGATAGTATGCTTGATATCAAGAACATAGGAAGTGGTTTCAACATCATGAGATTTTTCTAGAATTTGTTATGAATTTTCAAAGTTCTAGACCTAGAAACTTAAAAGTGATGAACATAGATGAAATAGACTTTGAATCATGAAACTTATTGAAGAACATAGACATTATTAGGGAAGGAGAATAGGATTCACCTCTTGAAGATCAAAAACAAATGAAGATCCAAGGACTTGCTTCACAAAATGATGGTATGAACTTAGAACTTTTGGGTGTTTTTGTGTAAAGTGTGAAATGGCAAATAATGAAGTGAAATTATGCCTTTAGAGAGTGTGGGCTGCGCCACTTTTGAGGGGCTAAGTGGAAAGGAGGTGGCTTCTTCAAGGATTTAGGTGTAAATAACTCCTAGGGACCATTTTAAAAAATTCCAAAAGTATAGGGACTATTTTGAAAATTCCTAATAGTTTGTAATGATGACCATCTGCAACACTTAATGTGTTCACATTGTGACTCATCATGTGAGTTATCTTGTGTGAGTCGCCAATATTATCCGTTAGCAGCTCCCGGAAATCCGGTATTCAGTTCCGTTGCTTACCCGATTGAGTATAACGCCCGTAAAACGAATATTATTTCACTTTTAATGAAATAATTCTAAAAATACACAATTTTAGGAAATAAAATAAAAATCTTAAGTCTTTCGTTCTCGAATTAAAATTATGTCTTTTGAGAAGTACAATTATACTGTCAATGGAATTCGCGGGCCGGGTTTCGCCTGACTTTCCAACCTAAATTTTAATTGTAGCTTTCTACATTCAAGTAGAATTGAGTGCTAAATTATGTTTATTTAAAATAATTTTCTAAAACTCCAATAAACATATAAACATATTTATATGTATTACTGTTATTTAAAACAGTGAAAAACACATGGTGTTACAACTACCGACGTTGTCACAAAAGACACTACTAGAGCTACTACAATAGTAACTCTCGAACTAAGTCCTTTCCTCTTCCAAGAGGAAAAACATGGTCTACGAACCATTGATAGTCTAGAAGACGTCCACTAGAAACACCATCATAGCAACCGAAAGCTCGAACCTCAATCTCTATGATGTGTCAGCCAAGCGACATCTTGACATCTCAATCTTCTCAAAAGAATACAGAAGACACATAGTCAGCCGACATAGGCAATATAAAAATAAGGAGGTGACATTTCCATTTATCTTACACATAAGGCAGACATGCAGTGGTACGACTCTCAGGTACGTACAATTATCAATTATCAATCATATCTACACTCATAACAAAATAATAATGCTTCACAGAAAAATGACCACAGCGCCGCGTTTTCCTAGATAGAAGACATCTAAGACTTGAGGAATGACCTCTGAATTCCTATACCATGGTTTTACGAACAGCCGGAGAGAGTTGTTCGGAGGATTGTTCCTGAGGTACCAACCTTGGGTAATAAAGAATGCGTCAATAGAAGAGGGCGTGCACGTCATAGGCTTTTTCGGAAACATCCTACACTACCAGAAAACACGTAGCATCTATTCAAGTATGTCGGTGTATTTCCAGATCATCACGCCATAGAGGAGCAACCCACTAGGCCTATGTGAGTATTTCATAACCCCGACATCCCCAAGCATCAACCAGATCGGTCCTACGGAATTCACACCCGCATTAAAGTGTTAGCTCAATCTCCTAGGCACAACGGCCTTACAGAACATAGTTTCACTATGTGTTTAGGCAAAATTTTCCGGAAATGCATTCTTCTTGTTTATCCATCGGATGACATCTTGATTCCATCGGAATTCTTTCCACGTGCTTTCTCAGATGGTAGATGTTCTTAACATCAAGCGGACGTTCTCAAGTAACCTTTCATCTTTGTGTAAAGATATCTTAAAACACTTTGTTAAAAAGTCCTAATGCATTATGAGATTGGAACACAAGTCCAATTATTTATTTCTCTGTACTTTTCTAATTGAGCCATTTTCTTTGGCTTCCAAGAAAACAAATCATTCTGAATCCATTAAATTTTATGGAATATGGATAATGAATTATCCATACTTTATGACATAAGGTCGTGTTCCACCCCACATCATAAATTATTACGTTCATATTTTCACTAAGTCGTTCTTGACTTAGGTTTTTACATTTTACTGTAAAAGCTCGTCTTTGAAGACAAAAATACTTTTGAGTTAAAACCAAAACCTTTAGATAACATCAAATCAATTTTCAAAAATAATTTTCATCAAAGATACCTAAGTAACAATTTCTCAAAACATTTGCTTGAAAATCCCTAAAAACGTTTAACGACGGTTTCACTTCTTTTTACTGAATTTAGGCCCAAAAGACATATTTTTTAAAACATTGTTCTTCACCTCAGATGTATTACTCTCCTAGGTTATAATATTCATATGAAAATGTTGAAACACTGATTTTACATATTACTCTCCATTTATACAAAATTCCTAAAATTTTGACCGAACGTCGTTAAGTTTGTAAATCGCGTAAATCCTTTTTCAACGATTTTAAACTCTAATAGTCCAAAACTCATTTTGGAGTTTTAGAACAGTTAGATAGGTATGAAAAACAGTTTCTAACAGTCTAGTTACATAAATTTTCGAAAATTACAGTTTAGTCTCCAAACTTTCATTAATTACAAAAAAGTCTTTATTCATTTAAAACCTTATAAATTTTTATTTATAACTTCAAATCACACCAAACCAACTTCTTTAGAAATATTTCTCAGTTACATCCAAATTTCCATAAATTACATTTCTGCCCCAAATATTTTTCAATAATTGCAAAAAGGTTCTTGTTTACAAAAAAAAAGCTTATAACTTTTTATGTATTAATCCAATTAACACCAAACCAATTTCTATGGTTTTGTCTCATAAAGAACTACAATCTTAACACACAAAAACATGAATTTCAGTGCAGCCTCTGCAATTCTCATAAATTGAATTTTAGTCCCTAAGGACTCATAAAATCATATCTTTTAATATACACATCCAAATCAATCCAAACCAATTTCTATACTCTTATATATTCATTCAATCCTCATAAAAATTATTCAAACAATTTAAATCATCATGCAACCCATTTAAAAAGCCAAGGCCGAATGGCCCAAGAATGATCATGTTAGGCAATTTTTCATGTTAAATCAAATAAACAACCATCAAGTATCTAATTAGAAATCATTGAATCAAAATCAACATATATCAACATCAAGCATCAACCAAAATCCTCCAGGAGGATCACACACAAATAAATCAATAAATCACACAACTTTCACACTTATAATTCACAAAACCATTTATACTACATAACACTAATTAAACAATCAACATATCTACATTAAGGTAGGATAGTGGTAATCTCCCCCATACCTCTTGTAGATCACTTGAAGATCAAACAAACATAAGCAAAACCAAGCAAGGTAGGCCATAGTTTTGTCCACCAAAACCACGCCAGGAGCAATCAATCAAGAAAACAAGTTAAAGAATGAAGACAATCATCCTAACCCACTTGCACATAGGTCCGGCCAAGTCAAGAAGAAATAACTAGGGATCACTAAATTTTTCAAGCTCTTGGTTAATTTAAATAGAAGTCATATGGAGATCATAGAAATTGATCTCACATTAAAAGGATTTTTCTATTATTTTCGAGAGATTTTTGAAGTTCTAGATCTAGAAAATTGATCTTGATCAATACATGGATTTAAGAAGAAAACTTGTGATGAAAAGTGAAGGTATGATCATGTATCATAAGGCTATACCTTTGGAATTTCAAGAAAAGATCAAGATCTTAGACTTCCTTTGAAAATTTTGATGAAGAACTTAAGAGTTTTTGTGTAGGAAAATGAAGAATGGAGATGAAGTGAAGATGAAGCACTTACAAAGAGCAACAAAAATGAAGTAACAAGGAGTATTTATAGGGAGGAGGTCGTGGGCTTCATGAGCCAAATGGGTAAAAATGTGGTTGATAACCATGGTTGATAGTAACTTATCCTAGGTTAAGTTAGTAAGGAAAATATCTAGATATTTGTAACTTTGTCATCATAAAAATTGAATGGATGTGGATGAAGGAGAGAAATATGTGGTGGAAGTGGATCTAGAGTGATGTGGCCGAATTTAACACCCCAAAAAGGATGGAGATATTTTAGTTGAATCATGGTTGAATTAACCAAACTTAGGTTAGGTTAACTTTGGGGTAAATTGGTCATTTCACTTGAAATCATCATGACAAATGAGTGGTAATGGTGAGTAGGAGTATGTGATTGATTTGTGACCATATGTGAGGAAGAAGATTTTTTGTTGTAATCATGGTTGGCTAACCTTAGTTGGAGTTAACTAAACATAGGTTAGGTTAGGGGTATTTTTGTCTTTTCACATTTACTTGTCCCCAAATCCTGGTGCACACCCTCATCCGTGGTGAGAATGCTCATGTAAAGCAATAACACTATAACTGCACATCTAGCTCCGGTGCACACCCTGGTTCTCTCTCGAGGGTGCTCATGCATAACAATGACACTATAGCTGCACGGCCTTAATCTAAGTTGGGACTGTTCTGCGAGGACTTCGGACCTCGGGTGTTCCAAACACACGGCTGTGATCAACAACATGCATCTATATGGGTCTCGCCGGCGTATATCGAGTCATACCCTAGTGCCTTAACCTCTCATCACCATCTCATAAAATATCTCTAAATAATATCATATCATCAATCTCCTCATAATAAAAATATCAATTAATTAGGTTAGGCACATCTAAATCATATATCATACACTCCCCAACATGCATCGCACCATAATATAATATACCACTGCCTAAAAAACAACTAAGAATGTTACAGCAAATCAAACATATTATCATCCAATACATGTTATCAACCATAATCATATTATAATAATGATAATAAAATAATAATAAAATATTTAAATAAACATAATTAATCACAATTAACATATTAATCCAAACAGCACACAACAAGCAGCTTAGTATAGTAAAAATCAGACGACCTCAAATATCATAAAATCAACCTAATGACGGTAAGCCTACAGTTTTCATATCATCATTGGTACCACTAAGTAGTCGTCAATGTGATATTGACATGTTCAATTATTCGCCGACTAGTAGGGTTTAGGTCGCCCTACGCCATTATTGAATAAAATGCTACTTAGCCATTTCCGACATTAGATGGCTTCTTTCTCTCACCTGAGGTGTCGTAGGCTAGCTTAGAAGCAACAAAAAGCCCTCTCAAATCCCCCTAGTTGCTGCCACACCAAGAACAAGTCTCTTCGGACCTCCAAAAATTCACATGAATACATCATTGTAAAGTATGTGTTACGGGTAACCCTAATCTGAATATGGAATTAAAAACTGATATACGAATTGAAAGATATCCTCAATACCGTCACCGACGGCATTTCGGAATAAAAAGGGTATAGATTAACTTTGCTTAGAGAAGAAAAAGAAGCTAGGGTTTAGAAGATAGCATTGCCACGATCACAATGACGTAGTCAGAATTGCTATAGGACGATCGGATTGCTCGAAAACTGAGCCTAAAGCTCTCTATCTGTCTAACTAACCTCTCTTTCTATCTCTCTACACTTCTTCTTCTATCTCTGCTTCATTTTCATCTTAGGTAACTTAAGTTACCTCTTGATCTCTTTATTATTATTTTTCATTTTTTTCGAGTTGTGCCCGGCACACAAAACCTGAGCCCGGCGCACAGCTGAAAACTTCAGCGTGAAGTTTTTGTCGCCGCGTGTCCTTCCTTGAGTCTCTTGGTGACACGTGTCACCGCCCTTCTGCGCCTGACACTGCCAACCTGTGCCAGGCACCCCTTGTTGTCCAGCAAACCCTGATCCTTACGTTTTATTGCGTTCTGAGCTTGTTTGAAGTCTGATTGACCTCAAATTTGAAACATAGACTCCTCTACACCTAAGGAATAAGATCAAGTCTTCACACATTCCTAATCTATTCCTCTAACATAAATTTTCTATTGTGCACTCTTGCGCATTCTAAGCTAGATAAAGAACCCTAGTTTATGTTTTCGCTCTATTCGAAGCCGCTTGATTAGACTCCTAATCAAGGTCTTAAACATGGTCTTTAAACATATAAACATAATCATCAAAGCATGAATGTTACATTACTACCCCCTTAAAAGAAATTCCGTCCTTGGAATTTATGTACCTCAAAACAAATGTGGATACTGCTGTCGCATATCTACCTCACGCTCCCAAGTAACATCTCCTGTAGTCTCATCCCAAATAACCTTTGTAGATGATGATGAGATTCAAGTCTCAAGTATGCTTCCGTGAAGAACATCTCCACCCATGGTCAAGAATGAAGATATGAAATGTGTTTTTATGATGATCATGTTGATTGAAAATGTTGTAATCGTTTTGATGTTATTTTTGCTTTTCTATGGTTTTGATGTAAGTCATAAGTAACTTAGTTTGGTTAGATGGATTAACAAAATTAAGAATATAATAATGCTAAACCTAAAAATAGAAATCAATTAGAGCTATTATCAAATGCCAAATGTTGAAAAATGTTTTTAAGGTATAAGTAATCACATACATAGTTGTATATTGGTCTATTTTAAGGAAAACTCAAAATTTCTTCTAGAGTATTCAAATACAAACTCATGTATGCCATTACTAATGAAATTTGGCAATTTTTGGAGGGAGTATTTGAATACCCCTGTGAGTATTCGAATACTACCCATTCTGTTAAGTTCGTTGGGTTCTGTTACAGGGAGTATTCGAATACCCTATATGAGTATTCGAATACTCACCCTAAAATTCAGCAAAACTTCAGTTTGTCAACTCCAATTGAAGTCTATATAAAGGGTATGTGTTTAAGAGTTTTGGAAACGAAATCATATGCAAAAATATACTGTTATAATACCAAAATAGCAAGCCATCTATTCACCCTTTGTTACAAGTGATCTAGAAGTTACAAGCTTTGATGCACAAGTGTTTGTGCTAGGATTTTCTCTTCTACTCAATTTGTTTTCTGAGTTTTGTATTGGTAGTGTAGATCCCAAGGTTCTCAAGGGTGAGGTATCTCTTGTGGGGCATAAATCTTTGTTGGTGAGGTATCCTTCAAAGTGGCCATTGGAGAAAAATCTTTGTTGGTGAGGTATCCTTCAAAGTAAGGGTGAGGCATCCCTTTGTTGGAAAGAGTATGGTATCTCTTGTGCTGATTGTTGGTGAGGTATCCAACAAGGTGTAAGGGTGAGGCATCCCTTAGTGAGTTGTTGGTGAGGTATCCAACAAGGTTCAAGAGTGAGGTATCTCTTGAGAGTGTGGTTCTAGTGGGTGAGGTATCCTACTAGAGGAGAGTGACTTTTGTAAGGAGTGTGGTATCTCTTGTACAAACTTTGTCATAGTGAATTTCTCCAAGAGGATTCTTGGGGACTAGACGTAGGCCACTCAGGTTGTGGGTGAACCAGTAAAATACTTGTGTCACTTTCTCTATCCCTACTCACTTTACTTTCTTGCAATCTTTATTATCATATGCATGATTCTTTATGTTCTATGCTTATGATACTATAGTGCATGATTGTTGTATGATACTATCTCTTAGCTTATACAATTGAATATCTTTCTTTAAGTGCATTCTTGAATTGGTATTGTAATTGTTTCTTGCTTAAGCTTCAAGGAAAGTTTACTATCTTGCTACTTTTGAAAACGGAACTTAAACATTTTTTTTTCGAAAAGTTTTAAAAAGGTCAATTCACCCCCACCCCCCCCCCCCCCCCCCCCCTCTTGACTAAGAATCGTTTCCACATCTTACATCCTTGACCAAAGGAATCTAAGCCTCATATTCTAGATTATCTCGGAGTTGTATAGACTCGGTCTTAAGTACATACGAAGGATCAAGATAATATTTTCTCAATTGTGAGACGTGAAAGACATCATGAAGATTAGAAAGGTTAGGCGGTAAAGCAATATGGTATGCTACTGGACCAATCCGTCGAAGAATCTAGAAAGGTCCAATAACTCTGCCAATTCCAATCTTCGAAGTGACTCTCAAAAACACGTAATCATCTTCCTGGAACTCTAAGGGTCTCCTCCTTTTGTTACTGTAGCTCATTTGGCTATCTTGCGCTTCCTTCTTCTTTTCCCTTATTCTTTTAACATGTTTCATCATCTGCTGTACACATCAGGACACAAAACTTGGCTCTCACCAGTTTCATACCAACACAACAGAGTTTTACACTTCCTGCCATACAAATCCTCATACGGTCCCATCCCGATACTGCTGTGGAAATTGTTGTTATAGGTAAACTCAATCAAAGGTAGGAACTCATCCCAACCGCCCGTATGTTCCAACACACAAGCCCTCAAAAGATCTTTCAATGACTGAATCGTTCTCTCTGACTGTTCATCCGTCTGAGGATGATAAGCAGAACTCATCCTCAATTTCGTCCCTAAGGCACTATGCAACTGCCTCCAAAATCTAGATGTAAATCTAGGATCTCGGTCGGAAACAATGGTCGACGGCACACCGTGTAACCTAACAACTTTCCTTGATATAGATCTAGGTCAGTGTAATATCCGGTAATTTTAATAATTTGGACTTACAAGATTTAATGAAATTATGATCAAGATTTTAAATTTTTCTCCTTGTATGAGTTTCTACATGTTAATTTTACTTTATTTTTGTCATAAATGTGCTAGTAATTAATAAAGCTATTTTTCTTTAAGAAATGCTTTTGGGCAATATTTAAACAAATTTGATATGATTTTAAGATCTAGATATGATGTGAATATTTGACACACCTTTAATAATTAAACTGAACTAATTAAATTAGTGACTTTAGTGGTTTGTGAGCTTGTGGGCTTGTACTCTCCCAAGGCCCAAAGTTATGTTAAGAAGAGATATCACCCATTTCCCCTCATTCTTGTCCTCTATCTTTTCTTGCAAACCCTAGAGAGAATCTAGAGATAGAAAGTATGAAGGAGCTTGAGCAAGAGGAGAGGCAAGAAAGAGAATAGCTTGGGTTGTCTCTTCTACATCATCATCTTCTTGCAAATTTCATATCAATGGGTATCTACCAAAAAGGTGAGGGATTTTGTTGGTTGCATGTTAATTTTGAATATGATTTGGTGGGGTGTAAGCTTATATTTAATTTTCTTGGGTAGTACTAAAGTAAAGCATGAGATTTGGTTGAGGATTTTGAAATTTTTGCATGTTTAGATGAAGAGAAATAAATTTTAAAAGAGGGGGTTGATTAAATTCAGATTTCTGAAAAGACTGTGTAAAACAGTCTTAGTGCGTGATTTTTCCTGAATTATTGGATTTGAATTTTAATATGGACCTAGTTGAATTGTGTTAGTATATGAGTTGGGTACCTCCAGTGAAAATTTCAAAATTATCCAAGATAATTTGTCTATTCAATCATTATTTTCATTTACTATTGTTCTTTAAAATTTTGTTGTGCTTTCATCCGAATCTTAATTGATTTTTCTGTATTAATTGGTGATCGTTTTGTACCAAATAAAAATATGGCAATTAACATATGTATTCCAAGAGTCTATATGTAAATTTTGATACAAAATGGAGTTCGTTTGACAGGGTAGAAAAATAGTTACTTTTAATAGCTCAATAATTGACAGATTTCGAACTTTTTATAGATGTTTCTGTTTTGAATTTATTTGAGGATTGGATAAGTTGTTTCTGGGTTAGAAAATTTAGTTTTAGAGTATTAACATGTTATATAAAGACCTAGAAATTATTTATAATTTTCTTAAACTTGGAGATATTTTTAAAATTTCGTGGAAGTTACTTTTGCACATGCTTGTTCATGTTGCTGATGTTGTTTTCGGTAGATGTTCATGTTAGAACTCTTGTTTATTTTGATATAAGTTGATGTGAATATGTGTGTATGTTCATTTTATATTAATGTACATCTTGGAAAGTATGGATGAAATTATGATATATAGATTGGAATAGTTGTAAAATTGTTCCTTGTTGGGTAGGTTCATATATTGTGTGAGAATGCAACAAGTGAAATGTCTAATGCGAGATTAAGGTGTTAAACTGCTTATGATATTTTATATACTCAAAATATTGAGTAATAAATGAGTTGGTTATGTTATTGAGGAATACTAAATATGATATATGTTGATTATGAGATTGTTAAATTTGCTCATGTGTAATGGATGATTGAGGTATGTGGTTGAAAACTTTTTAAAAAAAAAGAGTACTTTGTGGAATGGATTGACAAGTTTTGAAATATTAATCTTTGGGTAGGCGAACCGGGGAGCGGTAGGCTCCAGTATATAAATATCATCGTCAGGGATAAGGGGTCCTCGTTGGATACCCTAGGCGTTGAGGAGGGATATTGATGTTTGCCGGAGGGTGCGGTATCTCCGGGGTACGAAATTAAAAACGTCGGGGTGGGGGACCTTGAGAGAACAACCCCAAGTGGACCCAAAGATTCGATGTATATGATATGATGTGTATCCCCTTATGAATGGGACATGATTTTGAGAGTTTAATAAAGTGCAAGTCATTCCACAAGTACTCTCTTGAGGGATAAGATGTCCCTACAACATTTTGGTTAGTTTATGAGATATTTTATATATATAAAGACATTTATGATGTGTAGATTGAAAGTTACTGTCTATTTGTTTGATCTAATGCTTGCCTGAGTGTGTCACTTTATTTCACCCTGGATTTTGTGTGATTGCATGTATTTAGGGAAAACTCTCTCACTGAGTCGGTGGACCCACCCCACGTTTAACATTGCAGATGTAGGTATCTGCGAAGCCGCCAGAAGTCTTGGATGTCATGTGGAAAACTTTTAATGGGTTGATACCCATAGTATAAGAGTATATAGTTTTTAACAGGACTTTGTAATTTTTGTTGTTTTAATTACTCTTATGTATTATATTCATTATGTTGCAATTAATGAATAAATCGTTTTATTTGAATGAAACGAATTTTCGTATGCTTTTGAGGCTGCGAAGGAGAAAGAGAGACTTTCCTCTCCGGTCGGTCATGGCTACTAAATTTGGGTCATGCCAGTCAGTCTTTCTAAACTGTAACTCTCGCCAATAGGTAAGAAGTGAGCACACTTCGTTAACCTATCGATGATAACCCAAATCGCATCATGCCTCTTCGAAGTTCGTGGTAATCTAACCACAAAAGCCATAGCTATACTATCTCATTTCCACTCTGGGATATCCAATGATTGCAACAAACCAGCCGACTTATGATGCTCTATCTTAGCCTTTTGACAAACCAGGCAAGATAAAACATACTCGGCCACTTCCTTCTTCATCCTTGGCCACCAAAACATCTTCTTCAAATCCTGATACATCTTAGTGGCTCACGGGTGAAAACTCAGCTTATTCTTATGTGCCTCCTCCAAAATCACCTTCCTAAGTTCTATGTCTTCTGGCACACGTATTCTATCTCTGAACCTCAGAACATCATCAACTCCTCTACTGAATTCTGAAGCTTTACCTTCATCTATCCCTCTATTCACTTCTTGAAGATACTGATCCTGTGCTTGCTTATTCTTAAGCTCTCTCAAAAACTCATTATTGATGGTAATCATGCCTAAGCATAGTCTATCCTCAATCAGTTCCATCCCTAGGTTCACACCTCTAAACTGCTCAATCAACTCCATTTCCTTTACCATCATTGCAGATACATGCAAAGATTTCCTACTCTGCTATGACATTTGCCTTTCCAGGATGGTATTGTAAATTAAATTCATAATCCTTGATAAAATCCATCCATCTATGTTGTCTGATATTAAGCTCCTTCTGATCAAACAGATACTTCAAGCTCTAGTGATCACTATACACAGTGAATTTAGCTCCATAGAGATAGTGTCGCCATATCTTCAATGCAAACACTATGGCTGCTAACTCTAAATCATGGGTCAGATAATTCCTCTCATGAATTCTCAATGTTCGAGAAGCATAAGCTACAACTCTTCCTTCTTGCATTAACACACAACCCAAACCTTGGTATAACGTATCACAATACACGTCAAATTGCCCTAAAGGATCTGGTAAGGTTAACACTGGTGATGTGGTTAATCTATTCTTCAACTCCTGAAAACTCTTCTCACACTCATGTGTCCAAACATAAGCTGTACCCTTTCTCATCAACTGTGTCATAGGTAACGCAATCTTTGAGAAACCCTCTATAAACCTCCGATAGTATCCAACCAATCCTAACAAACTCCTCACCTCACTCACTGATTTAGGTCGCTCCCACTTAAGCACAGTCTCAACTTTAGCAGGATTTACTGTTATTCCTTCCTTATTAATCACATGTCCTAGGAACTGCACTTCCTCCATCCAAAACTCACACTTGGATAACTTCGCATATAACTGACGATCCTTCAATACTTGCAACGCTATTCTACAATGATCCTCATGTTCTTCCCGGTTACGGGAATAAATAAGGATATCATCTATAAACACAACTACAAACTTGTCGAGTGTGATACCCTCTACCCTGCATACATATAAAAGCATATAAAGGATAAAGATAAAGGAAAACATACTTCATTTATCAAAAGAAAATAAAACAACGGGCAGAGACTACCACATTGTAATAAGTCCAAAACGTGGAAATAGCATAACATAAGCATAACATGGTTTTCAAAAGAAACATAAGCATGTAAACGAACCCAACCCCGATGTCATATTACAGAGCTGGTATAAGCAATCCGATAAACAATCCGGATAACAAACTGAACTAAACATGAACTAACTAATAAAACTGGAAATCCTAACTACGAGTCGCGGCTCCTCGGAGTCACTCCTCAACTGACCGCGCACCGTCCACTGCATAAAAGATACATGAAACAAAACAAGAAACATAGAGATAGGGAGTAAGAAACATGTGTACGAATATAATGGCAAGGAAGCGGTTAGCAAAACGAGCGTACATCAAGCAAGCATATTATAACAAACAGCAACATCATGGCGATCATCATCATATAATATGCATGCTATGCAATGCGGTTCTACTCCACTCCACTACTATGCATTTGGATCCAACAAACTCAACTTCAGTGTTACATCTCCACATTGGTCAATAAGCACCAACGCTGGGGGAACCCTGTCCCTAGGATAGCCGACGCACCTTACTCTCAGGTACACCACCGTAGTTGCGCATGACCATGTAGTCTGGGATGATATCACTGCGGATGGCCAGATCGTCTTACTCTCGGACAACCTCCCCTATGTTGCACAACCTCCCATCAACATCTCCAATGCGTGAATGCATGACAAACAGCACACAGTCACAATCACCACCTCCGCTTGGGCCCATAGGCTACCCAAGTTTCACCACCATCATCACCTCGACCACTAGGCTAACGAGGATTACCGTTTATCGTTTCGTCGTTAAGTCTTTTATGCATCAACAACACTCTGGCCATTAAGCATCAGAGCTCAACGCCTCGACCATTAAGCATCAAGGCCCCCTTGGAGCGGACACTAAGCTACCAAGGTACAACAACTCATCACTTGGGGCGGACACTAGGCCACCAAGGCACAACATCTTATCACTTGTCTTTTGCTCTTCAAGTTCCGTTGGTATCTTATTAAGTGTTTTAGAACGCAGTGGGGTAAATCACCCATATCTTAACTCGTTCAGCTCCGTGCTCCCTATTCAGTACGGTGTGTTGGCCCTTAAGTCAAGCACGGTCGTGCTAACTAATAAGCACGGTCATGCTCTAAGAGCATGGCCTTGCTAGGTTCTGGGTTGGATCATGGGCGTGCTCCTTATTAAGCACGGTCGTGCTCAAGAGCAGGCTGCACTATTCTGGGCAGCAAGGATTGTAAACCCTTGCCAATTCCTTTGGGGTAAAACTTAATTCAACCTATTGCCATTACTAAGTCCTTTAATTATTAATCTTATCACTTTTTAGCTCAATCTTTATGGCTTATAGCTTTTTGGGGAATTAATCCTTTAATTGGCTTCTCTCAATTTCTCACAAAGATCATTCCCTAGGGTCTTTCTATACCTTTAGGCAAGAACCTCACAATTATCATTAACGTTCATGTCTTATCAACCAAAGGGGGAAAACCTCCCTTTTATCATTAACCATTTATCAAGGTTAAACATCAATGTCCACGAAGAACAACCAACAATCAATATCATGATAATATATAATCATGGCATTATCATTCAACATATTATAACAACAATATCATCATCAATCATATAATAAAAGCATGTTGAACAATCATACTATAAACACATATAGAATAACTCATGTTATCACATCAATGTAAACACATAGGCATGTTATCTAACAAGACACTCAATTCATACAAGACATATTATAAAATATAAGGATCATGGGTTAACTCTTCGTCTTACGCTACCCCCCAAGCCTACATATTCATATAGTCCCTTCTCCACATACCTGGAATCACTACAAAAAAAAGGTTGTTTAGCGACCGAAAATAGTGACTGATTTTTTTGGTTGCTTTTGACGACCGAAATGGCGACCGATTATAGGATCTACATGAAAGATTGATTAGATTTAATACTGCGACCGAAATAGCGACCGAAATAAAGCGTAGTAAGGTTATCGGTCGCTATTTTAGTCGCTAAATAAAGGGACTTAAAAGTCTAGCGACCGAAATGGCGACCGAATTAGATGCAACGGTTAAATTTTATTTACATTTGTGACCGATATTAATTCGGTCGCTAAACGGCACGTAAAAAAATTAAAAGAGCGCGTCTTAGCGACCGATTTAAAAATCCGTTGCTAAATTTATGAATTTAAATTTTCAAATGGCACCCTTGCGACCAAATTAGCGACCAAAATATTCGGTCGCTAAAAATTAAAATCCCTAAAAACACATAAACCCCTTTCTTCTTCCATTTCGCGATCTCTCTTCCTCTCTCTCACTCGATCTCTCTTTCTCTCCTCCGGCCACCACGGTTTCGCGACTGCCGCCCTTCCTCTGACCACCACCATCACGGTAAGCTCTCCTCTCTCTCTCTCTCTCCATATCTCTCTCTCTCTATCTGTTTCTAACTTTTTCTCTCTCTCAGTTCCCTCCTTCTCCGCACGGCTACCACCGGCGCCGGCACCACCAGAGCAGTGCCACCGTCCTCCTCCTTCTCTGGTATGTTTTCGTCTCTCCTCGCCTCTCTCTCTCTCTCTCTCTCTCTCTCTCTATTTATCTAGTTTGTGCATTTACTATGTTATTACAACATGTACAATATGCTCTGTATTTACTTAATCCATGCTCTCTGAAAGCACCCGCCTGCATTGGCCGTGAAACTTGAATCCATTAGCATATTTAAGTGATGAGATAAAGATAACAGTGAGAACTAGGATTAGTGTAACTATACCAATTTAATGTTTCAAATTTAATCTGACAACCCTTCTGGTTTGCTTCTTGTTGATTTAGCTGTGAAATTACCTTCCATTTCAGCATCTTAGTCTTTGATTTAGATTCAGTTCTGCTTTGTGAAATGCATCTAAATTGGTTAGTGAGGATGTGTGCTATGGATTTTCAATTTGTTTTGTGCTAGGTGTCTACAATTTCAAACATGGATAGTTCATGGCTTTAGTTCAAACAAATGACCAATACTGAGGCAGTTGTTTGAAGACCATTCTAGTTTAACATGTCCAGTAACAAGATTGTCCCTGTGTTAATGATGTGTTTTCTATTAAATATGGCACTTGTAATTTCTGGTCTGTTTATCTTTCCATATCTTGGCTGAATTTATGTCTTTGAGGCTGTTCATTGTTCTGTTATATTGCCTCAGGGAATATCTCACAATAGTATGATCTATAGCCTCTGTTATGCAGTTGTTTACTTGCTGTGAATAATTTCATATTGTATTGTGTATGGATTCTAATTGTATTGTATTTTGATTCGTTTGGAATCCATGAATTTGTTGGTTCTTATCTGAATCTGTTTCAAAAATTTCAAAAGAGGGTTTTAGGGATTTAATGTTCTTGTTCACTTCTCTGTAAACAAAAAAATATTATTTGTTGGAGTATGAAATGATCTAAAAACATTATTGTAGCCTGTAATTCCAAGAGAGCTTTTCACTCATTTTGAATCGGATTCATTTGGTAATTCTACTTATCTCTTTTCTGTTTGATGATGTAAATTTATTGAAGGCTAGTACTTATATCTAAGCATGTTCATACATTTGGATTGCTATGAAGAATAGTTTATTCTCTGTAAAATAAAAATCTTTCAATAACAATGAATCAATGTAATTAGAATAATTTGATATGTATTTGTTGATAACTTGTTTGGAAATGATTATGGAATCATATTTGTATATATTTACATTGTAAGCATTGGAATGAATTGATAAAGTGTTATTAGTTGGTAAATGGCATGACTTTGTTGTTGTTAATAAGATCATTATTCATTTACTAATTTAAAGTCCATGAGCTTAAGAAAGTCTCTTCTTGAAGCCAACAAAAGCGAGTCTATTAGATAATGAAGGATTAAGTATAGGGTTAGATAAAATGAAGGGCTAGGCACAGTTTGCCAGGCACATGCATGACGTGCCGTCATCATTCAAACATTATTCACATTAGAAAGCAGCTCCGTACACAATATTATGTAAGCAACTCTGGTTTTCTACTCATTTGTTTCACTAGGAAATGGAGCTTTCCAGAAATAGTTGTTGATGACCATCCTTACTAGGTTATCTAGGCACTTCCGGTAGGAAAAGTCCTCTCTATGACCATCCTTCAAAACGACGTAAAAGCATCTGCTTTCCTGAAAACTATTATGTTTGCTAATCTGTAAAGTTGCATGTGAAGTTGCATTTCTTTGTTCTATTTTAACATGATAGTATGCTACATGGATCTTTCCATCTTTTCTTATTATCACTTGATGAAGTTGAGACATATGACTTGTTTTCCTTATCGTTTTATTATAAAATGGATCCGACTAAATGTTTTGAGACAGCCATCCATATAGACCAGGTACAGTATCTCATCAACTTAAGAATAACGATCGGATTCACGTAATGATGGTTAAGGCATAAACTAATCATTTACTAATTTGTTCTTGTGTATTTGCAGGATTTGATTTCAATCCCGCGATCATTCTACCGTCGATGGGGACAACAAATACCGCGTGTTGTGACTATTGAAGACAAAAGCGGAAATCTGTTCAATGGGAATATAGTAATCCATGAGGATCGCCCATATTTTGCAACAGATACAAATGGTATCAGGGAGTTGTATTTGTTGTCCACTGGTGCATTGGCAAAGTTTAAGTACCTTGGGGGTTCTCGCTTCTATATGTTCATCCCTTTAGAAGATTGATGAGTTTTGATATTTTGATTAGTACTTATTGACTGTGGTGTGTTTTTATGTTTTGATCCTTAATTAGTACATTATTAAACTTTTTTTTATAAACAATTATTAAACTTGCGTTAATTAATGTATATGATTTCTTGATCATATTGACTGTGGTGTTTTGGATCGTTAGTACATCATATTTACGTTTTCTATTTATTCAAAAAAAAATATTGGTGTATTTTGTTTATATCAGAAATTAAAAATCAATGGGGTAATAGTTGAAAAACAAAATTTGGTTGGTAGGATTAAGTTACAGGAAAATTTTAAAAAAAATTCAAAATTTGCGACCGAAATAGCGACCGAATATTGGTCACCAAATTAGGTGAGCTGAGCATGCGACCAACTATACGGCGACCGAAATATATAATTTTGTGACCGAAATATCGTTCGCAAATTTGCGACCGAAATACAAGTTCGGTCGCTAAACATTTAGCCTCCAGGGTTTCTGCTACCCCCTTAATTCGGTTGCTAGTTCGGTCGCTAAACTATATAGCAACCAAACTATCATGTTTAGCGACCAAAATCTTCGGTCGCTAAATAGGTTTTTTTTGTAGTGAATAGAGATCATGATTCAAAAGAGAGAAAGAAGATCCACTTGGGTTCCGTCTCACTAGCACTTGTCTACAACGTCGAGGACGACAAAGAGACACTTTGGTTCAACTCTAAGATAAAGAAATCAAAAGGAAAAGATCAAGAACTTGAAAGAAAGAACACAAGGGACAAGATGCATGAATTTTACCGTTTCTAGAGTCCCAAACATCAAGCACAACAAACCCCTATTCGTAACGATGTTCTCCTATCAAGAAGCAGTGAAGAACGGTGCAAGAATGGGTTCCCTAGAGAGAGTTTTAGGGAGAAAAACCATAAGTATTCAAAGAGGAAGGAGGGAGGCGGTTCTATGAGTTTTGGGGTCGTGTAAACTAGGCTTAGGTCGAGTCTAATGGTATAAATATAAGTTAGGGCATAACGGGATCCTATTTCAGCCCAAACTGTATACAGATCGGTACTTTGACCATAACTTGAGCTACACGTTTCCTATTGAGGCGTTCTTGGTGTCGTTAGAAAGCTACGAGAAATATATACAAATTAATATCTAATGATCGAATCCTAAATCGGACTCTAAGATGGTCAAAAGTTCAATGGCAGTTTAGCGACAGATTTGGTAGTTATTCCTAGAAAGGATCCTTGGGAGATTATGATAAGATCTTAAGAGATAATCAAAAAGAGGATTATCCTATATTAATAAGGACTCAAATGTGATTGGTTGAGGGGCTAAAATCTAAGAATTACACTGTCTCTATTTAAATACTAAATCACACGATATCTCATCCTATCATTATCAATCACTTATTATTAATAAAAACACATATCATATATTAACATATTAAATCACAAACAAAATCATATATCCATATAAGATCACACATTAAGGGACACAATATCATATTAATGCAAATAATCATATATTAATATGCATATTATCATATGTAATAATATATTCATACATATATATGTATATGTATAAAAATAGTACAACACTAATAACAATTACATTATTGGTAGTGTGATTTTACATGATGTTTCATATACACTTTTGCATGAATTTTTCATATAGATTAGGCATTCTTTATTTAATTTTAGTTAGATTTTCCCTTGGAACGGGTGAAGCGGTTTCTTGGTGTTGTTTTACAGGAATTAATGTAAAAATGATCAAAATCAGCCATGATGGAGCCTGGATGAAACAGAGCTTGAAAAGTGAAGAATATGAGCCAAACAGAGCCCATCACGGCCTGGCCGTGATGACCATCACGACCATGATCAAGTAGAGCAGAAGGCAAAAGTCAGAGGCTGTCACGGCCTAGCCGTGATTACCATCACGGTCGTGACAGACTGTCTCGCGTCACGAATCTTCCTCTCGCCTCGCGAGAGTCCAAATTTGAAAGCGCGCCTTTAACAGGACGCGTCACGGCCTGGCCGTGATGGCCATCACGGCCGTGACGCGTGGCCTCTCTATATATATGAGCGCAGCAAACAGAAAAAAAGAAGGCTGGGAGGAGCTGGGAACCCTAGTGGAGACCAGAAACCACCAGAAAAACAGAGACCTTGGAGGTTGTGGCTAAGGAAGGATTGGAACCCTAGAACGGAGTTACTGAGAGGGGCTGCTGTGACGATAGTGGAAAGCTCCCATGGAGTTTCTTCTCTCCTCTTCTCCTATTTCTCTGGTTTTTGCTTTATCTTTTATGAGTAGCTAAATCCCGTTTGTTGGGATTAGATGTAATCAAACTGATTAACATGTATTTGTCTTGACTGATTATTCTGTGTTCATGCCTTCGTATTAGTGATTAATTTTCCATGCTTAATGCTTGTTGTGGCTAGCACCCCCATGACTCGATTAGTGTTTTGGTTTGCAATGAACACGTTCTTATCAATTCCGGAACTGAAATTAGTCACCTAGTAACCCTTACGTTTAGAAATGGAGTTTGGTTTACTAGTAATCGCGTAATTCCTATCCCTAATGCAAATTCATTAATCTAGGCCACCTAAGGAATTAGGGTCTATTAGTGGGTTTAGGCTCTTGCCATCCGAGACATCGGGGCTTGAGTAATTTAGTGGATTGATTTTAATATCTGAAGCATGAATGGGAGGTATCTATTCCTGATAGTACATGAGCTAGAGGTTTGGTGAAGTCTAGTCCCAACATATCCTTTTCGCATTCCAAGTGCTCGACAAAAATACAAAAAGATTTTTATTCCTTTGTTTTGTTTGTTTTTATTTCTCTGTTTAGTCTAGATAGTTGCTGAGTTTGTGAACTGATACTTGACATCCAATCCCCGTGGATACGATAACCGGTCTCACCACCGTATTACTTGCACGACTGGGTATACTTGCCCAGATTTCGTGTCCCCAAGTTTTTGGCGCCGTTGCCGGGGATTGGTTTTGCCAATATCATTAGTAACAAAGTAGGCAACTAATTTAGACATTCTTATCTTTTATTTTTCTGTATATATATTTGACATTTTCTTTGTACAGATTTGATTTTTTTTTTCTTTTGAGTGTTTGTTTGTGCAAGGGTGAGGAAACACATGGACTATCATTACCATCCAACTTGGGAAGCTCAACTTGATTGGATCGTGTTTGATGGTATCACTGTTAGGCACGTGAAGATTTACTCCAAGGAGGAATGGCAGTGTTATTTGTCATCCTTGCAACCACCACTGCACTTCGAGCTAGATCCTGAATTGCTAGAGATTCTTTGGGATATAGATGCTCATTCTCTGAGCTTGAGCATAGAGCGTAGCCAGGAGGACATTAGTTCCATGATTCAGAGGGTTGAGATGCGAACAGGGAAAAATTCTAGTAATATAGTGGCATCGTTAAGCGACATCTTTCAGAAGTTGGAAGAACAAGCCAGCGAATTTTTCAAATTACTAGCAGAAAAGCCACATGGAATTCAAACGAAATAGAATCTATTGGCTTGCATGGACATGAATGAAGATGAAGTGGTGGTGGTAGAAGAGCAACAAGAAGAGGAATGGGAATGGAAGGAGCAAACACCGTTGAAAGCTGCTCTAGAACAGTATTCCCAAGAACTATCCACCTCTGAAGCCAAGGCAAGAGCCAATTATGATTGTATCGATGCTCTGACGGAAAGCTTCAAAATGCAAGTGGGGGAGATTTGAAAACAGCTAATACAATACCCACGTGAAGCATTGTTTGAGCAGAATCTGGTTTTGGGGATAGTTCAAAATGTAGATGAAGTGGTGGTGGACTCTACCATGCGTGCTGAGCAATTTGAAATTTCTGCATTGGACAAATATGTCGGCTTACATGCATGTGTGGACGCTGCAAAGCTAGCCCCTTCCATTTGTCTGTCAAATTTCCTCCTGAAGACACCATTTGACCCGGGGGAAAGTGAATCCATTATTGCAGTTACAAAGGTCAATGGGGTTTTCACACACTGGCTGGATGGGATTATGGCCAGAGTTATATTACTGCTGCAATCACCACTCCATAAATCATGGGATCCGGGTGGAGGATGCCCTTATACTGTGAGCACCAACTGGTCTTTATACCACAGGCTTTGGGATCCATGTGGATGCTTCTTAATGAGTCAAGCTAGTGATGTTAAAGAAGCGCTTACTGGGAGGCAACCCAGGTTTTCTTAACCCTTCTCTTTAGTTAGTTTTTGTTTTTTATTTTCAACTCTTGAATAATTTGAGAAGATCAAGAGTTGTCTTTTACTAATAAAATTGCCAAGTTATTTCAGGGAAAGAAGGGAAGGAGAAGCAAAAAGGGCAGAAAAAGCAGAGGCAGCAACCATCACGCCCAGGCCGCGACACTGGTCACGGCCGTGATAAGCTAATCATGAAGACCAGAAAGGATCACGGCTATCACGGGCATGATGAGAAGACCCTGAAGAGCAGAAAGCATCACGGCCTAGCCGTGATGGAGGTCACGGCCGTGACAGGCCAACACCCATGGATCAGAATTGATCACGGCCTGCCCGTGATGAGGCTCACGGCCGTAAAGTATTCCCCAACAAGTTTCTGACTGGAATGAGAGCCAACACCGGCTACCGCCTCGGTAAGTCGTTCCGATTTTTCTTTCCCTCTCCAACTTGATTGTTTACATTGGGGACAATGTAAATTCTTAAGCTTGGGGTAGGGGTATTTTGCATTTGCATTTTTCATGTTACATTCATATAGTGTTGCATGATAGCTTTGCATGATCACACAATTAGATTGCCCTTGCCTAGATTTTGCATTAATTGTGAAAACTGAGTGCCAAATAAATTGTGATAGTGAATTCTTGAACCCAATTTTCTTTATTCTTGTGATATGGCAACAAATAAAAATGTTTGAGATAATCTTGGATAGTTGATAATTAGCATATGGTTTCATAGATTTGTGTTTATCACTGATTTTTGAATTACTAAAATGTGAGATTTTGAGCCAAAGGGGTACTCACTAAATTTACCCCATTCTTTGTGTTAGAGTGTTATTCCTCTTGGATGGTATTTCCCTAGAACTTGACTTGAAACCATTTTGAAGCTTAAAAATTTTTGAAAAGATTTTTGAAAATGATTGAGGCACTAGGTATTTTTCTGGCCTTCTGAGCTTTGAATGATGAAATGCTACCCCTTAGTTTCCCAATTTTGAGCCTGAAAGAATAATATACTTTTCTTGGTACTCGAAAATATTTTGATGAATGATGTTTATAGGATACCTTCTAAAGTATTACAAAAGGGTAAAAAGGTAGTTGAAAAAAGTTTGGGATGAAAGAATCAGAAAAATATTTCTCTTGAGTTGAAAAATCTCCCCTTCTCCAAGTAAAAGAAAAACAAAGAAAAAGAAAAATATATAGAGAAGGGGATGACAAAAAGAAGTGAGAAATAAAAGAAAAGAAAGAAAGAAAGGTGGTGAAAGTAAATCAAAACCCATAAAGGTATTTTAGAAGGTGTCTTGTGTTGAAATGTTTGATACTTGGTTTAGCCTTTTGAAATGTCCTTTTATTGATTTCCCCACCTAACGATTAATCCCATGGCCACGTTACAACCAAAGCAAAAGACCTCTTGATTCTTAATTGTTTTCATTAATAAAGTAGAGATTTGGTTGATAGTCAAGTCTATGGTAGAATTCATTCCTTAAGGAAAATAGAGCGAACTGTCATATACCCCTAAACACTTGAGTGAGGTAGAAAGAGAGCCAAGCAAATGAACAATCTTGGGGTGAGCTTCAGGTGAGAAAGAGTGCCCAAATCAGTGAGAATATGAGTCTAGGGAACCTAAGCGTCTAATTGGACTTGAATTGATTGTCTCTTGCTGAATTATTTGAAATGCCTGTTACTTGGATCATTTACTCGGGTTCTTGGTTCACTATCCATGCTTTGATTATATATCTCTTCTGGTCTTAGTGATTGCTTGAGGACAAGCAATTGAATAAGCTTGGGGTGATTTGATAGTGTGATTTTACATGATGTTTCATATACACTTTTGCATGCATTTTTCATATAGATTAGGCATTCTTTATTTGATTTTAGTTAGATTTTCCCTTGGAACGGGTGAAGCGGTTTCTTGGTGTTGTTTTGCAGGAATTAATGTAAAAATGATCAAAATCAGCCATGATGGAGCCTGGATGAAACAGAGCTTGAAAAGTGAAGAATATGAGCCAAACAGAGCCCATCACGGCCTGGCCGTGATGACCATCACGGCCATGATCAAGCAGAGCAGAAGGCAAAAGTCAGAGGCTGTCACGGCCTAGCCGTGATTACCATCACGGCCGTGACAGGCTGTCTCGCATCGCGAATCTTCCTCTCGCCTCGCGAGAGTCCAAATTTGAAAGCGCGCCTTTAACAGAACGCGTCACGGCCTGGCCGTGATGGTCATCACGGCCGTGACGCGTGGCCTCTCTATATATATGAGCGCAGCAGACAGAAAGAAAGAAGGCTGGGAGGAGCTGGGAACCCTAGTGGATACCAGAAACCACCAGAAAAACAGAGACCTTGGAGGCTGTGGCTAAGGAAGGATTGGAACCCTAGAACGGAGTTGCTGAGAGGGGCTGCTGTGACGATAGTGGAAAGCTCCCATGGAGTTTCTTCTCCCCTCTTCTCCTTTTTCTCTGGTTTTTGCTTTACCTTTTATGAGTAGCTAAATCCTGTTTGTTGGGATTAGATGTAATCAAACTGATTAACATGTATTTGTCTTGACTGATTATTCTGTGTTCATGCCTTCGTATTAGTGATTAATTTTCCATGCTTAATGCTTGTTGTGGCTAGCACCCCCATGAATCGATTAGTGTTTTGGTTTGCAATGGACACGTTCTTATCAATTCCGGAACTGAAATTAATCACCTAGTAACCCTTAGGTCTAGAAATGGAGTTTGGTTTACTAGTAATCGTTTAATCCCTATCCCTAATGCAAATTCATTAATCTAGGCCACCTAAGGAATTAGGGTCTATTAGTGGGTTTAGGCTCTTACCATCCGAGATATCGGGGCTTGAGTAATTTAGTGGATTGATTTTAATATCTGAAGCATGAATGGGAGGTATCTAGTCCTGATAGTACATGAGCTAGAGGTTTGGTGAAGTCTAGTCCCAACATATCCTTTTCGCATTCCAAGTGCTCGACAAAAATACAAAAAGATTTTTATTCCTTTGTTTTGTTTGTTTTGATTTCTCTGTTTAGTCTAGATAGTTGCTGAGTTTGTGAACTGATAATTGACATCCAATCCCAGTGGATACGATAACCGGTCTCACCACTGTATTACTTATACGACTGGGTATACTTGCCCAGATTCGTCAACAATTATCAATTATATAAATAACAATACTAACTTCATTAATAATAATAACAATAATAATAATAATAATAACAATAATAATAATAACAACAACAACTAGGCATACATAGTAATATATACCCTTATACAAAAATCGAGGTGTTACAATTCCACCCCCTTATAAAAATTTCGTCCTCGAAATTTCTATCACCTTAATTGGGTAACTTTCACCAATTAAGTTCGTACCTTGGGTTGAGTCCTTGGACTCAGAGGCGCTCCAACTAAATAGGAAGAACTAAAGGTTCTTATTACGAAAGCATCGTTATCTATAACAAGTATAGATAATTCAAACAAAACAAGCAGAATACTCGCAACCGACTCATACCACGTCCGGACAGGGCCGAACTGCTCTGATACCACTAAATGTAACACTCTCTACCCCGCATACATAAAAAAGCATATAAAGGATAAAGATAAAGGAAAACATACTTCATTTATCGAAAGAAAATAAAACAACGGGCAGAGACTACCACATCGTAACAGATTCAAAACGCGGAAATAGCATAACATAAGCATAACATGGTTTTCAAAAGAAACATAAGCATGTAAACGAACCCAACCCCGTTGTCACATTACAGAGCTGGTATAACCAATCCGATAAACAATCCGGATAACAAACTGAACTAAACATGAACTAACTAATAAAACTGGAAATCCTAACTACGAGTCACGACTCCGCGGAGTCACTCCTCAACTGACCACGCACCGTCCACTACATAAAAGATACATGCAACAAAACAAGAAACACAGAGATAGGGAGTAAGAAACATGTATACGAATATAATGGCAAGGAAGCAATTAGCAAGACGAGCATCGCCAATCCTCATCAGGAAACCTCTGATGAAACTCAGAAAACTGTAACAAGGCCTCAAACCTCGTCGCATAGTCACCAACAGACAGGTTACCCTGTCGAAGACTCATGAACTCCCTCTCCTTCTCACGTCGAACCAATCGCGGGAAGTACTTCTCAAGGAAGCACTCTCTGAATGTCTCCCAACTAATCACTCGACCCTCAGCCTCCAACAGTCTCCTCTTCCCTCTCCACCAGGCCTCTACTCCTCCAGTCAGCATGAAAGCAGCATAGGTCACCTTCCGATCATCTCTGCATCTCATAGTATCAAAGATCTTCTCTAGCTCCTGAATCCACCACTCTGCCCTCTCTGGGTCATAGTCACCTCTGAACTGGGGTGGCTTCCCTTTCATGAAGGTAGCCATCCCTGCATCCTCTACCTCGGCAGCTCTCCTCCGGTTATGCTGATCTTACTGCTCCTACTGCTCCCTATCTGTCATATACCAGTTTTAGAAGCAGGATAATTATTATTAAACTGTTCAATTTATTTTGTACAGTGATAATTATTTGTATTTGATAATTATAAAATGATATTTTATAATTTAGTTTCAAATTATATTATTTGGCTAAGAGACATTTTAGTAAGAAATATAATTATTTTGAGATTTATAAAGGGTAGAATTTATTTTATGAAAGTACCTAACTCTAAGATATCACAAATATTTTATTTATTTCAAAAAAAAAGCTGATTTTATTAATGTGCTAGTCACACCCCCTATTTTACTATGCATACCCCTCTCCTCTCTTAAATAAATAAGACTCTCCCTCACCCTCACTTTCCATTTTCTGAAAAAACTCCCTTCTTCTTCTCCTTCCCCTCTTCTCCCTCAAAAAATTTCAGACAACACACACACCATCACCCCACCACTCTATTTCTCCATTCCTTCCATAACTACCATGAGACCTACACCATTTTCCTTTCCCTGAGAGCTAGGAGCAGCTGCATTGAAGACCAAAAAAGGGGAACTATAATCAGATTAAGGAGGAACCCTAGGGAGATCAACATTAACAACTTTGCTTCCATAACCACCAAGTCTTCATTTTCTAGCTTCAATCATGTGAGTTTCCTTAGTTTAGTGCTTGGTAACCATAAATCCAAGCTTAGGAATTTTGATTTGCTTGATTTTATTGCTTGATTTGGTATCTGCATGTTGATTCTATGAAGTCAATTGAGTACATATTGATGATATAAATTATTTCAATTGCATGCATGTAACTTATTTGAGAAAAGTCCCAAATGAAGTTACTGGTCAGAAACCCGTATAGACATATGTGTAATGTCTTATTTGTAACTATTTCTATAGTCCTCTGTTTGGTATGGTTCTGATTTTTTTAGAAATTAGACTCGAAATGCTACACTTTAGACACTGATTTTTCTGTTTTTCATTGAGTATTGATGGAGAAAAACCTGTTACAAGTTAAGGTATTGCAGCTGTTAAGTTTTCTGAGTGCAGAGGATTTCCTATCAAAACTGTAATTTTTGGAAGGCTGTTCTCCAAGACTAAAATTTTATTCATAAACTATACTTGTTTAGATTTCCATAGAGAGGACGTTTGTCCAAATCTGACTTCGTTTGGTATTTTAATAAAATCATAGAAGTTAACTGAAAACTGCTGAAATTTTGCTTTAGGTCATTAGTTTTTAAGCTATACATTGATATGTGAGTTCTTGTTGTTTGTAACATTGGGTGATCATAAATCCCAACTATTTGTTAAGTGCTTTATTTCTTATGTTTCATGCTTATTTTGATGTTACAAGATGTGTGGAACCATTGATTATTTTGATTGCATGCAAGGATAGGGGACTGTTTTGGGTGAAAGTGATAAGGGGAGATAAATTAACCTTCAAACCCGTATTGACATCCTGTCAGTACTTTGTCTATAACTTGTTCTACAGAGATCTTTTTGAAATGATTCTTGAACCTTTGGAAACTATACAAAATTTTATACGAAATAGACACTAGAATGACTAAATTTCGTTAAGTATTGAAGGAGAAAACAGGCTTGCAAGTTGCTGCCAAGAACAGAGAATTTGTTTTTATGTTGCTGTAGTGTTATGGCCATAACCCCCTGTACAGTTACTGGATTGAAACCATTCTTGTGCCATTAGAAAATAGACTTACCTTGTTACAATTTAGGCTCTGGAAGTTCTAATTTTGATGAAGTTTTTGTGGAGAAAACCCTGTTCCAAGTTGCTGCAAATTCTGTTTACATAACTGTGAGCATATGGGTACTTGACTTGTGTGGAATATATTCCTATGTGTTTTAATTCTATCCAACCATGAATAATATGTATATGTGAAATTGGTATGGTGCTCTTTGTGTATGTATGATCTACCTTAGCGGTTGTTGCATGGTGATTTGGTTGGTATGAATTGCAATACGAAGGTGTGACATTTCCATTTGTGCTATGTCTTCACTCTTTGCTTTTTTTTGTGATGTTTAATGAAGTTATCATCTTGGTATGATTGATGAATATTTAATGCATTTGACTTCCATTTGGGAAGAGTACAAGAAAATGAATCATAGCATGACATTAAAAACTTAAAATGGTCTTTGTTTAGTGAAACCTAAGGTTTCAAAACTATTCGAGCCATTCTTTAAGGCCACAATATTTTGTGGGTGAGATATTTTTGTAAGTCCTTCATTTTTGGAGGCCAGGATATGGTAATAACAATTAAGGGACGCCTAATTGTTGTCATAGAGCTCTGACTGCCATATCAACCGGTTTAAACTATGCGTGCCTTATTTCCGCCCACACTTGAGGTACCTAGTAAAAGGCTTTTCTACTTAAAATGCCTATGCTTAGATTCACATTCAGTAAATAACTCAATTCGAGTAAGGACCCAGTAGAAAGAGATGGTGATGAAAGGGTGAGTTATAAGAGAATAATTCCGTAGTGGTATAAAGTTTGAGTAGTCATACTTTAGCCTGCTTTAGTCCACGGAGTGCACGCCTGGCAAATGGAGAAGTAAGTTGGCTATGAGAAACTTTACCACTACGTGGGGTTAATTTGATATGTGTGCATATAAGTAAGTATTTGTAATTCAACAAGGACAATTAAACACAATATATTGTTTACTAATTTGCTTTGCTTGAAGCAGGAACTCATTGAGATTCATTTCTCACTAGGCTCCTCTTTGTTTCAGATAACAGGTACATATTGGAAACTGATACGCAAGTTCGGGAGATTGCTTGACAGTCACCCAATAGTGTCCCAAGATACGTTAGTTTTCATAGCCGGATCAAAGTTGGAGTCTTACTAGGAGTCAATGTTTACATGAAATTGAATTGTTGATTAGGGGTTAAATGATTATTTGTATTAAATTAATTCCAATTATATGTTCAACTCTACAAAAATATATTGTACAAATTTGTTTCACTTATTTTTAAAATTCCCTATGTTTAACTATTATTCCTGATGCTATAACTAGGTTTATATATTATTAGTTAGTAGTATCCTTGTTGAAGTCAGGATATTACATTATGGTATCAGAGCAGTTCGATCCCATCGGACTGTGAGTTGAGTCTAGAGTGATCCGGCTTAGGGTGTTATTCTAAGTGTTTTGTGATGTTATTAGTCTTCAGAATTCCTGATACGAATTAATGGGGTAGGCCACCTCAGGTATTTGTTTGAGGAATGATGAAGGATGGAAACTCACAGAAGCGTTTCCAAAAGAATGATTTCAAACAAATTTTCTTCTAAGTCAAATGTTTTGGACGGATTTTGCTTCTGTGAGAACAGTTATTCTTGTAAAGATAAATTATATAGTATTACTTTTTAAACCAATATTCCAAAGAAATTAGTAGAGATAATTGAGCTTTTGTTGAGATGTGCATGGTATGGTTCTAATTTAATGTATTGCTATTTTAATGTTTTTTTTTTTATTAACATGTACTAACTGGCCAATATGTTTGAAATTGCCTTGTATGTTTGGTGGTTGAAATCATACCGTGTCTTGATGATTTTGTATGTGATGAATTTTATACATGTGTTTGATTAGTATTTGATTGTTAGATTCTGTTTACATGGCGATTAATAAGAGGAAAGTTACTTTGCCTGCTGGAATAATTAAATTTGAGATACTTGAAATGAGTGTAATGAGTATGCATGTTGATTATGTGAAGTATTGAATGTGTATTTGAGGAAACTTGTGAAAAGAATGTTTTAATGACGTGGTTAAATGCTTAAAATTTTCTTGTTGATGAATGAGAATATTATGTGCCTTGAAAAGGTGAGATTGAAATTATATAGAGTTGGAATTAGGACCATTAGGATTGAATCTAGAGGTGGACTAAAATATGCATATATTGAGCTATAGGAGTCCTCCTTAGGTGAAACCAATTTTGTTTGTAAGATTACGTACAGTGGTACGAGGCTAGGAAGTTTCAAAATTTTACTCCAATCTTACATGTCCCAATAAATTCGGGAACACTGCTGCCCTGTTATAGATTCTGATGCAAACCAGTTTTCTTCAACGCACCGTAACTTTGGCTATAAGAATGATATTTTGATGAAACCAATTTGATTTGAAAGGTGATCCATTGTAGTTGGCGACCGGAAAGTTTCATAATTTTATCTTCTTTGTATAAGTTTTCGTGCTACTTTAAAGTTAGCTGAACTGTTTTGGGGTCTGATATAAACCAGTAAAGTTTAAATGTGCATAACTTTTCCTAGGGAACTCATTTTTGGGTAAAACCAAATAAGCTTGAAAGATAACATATATTAGTACTGTTAAGTTTCAGAATCTTTGGCCGAAGGAATTAATCACAGTTCTCAAAAGACCAGATAGGTTCAATTCTAAAAATCTGTTACAGGACAGTCCATTTGGAATGCACATAACTTTAGTTAGGAAAATCATTTTTGGGTGAAAAAAGTTGGGTTTGAAATATAACATATCCTAGTTTAATTATGGTAAGTTTTATAATTTTTGGTCGTATAGGTTGGCTGGAGTGCACTAAAAACCAGATACGTATAGTTCAAGATTTTGTACAAAATAGTCTACTTTGGCAAATCGTATCTCGGGCTGGGAGATTCTGCATTTGATGACCTTTACCTTTCAGGAAAGCTTCGAATGTCTAGTTCACTATGGCAAAGTTTTAGATTTATATGATATGAGAGTCAATTTAAATGAGTGATCAAAGTAACCTCGTTGAAGGAGAAAAATTCTGGTTTGGTGTATAAATTTAGAATTTGCAAATCTCTATATGTGCTAACCCAAATGGGGGCGATCTTATAGTATTAATTAGCTTGCAGAAAGCTACACCTTAGAGGGGATGTGGTTGGCCTTATTGTTTGGTATGTGAGAATAATGAACATATGGTTATATTTGAAAGTAAATGTATGGGATGCTCGGGGTAGACTTATGCTTAGAACATGTTCATATCTTGATGTGCTACCAAAGCAAAACACAAGGATTAATTTCCATTCCTTATAATACTCATGCGTAAATTGTTTGTGGACTTTTATATGAATTAGTGACTTGAAAAATACTATGTTCGATGTACTGTACATCTATATCTTGGGTAAGTTGCTGAGGTATTTAAATTTTCTTCCCTGGTATCTTAGAGGTGAAAGGTGAATTTTTGATGCCTTGGTCTGCATGATAATGTTTAAACTCAATTGTGCCCTCTTCTTTATTTTGCATTCAAGTTATTGCACACATAAGTCTTGATTAGTAATTATATGGCTTCACATTATTGGTTCTATATGTTTATATTGTTGTGGGTAGGTCTTTTCTTGATAATTAAATTGCTATATTGATATTGGTGAAGCTCTCAACCAATTTGGCCTCCACTTTTCTTAGCTAACGGGTGAAGTAAATTAACACATAAACTTGATTGCTGCTGCGACACCCTAAACTCGGGTCATCACATGGCTACCCGTTTGCGGAAATAAAACTTAATTTGCTGGTTGCTTTCGGAAAATCATGTTTTCTCAACGTTTATATTTTCAAAATATGGTGATAAAAATTTGTCTTTTTCTTTTAACCTCCTAACCACAACAACGCAATCAAGTCCCACTTAACTACATAATGTATATAAGTCCTCTAACTATACTGCCTCATATGTTTTCTCACTTAAATCATAATCAACTTTATTCTTAAAACATAACATTACCTAAGCTGGTCGTAACTAACGGACACTACAACCGATAAAAGCAGCAACAGTATGCCTCGAACTAGACAGCCTTCATCTTCTTGTAAGGATCATACCCCTCGTACAGCTCTGATATGGTTGTAAGGGTGAGATGCCAATATATGGATTCATCACCATAACTAAATGCACAACACAAAAGATTGCACATACACATATACATGTCTATAACAATGTACTCATTCATATTATATCACATCGTTTATCAATGGGTTTCACACCCCAAACATCATTGTTGGAAAACTATGCATGAACACTTCAATACATCTTCTAAACATTCATACTTAATCTCATGAGATATCTCCAACCTCGTAAACCTCGTGTTGAGTTGATCAGACTCAATTGCCACAGGCAAACAGTCACAGGCACGCCCATCGCACACTGTCCAACATCGTGGCACAGTGATAACACTCTGAGATGGGGCCTCATTGTCCAAACCCCGGGCACAATGAGAACATCTTTGTACGATATACCCTGATGCCGCAAGGTAATCCCTCGTTTAATCATGGCACGTCTGCCAAATGCATGCAAGAAAACATTTTGTTCTCAACACTTTTCTTTGTGCTATATCTTTATTTGTCAAAGCTCTCAAAAGCTTACAACTTAACATCGTTTAAAACATCTTTACATCTTTTATTAACAACACAGGACCTCAAAGTCCGAGTGCTCAATCACGAAGCCCCTAGACCTTGCAATCAGTCTTAGGTTCACGGTAATAGAAAACATCTTACAATGTGTTAACTTCTTTTAGTAGATACCTAGTCTACAACACAACAAACCTTAATACCCCGATGTCTCGCTTATTAAGTTCCATAACATCATTTTACATCATTTTTACATCTTCTTACATCTTACATCGTCCTACATCTTTTTACATCTTTTTACATCTTACATCGTTCTACATCTTTTTACATCTCTTACATCTTTTTACATCTTTTACATCTTTTTACATCATATTACATCTTTTACATCATTTCTGAGTTCTATATCATCCTTTACGTCATTAATTAAAACTCATTTACCGAAAATTCTTTATACTTGAAATTCGTTTATAAAACGTCAATTCATAGAAAATCCACATTTCCTTTGGACACATTTTTTTTTCAAAATAACATCAAATCATCAACAACTTCTTTTTAATTGAAACTTCAACTCTAATAAATCAATTCAAATTTAATCTCTTTTCAACATAAGTACTGCTATTTTTTAAAACTCTTACCGTAAATAATTTCGAAACTTGCCGTCGTTTAACATTTTCAAAGAAAACGTCTTTAAGTCAAACTTTGACATTTCTTCTAAAATAATTTTCTTATATAATAAATAAGGTCTTTTCGAATATCAATTTAACAAAATCCCTTTTTATAATATCTCGGAATTTCTTGTGTAAAAATTAGCGGTACTAAAAAAAAATTCACGGTTACGCTCTCACCGTGACTCATAAACTTCTTTTACACTAATAAATCATTAAAATAATAATATTTCTCAAAACTCATTATTTTTCCAAAATCATATTTTTCCTCTTCTATTATATTCCAACATTCCCCATAAAACATTGAATATAACTTTCACAGCTTATTAAATCTTTTATCTCATTAATCGGTTGTGCACTGACCACTGTCAGGCCTCTCAAACAACATTCACAAACAACATTCAACATCATAATCATAATTATATCCCCAGGCAGATCATGCATCATAACAATATCATATACGACTGCAGATAATTAAAAACACTTCAAACACCGATATACAGATAAAAACACATCGTAAACAACATAAACAATTAATCACAAACCACATATAAATCATATAAGCCACACTAGAAGCAAATAGTTATAGAGAAAATCCCTCAGGTAAGCTCCCCTTACCTCTTGAAGACTCAAACTAACGTTTTCAAACAACCTCCCGATTTAATCCGATTTCCTCCGTCGGCTTTAGGTCAAACCAACCCGATTGATTCCTTCAAACGAATTGCAACCAAAATAAATCAAATCAAACCACAACATACTTAACTCATGAGGGTTAGGTTTCGGCCAAGGGCTGACTTTTAGGGTTCAAAATCCTTAAAATTGCTAATCATGATTAAGTCATAGATTAATGGTCCTTAATTAACCTAAATCATAGATTAGTGACTAAACAACTAAGTTTCAAACTCAAAACTTCCTAACTCTTTTATACAAGGATTCGGCCTCAACATGTTCATAGGGCTAGGGTTCTTAGTTTAATAAACCAACTTGGATTTATTAAGCATACATACTAATAGCTTGATTACTAAGATCATTAAGGAAAACTTTGAACAAAACTCATCTAGTTCCAAGAACTAGGGTTTCGGCCTTGATGAAACAAATAGGTTAGGGTTTGATTTTTGATCTTCTATGTACTTACATACAAGAACTATCAAGATATAATCATGAATCAAGACATGAAAATGAAACAAAACCTAAGAACACAACTTTGACCTAGGTTCGGCCAAGTCCAGAAATTAGAGAAATAAATTTCTCATGATCATATGCTTCTAGATGATGAAAATAGAGATGATTATAAGATCATACCAATTGGTTTCATGTCAAAAGGATTTTTCTAGAATTAGTTATGAATTTTCAAAGTTCTAGATCTAGAAACTTAAAAGTGATGAACAACTATGAAATAAACTTTGAATCAAGAAATTGATTGAAGAACATAGACATGATTAGAGAAGAAGAATAGGATTCACCTCTTGAAGATCAAAACAAGTGAAGATCCAAGAACTTTCTTCACAAATCTAACACTAGTAGACTTATGAACTTTAGGGTTTTTGAACAAATGGCATTAGAAACTAAATGAAAAGTGAGGGAGGGTATTTATAGGCATGTGGGCTGCGCCACTTTTGAGGACCAAGTAGAAAGGAGGTGGCTTTTCAAATGATTTAAGTGCAAATAACTCATAGGGACCATTTTGCAAAGATTCCATAAGTTTAAGGACTAGTTTGCAAATTATCATTAAATTGTCATGATGACTTTTTGCCACAATAAATGTGGTCATATCTTGATGACTTTTGGCTGATTTTTGTCATAAATATCTTAGGAAAACCTAGCTTGTTGAAGAAGATTTGATAAAATGGTAGAATAATGTGGAAGAATGTAGAATGGTGTGGAATGTAGTAGAAACTTCTAGAATGTTCTTTGCTCTTTGCTCATCCAAGATGAGGGCAACCTTCACTCCATATTGGGCTTGCGCATGGGCCTAGGGAATTTGGGCTTGAATTCATCTTTGTGGGGCCCACCAAAAAGGCTTAAAGCTTATGTTGACATAGGAAACTTATATGGCTTCAAATGGGCTTTATGAAACTTAAGTCATGGGTAAGGAAGTTGGGCCTCAAAGCCACGGTTCTCTATGGATTTGGAACAACGATTCTAGCCCAATTCACTTGAAAAAACTTAGGGACAAAAGGATAATTAACAGAAAGTTCAGGGACTAAAGCGTAAAATCCATAAATTTTCACTTTAACCCTGAAAAACCTTCTAGACTTAAAATTATGATTCATCCCCATGAATCATATTAAAATCCTAAGATAAACTCTTTATCTGCTCTTAGTAACTCCAAAATCCACTCCGTCGTCTACCCGATTACGTATTCCGCCAGTAAAACGTAAATTATTTTAATTTTTTTACCAAAATTTTCAAAACTTCCGGTATCGTAGCAAATACGATAAAAACATTTTTCATCTCGTTCACGAGTTAAAATTAGGTCTTCTGAGCAGTAAACTTTTACTGTCAGTGAAAATCCAGAAAACGGCAGACCGGCTTCCGTCTGAATTTTCAACCAAAAACTTCCCCGTAACCTTATGAAAATAAGTATAACATGGAAATGACCTTGGTTTATCCAAATCATTTTCTAAGTCTCGGATAAAATATATATGTTTATATATTTCTTACCAATATTACGAAGCAACGAAAATCGGGGTGTTACAGCTGCCATGTTTTCATTAAAGTCAATACTTATCATGGTGTTAATGAATACAGAGTTAAGGTAAGGATTTTAATTTCTTCTTATATATGGAAATTGTGGCTAGGTTAGCATGTGTCCTATTCTTAAAAGTTCTCATTTTGGAATCAACTAGTTAGATTATATGGTTCTGAATTGTCTTGCTTAGAACATTGATAGACTTATTTATGGTTGGATATATCTGAATGTTCATTAGTTCCCTGTCAAGTAGTTATAATATTTATAACTTATAGGTTAAGGTTTCAATTAAAGATAGGCCAAGAAGTATGTACATGGTACATGTAAATTATTCTGTTGTGCCAAAGAATAAGTGTAGTGTGACATAGGTTGGAAGACAAAGAATCCTATTGTTTTGCATAATGTTTTCTTTTGAGTATGAATTTATGTTTCTTAGTTAATTGGACCTTACTCTCACTCCTTTGACTCTTTTCCCCATGATTAGTTATCTTACATTTGATCCTGTTCTGCCAAACTTCATTATTGATTTTAAGTTATAATTCAAGAATTCTTTACAATATGCCTAAATTCTGTTTTGGAGCTTTAGTATTAGTAGCCTACTTTAAAGTAAGCAAGAATGAAGAAAAGAGCTTCGTTTTTGTTAGATGTCAAACAGCAGAAAGGAATGGGTGTGAAAGGTAACATAATTCAATGATTGATATTGGCTAACGTATGGAGGAATGAAATTCACGAGTTAGTAGTGTTGTTGCTTTGTGGCTCCATTTCTCTATTTTTTTTATTTTTTATTTTTCTACTTGTGTGAGCTAAAGCTCATAATAGGTACATTATTTCCTTCCTATCATAATGATAGTACTAGTAGTTAGACAACTTAAGTTTCCTAAGCTTCCCTTGTATTTTGTGTTGCTAGACGACATTCTTAGCAAGGTTATCTAATTTGCTTGTGCGTATTAACTACAACTTGTAAGCAAAGACTTAAAATATTCCTTCAATTCAAGCAAGGTTGCTTTGTTGTACTTCCAGTACGTGGACACCTCTCCACTTTTGCCTTCCATCAAATTCTCCCATGTTGGCACATTCTTTCCATATTAACTTCATGTGCTAGAGATAAGTCGATTATCTATGGTATTTTAAAATTATGTATCCTAAAATATTCAGTACACGACTCTCTAATTATTCTATTCCTTTATGTGCTTTCTCAACAGCATATCCTTACCCTGTTTCCTATGTTTGGCAAAATCCATTTCCTTTCTTCTATGCATTGACAACTGCTAAAAGTCTTACTTATTGTTGAAGGAAATAGAGTTGAAGGCTGCTAACTCTTGCATCTTTCATTCTACCCAAAATATCAACAACTTTTTGATTTCTATTCATGTACATATACCAGCTAAGAGAAAAGGAAATAAAAGTCAATCACCTCTTCCTCAGATTTTATTTTGTGCAAGTTTCACCATTTCACTCCAATCTCCATGATGTATTTCACGTTTCACAACTTTTCTAATGTAACAAATTTCGAGGACGAAATTTTATTTAAGAGGGGGAGAAATGTCATATACCAGTTTTAAAAGCGGGATAATTATTATTAAACTGTTCAATTTATTTTGTACAGTGATAATTATTTGTGTTTGATAATTATAAAATGATATTTTATAATTTAGTTTCAAATTATATTATTTGGCTAAGAGACATTTTAGTAAGAAAATATAATTATTTTGAGATTTATAAAGGGTAGAATTTATTTAATGAAAGTACCTAACTCTAAGATATCACAAATATTTTATTTATTTCAAAAAAAAAGATAATTTTATTAATTTGCTAGTCACACCCCCTATTTTACTATGCATACCCCTCTCCTCTCTTGAATAAATCAGAATACTCTCCCTCACCCTCACTTTCCATTTTCTGAAAAAACTCCCTTCTTCTTCTACTTCCCCTCTTCTCCCTCAAAAAATTTCAGACAACACACACACCATCACCCCACCACTCTATTTCTCCATTCCTTCCATAACTACCGTGAGACCTACACCATTTTCCTTTCCCTGAGAGCTAGGAGCAGCTGCATTGAAGACCAAAAAAGGGGGAACTATAATCAGATTAAGGAGGAACCCTAGGGAGATCAACATTTACAACTTTGCTTCCATAACCACCAATTCTTCATTTTCTAGCTTCAATCATGTGAGTTTCCTTAGTTTAGTGCTTGGTAACCATAAATCCAAGCTTAGGAATTTTGATTTGCTTGCTTTTATTGCTTGATTTGGTATCTGCATGTTGATTCTATGAAGTCAATTGAGTACATATTGCTGATATAAATTATTTCAATTGCATGCTTGTAACTTGTTTGAGAAAAGTCCCAAATGGAGTTACTGGTCAGAAACCCGTATAGACATATGTGTAATGTCTTATTTGTAACTATTTCTATAGTGCTCTGTTTGGTATGGTTCTGATTTTGTTAGAAAGTAGAGTCGAAATACTACACTTTAGACACTGATTTTTCTGTTTTTCATTGAGTATTGATGGAGAAAAACCTGTTACAAGTTAAGGTATTGCAGCTGTCCTGTTTTCTGAGTGCAGAGGATTTCCTATCAAAACTGTAATTTTTGGAAGGCTATTCTCCAAGGCTAAAATTTTAATCATAAACTATACTTGTTTATATTTCCATAGAGAGGTCGTTTGTCCAAATCATACTTCGTTTGGTATTTTAATAAAATCATAGAAGTTAACTGAAAACTGCTGAAATTTTGCTTTAGGTCATTAGTTTTTAAGCTATAAATTGATATGCGAGTTCTTGTTGTTTGTAACATTGGGTGACCATAAATCCCAACTATTTGTTAATTTCTTTATTTCTTATGTTGCATGCTTATTTTGATGTTGCAATATGTGTGGAACCATTGATTATTTTGATTGCATGCAAGGATAGGGGACTGTTTTGGGTGAAAGTGATAAAGGGAGATAAATTAACCTTCAAACCCGTATTGACATCCTGTCAGTAATTTGTCTATAACTTGTTCTACAGAGATCGTTTTGAAATGATTCTTGAACCTTTGGAAACTATACAAAATTTTATACGAAATAGACACTAGAATGACTAAATTTGTTTTTATGTTGCTGTAGTGTTATGGCTATAACCCCCTGTACAGTTACTGGATTGAAACCATTCTTGTGCCATTAGAAAATAGACTTACCTTGTTACAATTTAGGCTCTGGAAGTTCTAATTTTGATGAAGTTTTTGTGGAGAAAACCCAGTTCCAAGTTGCTGCAGATTCTGTTTACATAACTGTGAGCATATGGGTACTTGATTTGTGTGGAATATATTCCTATGTGTTTTAATTCTATCCAACCATGAATAATATGTATATGTGCAATTGGTATGGTGCTCTTTGTGGCTGTATGATCTACCTTAGCGGTTGTTGCATGGTGATTTGGTTGGTATGAATTGCAATACGAAGGTGTGACATTTCCATTTGTGCTATGTCTTCACTCTTTACTTTTTTTTGTGCATGTTTAATGAAGTTATCATCTTGGTATGATTGATGAATATTTAATGCATTTGACTTCCATTTGGGAAGAGTACAAGAAAATGAATCATAGCATGACATTAAAAACTTAAAATGGTCTATGTTTAGTGAAACCTAAGGTTTCAAAACTATTCTAGCCATTCTTTAAGGCCACAATATTTTGTGGGTGAGATATTGTTGTAAGTCCTTCATTTTTGGAGGCCGGGATATGGTAATAACAATTAAGGGACGCCTAATTGTTGTCGTAGAGCTTTGACTGCCATATCAACCGGTTTAAACTATGCGTGCCTTATTTCCGCTCACACTTGAGGTACCTAGTAAAGGTTTTTCTACTTAAAATGCCTATGCTTAGATTCACATTCAGTAAATAACTCAATCCGAGTAAGGACCCAGTAGAAAGAGCTGGTGATGAAAGGGTGAGTTATAAGAGAATGATTCCGTAGTGGTATAAATTTTGAGTAGTCCTATTTTAGCCTGCTTTAGTCCACGGAGTGCACGCCTGGCAAATGGAGAAGTAAGTTGGCTATGAGAAACTTTACCACTACGTGAGGTTAATTTGATATGTGTGCATATAAGTAAGTATGTGTAATTCAACGAGGACAATTTAACACAATATATTGTTTACTAATATGCTTTGGTTGAAGCAGGAACTCATTGAGATTCATTTCTCACTAGGCTCCTCTTTGTTTTAGATAACAGGTACATATTGGAAACTGATAAGCAAGTTCAGGAGATTGCTTGATAGTCACCCAATAGTGTCCAAGATACGTTAGTTTTCATAGCTGGATCAAAGTTGGAGTCTTACTAGGAGTCAATGTTTGCATGAAATTGAATTGTTGATTAAGGGTTAAATGATTATTTGTATTAAATTAATTCCAATTATATGTTCAACTCTACAAAAATATCTTGTACAAATTTGTTTCACTTATTTTTAAAATTCCCTATGTTTAACTATTATTCCTGATGCTATAACCAGGTTTATATATTATTAGTTAGTAGTATCCTTGTGGAAGTCAGGATATTACACTATCTCTCTGCATCATCTAAGCATTCTGCTGCGTCTGCTGCAGCAGTGCAGTAGCCAGCTCCCGGATAGTCTGAAGAGTCTCGGATGACTCTCCTCCGCCTCCGGTGTGAGAAGTCTCACTGTTGCCACCTCCGGCAACTCTCTTAGGGGTTCTACCGCCACCTCGTCCCCATCGTCCTCTACCTCGAGTCATGATCCTATCAAAGAAATCATCAGCTCACATTCATATGACATATAATATTACATAAAACTATAATATAAATACTATACGCCACATAAATGTTAATTATCACGTCCGGACTCACTACCCAACGTCTAAGCATAGAAGTTATCCGATGTAGATTCAACTAAAATGGCCAGTACACCCTAACCTCACAGTCTAATCAGAATCAAACTGCTCTGATACCACCAAATGAGACACCCCCGTGTCCCATTATAAAAACCATAATATATTTAAACTTGATCGTGATATTAACGTTAAGCGAATATGTAAAACAGCGAAGGAGTAAAAACCTTAACTAAAATAACCATCAAATATAAACATAACATCACACGTACATATATACAATATCATACAAGTAGCGTCATAACTCGCTGTAGAGGGAATCCCATCAGTAGGATCCCATATAAAGGTACAAATCAGACGCGAATAAGAAAATACATCAAAGGGCTAATAAAAGATGCCTCACCATCGCTCTATACATGATACGCACTGGTCGATCCTATCACAACCGACTACTACTACCCTCGCTATCACCTCTGCCTCCTCTAGGTCTGGATGGTCCCGATAATCTTCTACTACTGCTAGATGAGCTCCTCCCAGGACACCGCTGAAACAAGCGTAGGTATGCCAAGCTGTTTCGAGAGGATAACCTGGAAGACTCAAACCCTGCTAGTCTCACGTCTGAAACCTCCGGAATATCTGGGGCAAGGAAGTGGTCTACGTTAAGTACAACCTGATCTTCAGGTGCTGGTACAAGGACGGGTACCGGTGCTGGCATAAGTATGGGTACAGGAACCGGTACAGGGGCTGGACCTGGTATCATCTCTAGCATCGGCAGCATCGGAGGTATCGGCGCTGCCGAGAATCCAATAGGAAAAGGGAAAGTTTGGCTGACCCAAAAGGTCCAAACCAAAAGGAACTCCCTCCCCTAACCGGGTAGTCACCGATATTGGGCCCGTGTAAACAGCAAAACGGGTGATTGGGTCCACTAGCCACCCCTGCTCATCTACGAACTCGAAATCAAATGTTTTCGTCAATGGGAACCCCGCTGGCTCCTCCAACCAGGGGAGATCCATGTGAGCCATCAACACTATCTGGGTCTATACATATCACGATAGAAAAGACAAACGCCTAAAGAAAGGAAAAAAATGAGATAAGAAACTATCTAGCATCAAAACATGGAAAAGGGTATGTAACATCTACTAAATAAAGGCACATAGACATGCATCACAAATATATCTACAATCATCCTCGAAACACATTGTCACCATCCACCCTTCACACTCATGCAAATTATGCTGACGTGGCCACCACCAATCCTGTCACACATCCCTCGCCCGATTAAGGATGTCAATCAGTCGTCCAAGCGATGCGCCCCTAAATCTCGTTGCACACCCTCATCCACGGTGAGAATGCTCATGCAAAGCAATGACACTATAGTTGTACATCTCGCTCCAGTGCACACCCTGGTTCTCTCCCGAGGGTGCTCATGCATAGCAATGACACTATAGCTGCACAGCCTAAATCTAAGTTGGGACGGTCCCGCGAGGACTTCAGACCTCGTGTGTTCCAAATACACGACTGTGATCAACAACATGCATCTATATGGGTCTCGCCGACATATATCGAGTCATACCCTAGTGCCTTAACCTCTCATCACTATCTCATAAAATATCTCAAAATAATATCATACCATCAATCTCCTGATAATAAAATATTAATTAATTAGGTTAGGCACATCTAAACTAAATCATGTATCATACACTCCCCAACATGCATCGCTCCAAAATATAATATACCACTGCCTAGGAAACAACTAAGCATGTTACAACAAATCAAACATATTATCATCCAATACATTTTATCAACCATAATCATATAATAATAATAATAATAATAATAATAATAATAATAATAATAATAATAATAATAATAATAATAATAATAATAATAATAATAATAAATAATAATAATAATAAATAATAATAATAATAAAATAATAATAAAATATTTAAATAAACTTAATTAATCACAATTAACATATTAATCCAAACAGCACACATCAAGCAGCTCAATATAGTAAAAATCAGACAATCTCAAATATCACAAAATCAACCTAATGGCGATAAACCTACAATCTCCATATCATCATTGGTATCACTAAGTAGTCGCCAATGTGATATTGACATTTTCAATTATTCGCCTACTAGTATGGTTTAGGTCGCCCTACGCCATTATTGAATAAAATGCTACTTAGCCACTTCCGACGTTAGATGGCTTCTTTCTCCCACCTGAGGTGTCGTAGGCTAGCTTAGAAGCAACGAAACGAGCCCTCTCTAATCCCCCTAGCTGCTGCCACGCCAAGAACAAGGGTCTCTGGACCTCCAAAAATTCACCTCAATACATCATTGTGAAGTACGTGTTACGGGTAGCCCTAATCTGAATACGGAATTAAAAATCGATATACGGGTAACCCTCAATACCGTCACTGATGGCATTTCGACATAAAAAGGGTATAGATTACCTTAGCTTAGAGAAGAAAAGGAAGCTAGGGTTTAGAAGATATTGTTGCCACCATCACAATGATGTAGTCAAAATTGTGATAGGACGATCGGATTGCTCGGAAACTGAGCCTGAAGCTCTCTCTCTCTAACTAACCTCTCTCTATCTCTCTACACTTCTGCTTCTATCTCTGCTTCATTTTCATCTCAGATAACTTAAGTTACCTCTTGATCTCTTTAATTATTTATTTTTTCATTTTTTTCAAGTTGCGCCCGGCACACAGAACCTGAGCCTGGCGCACAATTGAAAACTTCAACGTGAAGTTTTTGTCGTCGAGTGTCCTTCCTTGCGTCGCTAGGTGACATGTGTCGACACGTGTCGCCGCCCTTCTGTGCCTGGCGCCCCTTGCTGTCCAGCAAACCCTAATCCTTACGTTTTATCACGTTCTTAGCTCGTTTGAAGTTCGATTGACCTCAAATTTGAAACATAGACTCCTCTACACCTAAGGAATAAGATCAAGTCTTCACACATGCATAATCTATTCCTCTAACATAAATTTCATATCGTGCACTCTTGCACATTCTAAGCTAGATAAAGAACTCTAGTTTATGTTTTGGCTCGATTTGAAGCTGCTTAGACCTCTAATCAAGGTCTTAAACATGGTCATTAAACATATAAACATAATCATCAAAGCACGAATGTTACACCAATTTTAAAATTGTTTGGCCCAATTTCTCATTTTATGGGAAAAAAAATTACTGGACCAAATACTACTTACTTTAGGTATAAACTTATGTTAAATGAGACTGTCCAAAAATATAATGGCTATCAAGTGTGTAATTATGTATACTATAATGTAAGAAATAAAAAAATTTCAACATGTTTTTAGTCCCTCAAATTTCGGTGATGTTTAATAGTCAATTTTAATCCCTCATTTGAAAATATATATATTTTTAGTCCTCAAATTCTAAAACATATCAGTTTTGGTTCCCAAATGGGACTAAAACGTACTTTGAATAATTCTAAAACGTACGTTTGAATAATTCTAAAACGTACGTTCGGGATATAAAAAATATACGTCAAAACTGACACATTTTAGAATTTGGAAGACTAAAAAAAAGTACATTTTTGGACTAAAATCGAACATTATCCAAATGGGTAAAGATATTTGGACATACGATTTGGACACCTTGTATAGACACCGTAAAACTTATGATTGACTTGAGAGTGATGTAATGCATAATAAGAAAGAAGAAAATAATAAATAAATAAGGATAAATACTTTTGTACGGTATTGAACACCATTTTTATGTCCAAATAAATATTATTACTCTATCCAAATTTAAGAGAATAAAAAGGGTAGGAAAAAAAAAAGTAGGAAGAACGAGTCAATGACTCGATATTGGTTAACCCGTCACCAGGAAGAAATGCGAAGTTACAAAAGAGTTTCGTCCTATTCCTTCCTCGCCTCTCCCTCCCGATTCCTGAATGCTTTTTAACGCGCATCTCCATCCCAAGCCCCTCTTTGAAGAAAACTCAATGCTTATATTCTAACACACTTTTCCCACTTCACCAACATATCAATATTCCATTTTCCATTCCTTCACTTCTCGATCTGCCCCTTCTACACACACCGTAATCTTTCATCTCAATCTGTGAGTTCATCATAACTTTACTCCTTACTATTATTTTCATTTCCATTTCATACATCTATTCACATTTTTATCATTATTTGAATTTGCCCTTTACCAGATCAACATTGTTTAGCTTAGTTTCTCTGTGTTAACTTTGATTTGAACATTTTCATTTCCAATATTTAGAAATATGGTTTAGTTAATCTGTTGGTCCTTGAACTATTTGAGAGTTTTCAAATAGATCCAAGTTTGTAATCGGGTCGTTGAACATATAGAAAATTTATAATCGGGTCCTTTGTACGCTTTTCTGTTAGGGTTTGGTTAAGTATATGTTGATCCATTCACTCATCATTTGTAGGTCGCTGAACTTTTTGAAAACATTCAAGTAGGTCCCTATACTCTGTATAAAAATTCAATTAGGTCTGTATACTTTTTGGAACTTTAACGAAACCCTAACGAAAAAATGTACGAGTGACTCAATTACAAAATTTCTATATGATCAAAAACCCAATTGCAAACTTTTATAAGTATAGGGACTTACTTGAACATTTCCAAATATTTTAGGGACCAACAGATTAATTAAACCTAGAAATAATTACAAAAGTATCACATTAAAGTAGAAATCTTTAGAATGAGGAAACAGACGTGGCATTTCTGCAATTATTAATGAAAACATATCACTGTGACAAAGCACACAAACAGATCCTTATACCCTTATTTTCCAATAGTTTCATGAAATGACTTATTTTTAACATATTGCATCAGGGTTGAATTTTTGGCAATTGATATGGGTGATAACAGTTCTGCATCTGGGTCTCCAAAACCAAACCCAGATCATGTTGATAGCAATAGCTCATTGGAAACCATTGTACAAAGGTTCCAAGATTCAATGTCTCTTGAGAAGAGACATAAGTTCTGGGAAACTCAGCCTGTTGGTCAATACAAGGATGTTGGAGATGCAAGCTTAACAGAAGGCCCGATTGAACCCCCGACACCCTTGTCTGAGGTCAAGCAGGAACCTTACAATCTTCCAAATGCTTATGAGTGGACCACATGTGACATGGACTCTGAGGAAACATGTGATGAGGTTTATCTTCTGTTGAAGAATAACTATGTTGAGGATGATGAGAACATGTTTAGGTTCAATTATTCCAAGGAATTTCTACGGTGGGCGCTGCGTGTTCCTGGTTATTACAGGAGTTGGCATATTGGTGTTCGCGCTAAAACTTCCAACAAGTTGGTTGCTTTCATCACTGGGGTGCCTGCAAGAATCAGGGTTAGTGATGAGGTTGTAAAAATGGCAGAGGTTAACTTCTTATGTGTCCATAAGAAGCTTAGATCGAAGAGACTTGCGCCTGTTTTGATCAAGGAAGTTACTAGGAGGGTTCATTTGGAGGATATTTGGCAGGCAGCGTATACAGCTGGAGTTGTTCTTCCAACTCCAATAACAACTTGTCAATATTGGCATAGATCATTGAATCCAAAGAAGCTTATTGATGTTGGGTTTTCAAGGCTAGGTGCTAGGATGACAATGAGCCGGACTATAAAACTTTACAAGTTACCTGATTCAACAGTTACTCCTGGATTCAGAAAAATGGAGCTAAGGGATGTCCCTACTGTTACTCGGTTGCTTAGGAACTACTTAAGTCAGTTTGTTGTTGCTCCTGATTTTGATGAAAATGATGTTGAGCATTGGCTTCTTCCCTGCGAGAATGTGGTGGATAGTTACTTGGTTGAGAGTCCTGAAAATCATGAGATCACAGACTTCTGCAGCTTCTACACTCTTGCTTCTTCTATCCTTGGAAATCAATCCCACTCAACTTTGAAAGCTGCTTATTCATATTATAATATCTCCACCAAAACTCCACTGCCTCAGTTGATGAATGATGCACTGATTGTAGCAAAGCAAAAGGAATTTGATGTTTTCAATGCCTTGGATATAATGCATAACGAGACTTTCCTCAAAGAGCTTAAGTTTGGGCCGGGAGATGGACAGCTTCACTACTACTTGTACAATTATAGGGTTCGTAGTGGTTTGAAACCATATGAACTTGGGCTTGTGCTCTTATAGTTTGATATTTTTCAGTTTTAGATTTGCGATTGTTATTGGCAAAACCATTCATTTGTTTTGTTTATGATGAGCATTGTGTTTCAACTTTCAACCTCATTTCTTGTTCCTTGGCAAATATTGGCAATTCACAGATTATGTTTCCTGGGATGTTAGAGCCTATCTTTTGACAGACTTTCAGCTAATATGCTTACATTGCAAAATCCTGAAGTTGTTATAGTCTGCTGCTTCAATTTCCTTCTTGATCTATTTTCCTCTTGATTTTGTCTGTGCATGTCAAGTTCTTAAGAAATCTTGCAAAATTAATTTTGTTTAGCATATCTTTTGTTGCTGATGAGTGTGGCTGCATTTGCTCATTTAATCTCTCATTCCTGATTTAATTTTAAGAGGTGTGGATGTTTGTTTAAATAGAATTTTAGTGGATAATTTAATGGTTTTACATACCTTTGATTTTTAGGCGGTCTTCATTAATCATTATTAGTGAAGGGTTAATTTAGCTGTTTATGAAGGTATAGTTGTTGACTGTGGCTCATTATTTGACCTCTATTTTTTAACTTTTTGTTGGGTTTGTGATCAGTTTGAAAAGATTAGAGTAAACCTCCCTGAAAGTGAAAATCACCTTTCTATCTGCTAGATTAAGAAAAGACTGCATAAAGGATGTGAAGGGCTCCGCGTAGAGGTTGATATAAAACTAAGTTGTTGAATCAGCACTTGTACATCATAGGCCAGCACTTCAGTCTTCACCTCTGGTAACCTGGATTTCTTTGTTAGCTACAACTTTGCCTTGGAACCAAAACATTATACCCTTTACAAGCAAAATTGAACAAGCTCTGGAATAGTAGCAAGTCTCTTAGAAAACATTATTTGCACTATTCTATGGAGCACAGACTCTTGAGTAATATGTGTATTATTCACACACAGCAAAATACTAGTCACTATTTGAATTTAACAAAATGATAACATGAGGGCTTTTTGCCAACAAACTAATCACATTGGGCTTTGTGCTAACAAAATCATGTTTGGGCTTACTCAACTAACAACAAGAATCTTTGTAGAAGCCTCCGGAATCCCCTTTCCAGGAACCATCCGGAATTTCCTTTTCGGACAACATCCGGAATTCCGTTTCCGGGAACCATCCAGAATTTCCTTTCCGGACAATGGCAAGGACAAAAATGAAGATGTGCAGGTGATGTAGGGCTTCGCCAGATAACAAAGGTACCTTGTTCTGAAAAGGAGGGAATAATTACAGAGTAAGACATAAAGTGAACGAAATTGAGAATACAGTGAGTGAGTGAGTGAGTGTGTCACCGTGCGGACGCAGTAATCGGTTTTAGAGAGAGGGTGAGGCTGCTCGTCTTCTGCATCAGTAAGAAGACGCCTGGGAGTTCCAAGGAATTGAAAATGGGATTTGGTTGCGGGTTCATGTTCTTCTCTGTCCTGCAAGCTACAAGGAAGCATATGGCGAGTGAGAGAAGGTCGAATAAAGATTTTGGTGATGTCGTTTTGTGAAACCGTCAAGAGCAGAGAAATAAAACCCAACAACATCAACTCTGCCAGCAAAACACAGTTGGGTGTGGGGGGAGGGAGGCGAGTTTTCTGATGGGAGGTGTTGGGTGTTGGGGGAGGGAACCGAGTTGGGTGTGGGGGTGATGGTGGAGGGAAGGTGTTGTGCAGTGAAGAGGGTATTTTTGGAAAGAAAAATGGCAAAATCAAGTTGCAAGGTGCAACTAGTAAATTGTAAGATGTTAATAGCAATGGTCATTTTTGTATTAATGGAACTAACAACCCGGGGCAAGGTGAAAACATAAAAAAAAAAAAAAAAAACTAGATGGTTCACAATGAGATGGACCTAAATCCAAGTGAATTTAACATAAAAGAATCAATAAAATATATAATGAGCTAGGGTCAACAAAAGAAATGGTTTCTTGTTGCAGAACTTTTAAGATTTTTTCAATGTCAAGGTGCACTTTGTTTTAAAAAATTGAGAAGGTAAGGTTAGGACTGATGTTAATTTGATGGTCCAGCAACCAAGGTTGCCATGCTACACTATAAACATTTTTAACATTATCAACTTTCTTATATCTTTTACCCATTAATAATAATGCTTATGTCCAGGAGGCCAGGACAGCTGGTAACTCACACCCTTCAATAATTTGACATCTATTCCACTCAAACCACCCATGACTGATAAGGAACAATGATTCAGCTATAGGTGTGGCCTGAATAATGATATTTGGGCACACAATTTAGATAATTTGTATAGATACTGTAGAACTTATGAGTATTTTGAGAGTGATGAAATACATAATGAGAAATAAGAAAACAATAAATAAGTGGGGATGAGTACTTTTATACGGTGTTGGACACCATTTTTGTGTCCAAATATCATTACTCGTGTGGCCTTGTGTTATGGTTGTCAGAATGCATATGCTGGCTAATAATAATTTTAAATTCTTAATGCCAGCACAATGCTCCAAAGTCGTACCCAAAATTGAAAGTGCATATCTTTATCTAGTGAATTTTATTTTCATGAGCAAAGTGAAAGCACTTTCAAATGAATAAGTGATCGGTTCTCTACCTTACCAAAAAAAAATGAATGAGTGATCACTAATATTAATAAAGCCTATGTTAATATTATTACATGTCTCGTTTCTTGCCTATAAATAAAGCCATTGTTAGGTGTATTTACCACATACATCGTGACCTATATCAACAAAGTGACAATGAATAGATCATGCAGCTCTAATGCATATTTTTGGCTTATGAGTTTGTTCATGTTGAGTGTGGCAGCAAGGCCCCAACTGACCCCAGATTTTTATGAGACAACATGCCCTGATCTTATGAGAATAGTAAGAAGAGAAGTTCATAATGCTCTCAAAAATGAGATGAGAATGGGTGCTTCTTTGCTTCGGCTTCACTTCCATGATTGCTTTGTAAATGTAAGTTGAGGTGACAGCTTATTTTGAATTCTTAGTATGATAATACTCTTAATTCTTGATATGCATTGCAGCTGATTAATCAATCATGTATTGTATAATTGAAAATGTATGATTCTTGTAACAATTACATTAAAAGTCACATATGTGATAATATATGATTAATTAATAATATAAAAATAATAATTATATTTACAACACATCAAAATTAAATTATGGAATGAAGTCACTTTAAACTATATCGCATTTGCTGCTCCAAATCAAATTTTTTAGGAGAAAACATTTGCATACACATAATTCATCAATTAATTTATATAGTGGTGATTGATAACTTTCATTCTCTTACTTAATAGTTAATATAATATATTTTGATCTCAGGGTTGCGATGGTTCAGTTCTGCTGGATGAAGGTGAAGATAGGGAGAAACTTGCTACTCCTAACTTGAATTCTGCTAGAGGATTTGAAGTAATAGATACCATCAAAAGTTCAGTTGAAAGTGCATGTAGTGGAGTTGTGTCCTGTGCTGATATATTAGCCATAGCTGCCAGAGATTCTGTTCTCCTTGTATGTTCAATGATAAAATAGTGTTAAAAAAAAACTATAAGATATATCTCTAGTTGAATTTTTGTTTACTTTATACCATAATTGCATTCGTATTTTGCAGAGTGGAGGTCCCTTTTGGTACGTTCAGCTAGGAAGGAGAGATGGATTATTCTCAAACGGGACACTAGCAAATCTTGCTATTCCTTCTCCATTTGACTCATTAGATACTATCATTTCCAAGTTTAATAACGTTGGCCTTAATCTCAAAGACGTTGTTACTTTATCAGGTATAATAGATAGAGAAACATTTATTGATTTGGGCTTAAATTTGGAACCAGACAAAAGTTGTTTTTGTGTTTCCTTCTCAAATTTTTAAAAACAGAAAATGGAAATGGAAAATAGAAGGTTAAAACAAACATGCTTTCAAATTCTTCAAAATTTGAAAAGGAAAACAATTTTCAAAAAATTAGAATCAGGAAATGAAAACAGAAAATAAAAATGCAATCCAAACAAACCCTAAATTATTTCAAATCTCATTTGTCAAACATGTGTTGGTCCAAGTGGAAGTGACCTTAAGCATGTGGTCTTGTGTTTTCAATCCTTGGATCACTTGTATGAAAAAAGTACTATTAGAAAGTGTCTCATTAATCTCTTGCTAGGCAGGTGGAAAGATACTCTAGTAAAATAAAAAGAATTATTCTTAATTAGCATGATAGTGTACTCTATAGTAAAGTATTATGAAATTTCTTGCTTGCTTCTCCTTCATATTGAATATGTTACTAATATCTATCAATCTATATATACATATATTATATATTATATTAGCTGATGTTAAAATATTTTTGTAGGTTCTCATACAATTGGACGAGCAAGGTGCACATTTTTTAGCAATAGATTGTTCAACTTCTCAGGGACAGGAGCACCAGACAGTACTCTACAAACTAACATGCTCACTGAATTGCAAAATTTGTGCCCTCAAAATGGAGATGGGAACATAACTAGTGTGCTAGACCAGAACTCAGTGGATCTATTTGATAACAACTACTTCAAGAACTTGCTCAATGGAAAGGGTCTCCTTAGTTCTGACCAGATTCTCTTTTCTGGTGATAAGGCCAGTGCAACCACTAAGCCTTTGGTCCAATTTTATAGCTATAATGAAAGAATGTTCCTAATGGATTTTGCTTATGCCATGATCAAGATGGGGAATATAAATACACTCACTGGTTCTAATGGAGAGATTCGGAAGAACTGCAGAGTAGTGAATTCATAATGAACTGCAGACAACAGACAGACACAAGAACCAGGAAACATATGAAGCATCTATACTTATAATTCTACTACAGTGGAGTTCTGCATGTAGAACTGAAAGGGTGTGTGTTTCATGGCCAAAATGTTACACTGATCACTGCTTAGTTTACTGTATTTTGCATAAATAAAGTTTGAATGAAACTTCTATTTATTTCTATGTTAAGTTAAACTCAGTAACCTTGAGGTTTGTTGACATTACATTTGAAAGTAGTACTCATGAAATTCTGAGAAATGTAAGCCTCCAATACAACTTTGTGAATGAAGACAAAATAAAAATCACTATCTCTTTTTTTAGAAAATTAAAATAAAATAAAGATAAGCACAGTCAATTTTGGACACGATTTTGGAGCATTGTGCAGGCATTAAGAGTTTAAAACTATATTATTTTCTAGCATCTGCATTCTCAGTTCTCACAGCAGAAACACAAGGGCACAGCTACAAGAAAGTTGTTATGTGTACAGGCCGAGGTGGTAGACTCAGCCACCGAGCTTGGAGACTTGATCTCCCAAAGAAATAGGAAAGATAAGCTTTGAAGATAACACTTACCTAAGTTTAGCTAACAACCTAATTTCAAATATAAGAGATAAATCTCATCTATCATATATCAAGAAGTTGGCTTAAAAGATAATAGCTAGGAAGAGATAAAACTAATCTCTAAGAGATATAGGGATCCGATTATAAAAAGAGGAGAACCCTAAGAGAGAAAGACTCACTTTAGCTAACCTAGATGAATCTCCCTTAAGCGTACTTGAGGAAACCGAATGAATCAAGAGACTACTAAAGAGTCCTTGCTCACTGGTGTTGTCATATATAAGATTAGAGGATTGACTTCACCATATGGCCAGGGGTTGAACGGAGAAATACGTCCGCTTTGATTCCTTTTGGGATACGTAGGACCGGAGTACAACGTTTCGTCAAGCTATAATCTAAAACAACCTCAGTGTTCATCCATGGTTATACTTTCTCCGACTAGATTCCGGCAAGTCGGATCTCGGCAGGAACATTTGGCGTCCACCGTGGGGCCGAGGTAAAACTTCCCCGGTTCCACAAGAAACTGGAATGGTGACTACTAGAAATGGACCAAGGGGAGGGGCGCACATCGCAAATCATGTTGACATTGGCACATCCAGCACGCAACAGAACCATGAGAACATTCCGCCTCCGCTTCTTGATGAAAACAACCCTCCCCTGGGAGAGGTCATGGCACAATGAGAGAATTGCGTCGCGAAAACCAGGAAATCCGATAGAGAAAGGCCAACAACACCCTCTGATGGAGAACAATCTTCACCTGAAGATAGTCAGGGGAGACCCTCGTTTGCGCCTTCTCGCCATGACACGAGCAGGCCTTCTCGGACTAGACCTTGGACAGAGGATGTAACGCCCTTCGTTACATTAGTAGCCCAAATTAATTTTCTATAAAAACCTTTAAAACATTTAAATTAAATAGTCGAGTCATAAAAAATTTCACAATATATTTAAGCCTGAAAGTATCTCGTATATTCAAAATAATTAAATAAAGTAATAGTTCTAAATAAATCATTATGTCCAAATAAAATAAAGTCTCATAAATATTAATTATTAAAAATCACATAACTCTTTTATAGTTGTTTTTGCCTCAAAACCCAGGTGTCTAATAAACCCAAAAGAAATAAATAAAAAGAAATAAAGTAGAACTAATATCTTCAAGACTTTCTCAAGTTGTTGCACCATCTATGTCATCACCTGTAAACTCTGAAAGACAATACCACTAATGAGATTTATAATCCCAGTAAGTAAACACAGTTCTAAAAGGTTTTCGAAAAGATGTTGCTTTCAGCCGGAGCGGTGACCGGAAAAACAACCATGGTATCCGCTTATTTTCAAAATAATATAACTCAAAATATTTAAAATAAATTAAGGAATGTAAATCCAAACTCACAAAATTCATGCACAAGTCATAACATCATCAAATATAAGTAATTCATCACTAACAGAATGCATAACATAAATAAAATCATACAAATGATTTCTCTTGTGTCCAAATAATCTCAATTTATCATCCAAGTCTTTTTTATTTAATTACCTAGTTTTTGTCTATGAGCTCATGACAAATGCAATGGTGTCCCAATGTCTTCCCCTTCTCAGGTGGAGGTATCTATAATGGTGAGTCTTCCCCTTCACAGAAGGATGTATCTATCTTCCCCTCTAATGAAGAGGTATCTGTCTTCCCCTCTAACAAGGAGGTATCCGTCATCCCCTTCCCAGATTGAGGTATCTGTCTTCCCCTCTAATGAGGAGATATCTGTCTTCCCCTCAAACAATGAGGTATCTGTCATCCCCTTCCCAGAAGGAGGTATCTGGCTTCCCCTCTAACGAGGAGGTATCTGTCATCCCCTTCTCCGAAGGAGGAGGTATCTGTCTTCTCCTCTAACGATGAGGTATCTGTCATCCCCTTCCCAGAAGGAGGCATCTGTCTTCCCCTATAACGAGGAGGTATCTTTCTTCCCATCAAACGATGAGGTATATGTCATCCCTTCCTAGAATGAGGTATATGTCTTCTCCTCTAATGAGGAGGTATAACGACGATTATCTCTATCCAAGGAAGATAACCAAATACACGCATGTTACCATACAGTCATTCCAAAATAATCTCAATTCATAACATCATGTCATATGCATTAATACTCGTCAAATTCATATCAAAACAGCACTAAGACATCACATATCATAAAAGACATATCAAATAATAATAATCATATCACTCATTATATAAATATTCAATCTCATAATAATTAATCACAATAAATCATCAATTTCATTTTAAAGAACCCCAAACAATTACTCTTTAATTTCATACTCAAACCCTTAAAAATCTATACCATGGAAGTTTAAAAAATGGTGTTTACTTACCTCTCAAAGAAGACCTCTAAAAGCTCTAAAAATTATCTAAGATAAAATAACTCCTCCTCCTAACACACAAGCATGTTATTCCTCTGGTTGGGCACATTAACATTGCTTTCCCTTATTGCACAATGCTTTCTCTTATGTTGCTGGCGGTGCTAGTCACTCACTTGGTGTTTTTGTTTTATAAATAAAACCCTTCCAGAGACTATTATTTGGTTAAACTATGTTGATTTCTATTTACAAACAAAAATGTGGGTTTTTTATTCTAATCCTAGCAACAACATGGCCCCACAATTCTTGCTTTTAAGAATTCAAATTGAATTCTTTCCACAACCTGCACTTCACGTGAGTTACTTTGGCTAGAATGCAAATTTCCCCTTTTTTTTAACTTTATATATTTTTTATATTAACTTTGTATTCTTTTAATTACTAAACAATTCTAATAAATTAATCATTTTCTACACTAAATCTCCTAATAGCTTAATCTTTTATTAAAAAATACTATATTAAAATTTTAGGATGTTACATTTCTCCGCTCCTTCAAGAAATTTCGTCCCCAAAATTTCAACATCTAAACACTCATAGAAAAAGAAAATAATAATAATAAATAAATAAACATGCAACTAGAAAATAAATTGATTTACATACACCATAGTGACATGAATTATGATCATCAAAATAATTTTTTCAGCACAACGAACAATCTCATCTATATTCAATCACAATCAATAATTAATCAAAATCAACAACATGGAATAAGTCTTGTACACCAGAAAACAATTTAAAGAGGAAGTGGAGGTAAACAACTCAACACAAAAAAAATCAAGCACAAGTCAACCTCAAAGTTTCTCACACACAACAAATTTAAAATAAAATAAAAATCTTTTTCTCACTAACAAAACTCATACCCCAGCATGTTGGTCGCCAAAAATCTGTACACCACCAATCAAATATTGGGTTGGCCAGGCCCAACATCTAAAAGAATAGCATGAAATCTTTATAACTCTAATATCAGCCCCGTGCGCCCAAGTTTTGATTTTAGAAAAGCCCTGCCACCACAGTCCTATTTAAGATTGAACTGCTTTGATACCATAAATGTAATGCCCTTTGTTACAATAGTAGCCCAAATTAATTTTCTATAAAAACCTTTAAAACATTTAAATTAAAAAGTCGAGTCATAAAAAATTTCACAATATATTTAAGTCTGAAAGTATCTCGTATATTCAAAATAATTAAATAAAGTAATAGTGCTAAATAAATCATTATGTCCAAATAAAACAGAGTCTCATAAATATTAATTATTAAAAATCACATAACTCTTTTATAGTTATTTTTGCCTCAAAACCCGAGCGTCTAATAAATCCAAAAGAAATAAATAAAAAGAAATAAAGTAGAACTAATATCTTCAAAACTTTCTCAAGTTGTTGCACCATCTATGTCATCACCCGTAAATTCTGAAAGACAACACCACTAATGAGATTTATAATCCTAGTAAGTAAACACAGTTCTAAAAGGTTTTCGAAAAGATGTTGCTTTCATCCGGCGCGGTGACCTGAAAAACAACCATGATATCCGCTTATTTTCAAAATAATATAACTCAAAATATTTAATATAAATTAAGGAATGTCAATCCAAACTCACAAAATTCATGCACAAGTCATAACATCATCAAATATAAGTAATTCATCACTAACAGAACGCATAACATAAATAAAATCATACAAAGGATTTCTCTTGTGTCCAAATAATTTCAATTTATCATGCAAGTCTCTTTTATTTAATTACCCGGTTTTTGTCTATGAGCTCATGACAAATGCAATGGCATCCCAAAGCCTTCCCCTTCCCAGGTGGAGGTATCTATAATGGTGGGTCTTCCCCTTCATAGAAGGAGGTATCTATCTTCCCCTCTAACGAGGAGGTACCTGTCTTCCCCTCTAACGAGGAGGTGTTTGCCATCTCCTTCCCATAATGAGGTATCTGTCTTCCCCTCTAACGAGAGGGTATCTGTCTTCCCCTCAAACGAGGAGGTATCTGTCATCCCCTTCCCAGAAGGAGGTATCTGTCTTCCCCTCTAACGAGGAGGTATCTGTCATCCCCTTCCCAGAAGGAGGATGTATCTGTCTTCCTCTTCCTAGAAGGAGGTATCTGTCTTCTCCTCTAACGAGGAGGTATCTGTCATCCCATTTCCAGAAGGAGGTATCTATCTTCCCCTCTAACGAGGAGGTATCTGTCTTCCCCTCAAACGAGGAGGTATCTGTCACCCCCTTCCTAGAAGGAGGTATCTAACTTCTCCTCTAACGAGGAGGTATCACGACGATTATCTCCATCCAAGGAAGATAACCAAATACACGCATGTTACCATACAGTCATTCCAAAATAATCTCAATTCATAACATCATGTCATATGCATTAATACTCGTCAAATTCATATCAAAACAACACTAAGACATCACATATCATAAAAGACATATAAAATAATAATAATCATATCACTCATTATATAAATATCCAATCTCATAATAATTAATCACAATAAATCATCAATTTCATTTTAAAGAACCCCAAACAATTACTCTTTAATTTCATACTCAAACCCTTAAAAATCTATACCATGAAAGTTTTAAAAAATGGTGTTTACTTACCTCTCAAAAAAGACCTCTAAAAGCTCTAAAAATTATCGAAGATAAAATAACTCCTCCTCCTAACACACAAGCATGTTATTCCTCCAGTTGGGCACAGTAACGTTGCTTTCCCTTATTGTACAATGCTTTCTCTTTTGTTACTGGCGGCGCTAGTCACTCACTTGGTGTTTTTGTTTTATAAATAAAACCCTTTCAGAGACTTTTATTTTGTTAAACTATGCCGATTTCTATTTACAAACAAAAAGGTGGGTTTTTTATTCTAATCCTAGCAACAACATGGCCCCACTATTCTTGCTTTTAAGAATTCAAATTGAATTCTTTCCACAACCTGCACTTCACGTGAGTTACTTTGGCTAGAAGCCAAATTTCCCTTCTTCTTTTTTAACTTTATATATTTTTTATATTAACTTTGTATTCTTTTAATTACTAAACAACTCTAATAAATTAATCCTTTTCTACACTAAACTTCCTAATAGCTTAATCTTTTATTAAAAAGACTATATTAAAATTTTAGAATGTTACAGAGGACATAGTGACCAGATCTCAGGTTTAGGATGTAAGACTCAATGACTTAGAGATTTTGATATATGACAAATACAATTTAATGTGTGCAAGTGTTTTAGTGTCAAATTGCAAAGACAGGTATCAAGCAGTGATCAATAAGTTCATTAAGCAAATTCAAGGAAAATATTCAAGGAAGAACTTGAAGGAATCAAGGAGCTGCATGTAGAAATCAAAAGAGCAAAGTCAAAGATCAAATGATCATCAAGTCCAAGCTTAAAGGAGAATTTTAGATGCAAGTCTTAGATGATTTGTAAGAGAAAGAAATCTCTTAGTCACAAAATAGCTCAACTAAAAAGATGCATGAAGAAAAACAATTTTCATAACCTCCATTAAAAGGAATAAGTTTTTTTTAATGAAAATGATTTTTGGAAATAAGAAAATTATTTGTCAGGTACAACCATGTAATCATTGGATGTATGTATGCTACTGTAACTGACAAATGAATTTAAGGTTCTTGATTCAATAACACCTATGCACAATATGAAATCAAATCAGTTATAAATGGTTAACTGAATAAAGTCATGTACATATGCTATGTACGCGTGTATTCAAGTTTCAGGAAAATCTGATGTTCATTAATACATAGATGTACTGAATGGATGTACTGATGGATTAACCAAGTTCAAGATTATCAGTATGAAATTGGTTAATACAGCCCTGTACTCAACCCCTGTTCAAAAACCAGAATCAAGAAAACAGATTCTGTTATCAGACCCAAATCTGTTTTAATTGATCCCAACGAATATAACTTGTTGCTATATATAGAGGGATCAAAGGAACATTTTTAACACATCAGAAATTTTACAAAATCAATTTGAGAGATCAATTGTGAAAATCATTCATCTTCTTGCTTGTGCTTCATTGTGAAAATGAGTGTTTCAATTCTCATAAGAACTTCAATTTGTATATCTGACTATTGAGAGTTTAGGAATCAATCTTTTCGTTCTATTTGATTATAAAGAGAGAGGGAGTCTCTCTGTGTGATGAGGGTGAGGTATCCCTAAGGAAGAACATTGAGGCTCTTCACAAGAGTGTGGTAACTCGAGGTGAAGGAGTGCTCTGTGGTGTAAAGGTTTTTCAAGCTACCTGGCTAAAGCTTGTTGTGTTAGTGTGTGAAAACCCACAGGTGGAGTGGGGACTGGATGTAAGTCACAGTGATGGTGGTTGAACCAGTATAAAACTGATTGTGTGGTATCTCTAAACTCAAACTCTTTAATTTCTGTCTTGCACATATAACTGTGATCTTGATGTTCTAAGTTTTCAATTGATATCAGTTCTTGATCTGTTTAATATGAATTAAAACCAGAGTATTACTGCAATCAATCTTGAGTTATTAATTGTTCAAAACTGAGTTGATTAAAAGTGTTCTTGATAACTGAAACTGAAACCGATATATTGTAACTTCAGTTCTTGACTGACTAAGGCCTGTATCTAATACCTGTACGACCCTGAACTGAACTTCTTTCTGTTTGATTCAATCACTGTTTAATTGATAGCTGTGACCTGTGAACATGAATCTTAGTACTAATTTATCTTTCTAAATTAATCTTTCTTTCCTCACCACCTTCTATTCAAGATTTCATAAAAAGTCCTTCACTGTTTTTGTAAAAGATCCTGAGGCAACTCTGATTTGAAAAGTAAAGTTTTTGAAAAGGAAGAATTTTTTGAAAACTCAATTCATCCCCTTCTTGAGTCTTTGAAGCCAAAACAACAGAGGAGACTACCCAGAGGGAAAGGGTGTGTGTGGATAGACGATCGAGGTTACCTTTCACTGACGACATAAATGAGGTAATCATGCCTAGAAATTTCAAAACAATCAATATTGGCAAATTTAATGGCACTGCAGATCCATCTGAACATGTCGAGTCATTTATTTCTTCTATTTATTTGATAACTGATTCGGAAGTCGTCATGTGCAAAAAATTTCCAACAACTTTACAAGGACCTGCCTTGACTTGGCTTACGAATCTTTCACCTCGATCTGTCAATTCTTTTGATATTCTCATAACCAAGTTCACTGCATAATTTGCGGCAAGTCGAAAGCATAGAAAGCATTCGGTTTCGCTTCTGAACTTTAGACAAGAAAAAAATGAATCACTTAGGGATTACATGGCTCGCTTTAGTGCACAACAAGTTTTAATTCCCAATATGAGCTCGGAACTGTGTCTTCATACCGTCATAGGCGGTTTGAAGCCAGGACCTTTCTTTGCAGGAAAAGGCCTCTGGTTTTATGACTTCCGAAGATATGGTGGAGTCTAAAAAGAGAGAAAGAGGCTTCGAGGACAAGCGCACGTTGCCTAGCAAGGAGAAAGAAAGAGTGGTCGGTCCCACAAAGTCTTTAAAAAGCAATGATAGGGGGTTTACGGAAAGCAGCCCAAGTACCAGTCTTACACACCACTGAACCGGTCCAAGCTGACACAAGCAAAGAGTGCAAGTGGCATCAAAATTATGGCCATTCCACTGAAGATTGTAGAACAGCGCAGGATAGAATTGAGGATCCGTGTGTCATGTCTAGATGATGGCCTACTGCAAGCATACCGGATCGAAGCAAGTAATAATAAAACGATGAGAAACTGAGTATCGAACTCAGCGATTGGGAAACCAAGTATCACTTCACAAATTAAACAACTATTTAGACTGAGAAATAGGTGTGAAAAGATTTCAAAGAAAATAAATGAAACAATAAAATCAAATCAAATATTTTTGGGATTTTAAATTAAAAGAGATTTCCAGGAATTAGGTTACCAACAAGACTGCTCATGCTATTAAATTGACTACCCCTCTTGTTAATTATCAAAATTGATTTGAAGGTGAATTTATCCTAAAAAAGTTAATGTTCCCTCTCGAGATACAAGAACCATGCCCAATTAAACCAACCCCTAGTCTCGTGGTAATTGTATTTAAATTGACCCCTTTAAGATTCATGACAATTCAATGAACCCTCGAAGGACCGCTTCTAACTCTCGTGATTTAAGTCTTAAGTTCAATCCCTATAGATCCGATACCTAAGTTCACCGCTAGGTTCGTCCTTAGAGTATTTATGATGCAAATAAATGCACACCAAATTCACAAGTAATTCATGCAATATGAATTAAATCAAAAGAAAAATGGAACTAACAAAGGGAAAACATCAATTCATAACATAAAACAAGTCTTGGGCATAGCCCCAGTTCCTAGAAATAAAAAGACTACTCAAGCATTGCCATGGTCATGTCAACCTTAAATACAAAAGCATAAAAATCCTAAGAGAAAAGAAGAAATTGAGAAGAAGAGAAATCCTAATTTTTGCCTAAGGTAGCAGCCAAGAGATTCATATTTTCGAGCCTAATTGCCCTATTTATAGAGTAGGTTAACTTGGATTTGAAATCAAATCATCAAATCAAAATTCCAAATTTTGCACGTCACGGTCGTGATGCCTGTCACGGCCAGGCCGTGACAGATTCGGTCCTGGAGAACTTGACACTGGTTGGCCTGTCACGGCCGTGATAGCCACCATGGCCTGGCCGTGACAGGTTTTGACTTTGTGTTCTTCTTTCTTTTTCATCCCGCTTTCGATCATGGTCGTGATGGGCTCTGTTTGGCTCATTTTTCTTGTATTTCAAGCTCCGCCTTCATGCAAACTCCAACCTAACTAGTCCTGAGCATTTTAATCTTCGTATTTAATTGCCAAATCAATATCTCCAAATTAATTGTCAAATCTTATCATATCCTTTATTGTTGTGAGAGGCAATTGTTATCCAAATCCAAATTGATTTGGATTCAAATCCATCATGTGGGCCCTCGCAATTTACTTTCCAATATTCAATTTAATTGCAATCCTTCTTCTTTGTCATTTCCTAAAGATAAAAATAAGAAAATCTTGAGAAAATCAATTAAATTCTAATTAAAATAAATTAAATGTACACATTGACTCTAAAATAACTAAAATAGGAAAACAAAGTCTTATTTGGGTTAAATCAAGTATTCAACTCAACTTAATTGATTAAATCTATTCTAAAATAATAGATAAAACATGATAAGCCAGCAGATTATCACTAGACCAGTTCGTTCACCGAGAAGATGTTGGTGGCGGGCGAGCTGGGCGACGACGTGGAAGACGAGGTTATGATAATCGTAACCGAGATGAAAACCAGCGGGACAACAATCAGAATGGAGATCGGGTGCATAACCAGAGAGTTCCTAATGATAACGATGAAGGTGGGGTCATAGGAGTCATTAATACCATTTCAGGAGGTTTCGCTGAAGGAGGTACAACCAGCTCAGCTCGGAAGCGGCATGTCATAGTCATCCGACCTGTCAACTCGGTATCAGGTAAAACTACAAAGCTCGAGGTCTCCCATCACTTTCTTAGATGACGACTTCAAAGGGATGGATCCTAATCAAGATGACTCGATGGTGATAATAGTAGAGTTAGCCAACTACTCGGTCAAATGAACACTTGTTGATCAGGGTAGTTTGGATGACATATTGTACTTGGCAACCTTCAGAAAGCTTGGAATCCTAGAAAAGTTAATAAAAGAATGGGAAGACGAGTTAGTGGGGTTCGCTGGGGAGCAGGTAAAGACCCAAGGGTACATTGATCTCTTAACAACCTACAACATCCTCATTGGAAGGCCGACGTTGAATGAGCTTGGAGCAATTGTCTCAACCCCTCATCTAACCATGAAATTTCCAGCTGATTCGAGGAAGATAGTAGCGGTCCGAGCCGACCAGAGGATGGCCAAGCAATGCTATGCGGATAGTTTGAAGGTAACCCGATAACCGGAAGCCGCATAAAGTACTAAAGATGATAAAGCAGAAGTGGTAAGCTCGGTTAGTTCAGTTAGCTCGGCAAGCTCGGTCAATATGTTTGAGTTGGATCCAAGAATGTAAATGTACGAATCCAAAGCTAAACCAGCAGAATCTTTGGAGAAGTTCCGGCTGGGAACCCAAGTTGAGCAATGCACAAAGGTCGACAGTCAACTCGACCCATTGCTTAAGCAACAGATTCAAACTGATATAAAAAAGAATGCCGACTTTTTTGCTTGGAAGACATCGGATATGTCTGGTACAGATCCCAATTTTTTATGCCATAAGCTATCCATATGTCCCGAGGCCAAACCTGTAGCTCAAAGGAAAAGGAAGTTGGGTGAAGAAAGACGAAAAGCTACAATCAAGGAAACTTCAAAGTTGATTAGAGCAAATTTTGTCAGAGAAGTGAAGTATACCACTTGGTTAGCTAATGTTGTGCTAGTAAGAAAGGCTAATGGCAAGTGGAGAATGTGCACTGGCTACACCGATCTCAACAAGGCATGCCCAAAGGATTCTTATTCTCTTCCCAACATTGAAAAATTGGTAGATGGAGCTTCAGATTACAGGATCTTGACCTTCGTAGATGCTTATTCAGGTTATAACCAAATAAGGATGTACCCTCCCGATGAGGAAAAAATGGCGTTTATGACCGACGGGGCAAATTACTGCTACCGAGTAATGCCTGTTGGCTTAAAAAATGCCAATACAACATATCAAAGGCTTATGGATAAAGTATTTGTCAATCATATCAGAAAGAACCTGGAAGTCTATGTCAATAATATGGTAGTGAAGTTGGATGACCCAAAGCAACATCCTGCCGACCTGGAAGAAATTTTTGGCCAACTTAGGAGATACAACATGAGGTTGAATCCTGAAAAATGCTCTTTTTGTGTACAAGGAGGAAAATTCTTGGGGTATATGTTAACTCATAGAGGGATTGAAGCTAATCCTGATAAATGTAAAGTTGTCGTTGAAATATGGAGCCCACAGAGTGTAAAGGAGATTCAGAGATTGTCCGGACATTTGGCTTCTCTATCTCGTTTCCTCCCAAAATCTGTAGAGAAGGCGAAACCCTTCTTTCAACTTCTAAAAAAACCAAAGGAGTTCATTTGGACCGAGGAGTGTGAAAAGACCTTTGAAGAGTTAAAAATTTTTCTAAGTTCCCCTCCAACCCTAACTCGGCCACAGCTCGGCAAAGATCTATACTTGTACTTATCTATCAATGATTATGCAATAAGTGCAGTAATTATCCAAGAAGAAGAAAAGCAGCAAATGCCAGTGTACTATGTCAGTCGGATCCTGAAAGATGCAGAAACAAGGTATCAAGTAATTGAAAGGCTCGCCCTCACCTTGGTAATGGCAGCTCGGAGACTGCGACCTTACTTCTAGTCACACCAGGTTATAGTCAAAACAGATCACCCGATAAAGCAGGTACTCAGAAAACCAGATCTGGTAGGACGAATGATAGCTTGGTCGGTGGAGTTATCAGAGTTCGATTTACGGTACGAACCGAGGGGACCGATGAAAGCACAGTGCCTTTCTGACTTCATTGCCGAGCTCTCCCCAAAACCAAGCTCAGAGTCTTTCATTTGGCTTTTGTATGTTGATGGTTCATCTAACTTGAAAGGAAGTGGAACAGGAATAATCCTAGAGGGACTAGACGATTTAGTCCTAGAACAATCCTTAAAGTTTGGATTCAATGCTTCAAACAATCAAGCAGAATATGAAGCCCTTATTTCAGAATTGATGCTAGCCAAAGAGGTTGGAGTCAAAGAGCTTAAATGCCGAAGTGCCTCACAACTAGTAATAGGGCAAGTGGTGTGTCGTGCGAGTGCACGTGCGATCCGGCAAGTGTCTTGGGATTGTGCCGTAAGTAATAAAAGATGTCAATCCCACAGAGACCGTGATCTCAAATCGCAACTAATTATTAAATCGATAAAACTGGACTATAAAAAAGATTTTTAAAAGGTTTTTGATATTTGAAATAAGAGATAACCTAAAATCAGAATCAAGTAAAACAGACAGTAAATCAGTTTATGGTTTTTAGATCTAAATGGATTCCTAGGAATTTGGGTTACCAACAAGATCGTTTATGTTACTAAATTGATTAACCCTTGTTAATTATCGAAATTGCCTTGAAGGCGAATTTATCCTCAAATAGTTAATGCTCCCTCTCGGGTTACAAAAACCGTGCCCAATTAAACCAACCCCTACTCTCGTGGTAGTCGAATTTAGATTGAACCCTTTATGTTTTGTGACAATTCGTTAATCCTCGAAGGACGGATTCTAACTCTCGTGATTTCAGTCTTAAGTATGACTCTATAGATCCGACACCCTAAGTTCCTTTGCTAGGTTCCTCCTTAGAATGTCTACGACATGAAAATAAGTGCGCACCAGATTTACAAGTAATTAAAACACTAGAAATCAGATCTAAAGCAAAATCGCAATTAACAAAGATAAAACATCAATTCATTGCCATAAACAAACCTTGGACATAGCCCCAATCCCTAGAAATTAAACTACTACTCAAGCATTGTCATGGTGATGACAAGTTTGGTTAACAACAACATGAAAATAAAAATAAGAGAAGAGGGGAGGGGAGGAAGAAGAAGAGAGATTCTAAATAATAGCCTAAGTGGTAGTAGCCCAAAAGTCTCCCAAGTCCTCTGCCTGATGCCATATTTATAGATTTTGGAAGTTTGAATCCCAATCAAACACAAATCAGATCCAAATCAGTTACTTCTAATCCAAGTAATATGCGTCACGGCCAGGCCGTGATGGCCATCACGGCCAGGCCGTGATGGATTCTACTGCGGGCGCTTCTTCAATTTTTGATCTGTCACGGTCGTGATGCTCATCACGGCTACGCCGTGATCAGTTCTGCCTGTGAGGTGCGGTTTGGTGACGAGTCACGGTCGTGATGGACATCACGGCTAGGCCGTGACCAGTTCTGACTTTTGCCTTCTTTCTTTTTCAGTTTTGATTGATCACGACCGTGATGGGCATCACGGCTAGGCCGTGATGGGATCTGTTTGGCTCATTTTCTTCACTTTTAAAGCTTCATCTTCATCCAAGCTCCATCATGGTCAATCCTGAGCATTTTATCCTTAATTCCTGCAAAACAACACCACAAAACCGCCTTACCCGTTCCAAAGTAAAAACTAACCAAAAATCAAATTAAATATGCCTAAACTATATGAAAATGCATGCAAAATGATAAACAAATATGAGGTGCAATCACACTCATCAGCAAGTCTCGGGTTATTATCAGACAAAGGATCCCCATTTGACCAGGTATCTTTGTAAAGTTAATAGTTTAATTTCAGAATTTGATAATTTTACTATTGAACATATACCTCGTGAGGAAAATTCCGGGGTCGATCTGTTGTCCAAGTTAGCTAGAACAAAGAAAGCTGGCCAGCTTAGAACTTTCATTCAGGAAAACCTCCCTGAATCGAGCATACAAGGCACTGAAGTATTGATTGTCGAGCACTATGACCGGGGCTGGATGACACCATTCTGGGAATTCTTAAGCTCGGATAAATTGCCAAATGACCCTAAGGAGGCGAAGAAAATTGTTGACGGTTCTGGGCAAGTATACCCAGTCGTACAAGTAATACGGTGGTAAGACCGGTTATCGTATCCACGGGGATTGGATGTCAAGTACCAATTCGCAAGCTCGGCAACTATCTAGACTAAACTATTGATCAAGAGAAAGGAAAACAAGCAAAAGAAAAGGGAAAAGTTCTTTGGGGACTTTTAACAAACACTAGGAGTGCAGAAGGATATGTTGGGACTAGACTTCACCAAACCTCTAACTCATGCACTATCAGGACTAGATACCTCCCATTCATGCTTCAGATATTAAAATCAACCCACTAAACTACTCAAACCCCGATTCCTCGGATGGCAAGAGCCTAAATCCACTAATAGACCCTAATTCCTTAGGTGGCCTAGATTAATGAATTTGCATTAAGATTAGGGATTACGTGATTACTAATAAACCTAGTTCCATTCCTAGATACAAGGCTTACTAGGTGATTAAATTCAGTTCCGGTTGTGATCTGAACGTCCCCATTGCATACCAAAACACAAATCAAGTCATGGGGGTGCTAGCCACAACAAGCATTAAGCACGGAAAAATAACCACTAATATGAAGGCATGAACATAGATTAATCGGTCAAGATAAATACATAAACATAGGTTTGATTACATCTAATCCCAACACAGGGATTTAACTACTCATAAAACAAAGAAAACCAAACCAGGAGAAATAGGAAGGAAGAGGAGAGGAGAGGAGAGGCTCCATGTGAGCTTTCCTTCTTCTTCAAAGCAATCCCTCTTGGCTCCCTTCTAGGGTTGAAACCCTAGCCCAGCTGCAGCCTCCAAATGCCTCCCTTTGGACCCCAAAAACCCCCTTCATCATCCTGCTGCATTCTTATTTATAGGTGCATTGCGCGTCCACGGCCGTGATGGCCATCACGGCCAGGCCGTGACGCGTTCCGAGTGGGCGTATTCTCAACTTTTGAGCCTCGCAAGGCGAGCTGGAGTTCGCGACGCGAACCTTTAATTTTTAGCCTATCACGGCCGTGATGTATATCACGGGCGGCCGTGATGATCGATCTCGACTTTTGCCTTCGCTTCCCGCTTGATCACGGTAGTGATGGCATCACGCTCGTGATGGGCTCTGTTTGGCTCATATTCTTCACTTTTCAAGCTCTATTTCATCCAAGCTCCACCATGGCTGATTTTGATCATTTTTACATTGAATTCCTGCAAAACAACACCAAGACACCGCTTCACCCGTTCCAAGGGAAAATCTAATAAAAACCAAATAAAGAATGCCTAATCTATATGCAAAATGCATGCAAAAGAGTACAGAAAACATCATGTAAAATCACACTATCAAAAATACGCCTAAAATCTTGTTATTACACTATCCGATATGGAGAATTATTCAGAAGAGGTTTTTCCATGCCTTTGTTGAAATGTATAACAAAGGAGCAAGCCGAGTATGTGATGGACGAGATGCATAGAGGAATTTGCGGAATGCACTCAGGAGGAAGATCTTTGGCAGATCGGATCTTGGGAGCATGTTTCTATTGGCCGACCATGAGATCGGACTGTGCCACTTGGACTAAGAAGTGTGATCCTTGCCAAAAGTTTGCCAATGTTGCGCAAGTGCCAGGTGAAGAGCTCCACTCCATGTTCTAGCCGTGGCCTTTCGCTATGTGGGGAATGGACATTGTTGGTCCTTTTCCTGTAGCCAAAGGCCAAGTGAAGTTCCTATTGGTAGGGGTAGATTACTTCACCAAGTGGATTGAAGCAGAGCCAGTAGCCACGATTACGGCTCAAAAGGTTCATAATTTTGTGTGGAAAAGTATCATATGTAGACATGGACTACCTTATGCGATTGTCACGGATAATGGAAAACAGTTCACTGACAAGGGACTTAAAGAATTCTATTCCAACCTCGGAATCAAGCATAAGGTGTCCTCGGTTGAGCATCCCCGAAACAACGGGCAGGCAGAGGCAGCCAACCAAGCCATATTGAACGAGCTCAATAAAATGTTAGGCAGATCAAAAGGAGAATGGGTTGAGGAGCTCCCGAGCATCCTATGGGCTTATCATTGCTCACCACAATCGTCGACTGGGGAGACACCTTTCAAACTGACCTATGGAACAGATACAATGATTCCAGTTGAGCTCGACGAACTTTCTTTTAGAAGGCAACATCATGACCAAAGCAAGAATGAAGAAGAAATCCGAGTTAAGCTTGACATGGTAGAAGAAGTCCGAGAAGAAGCAAAAATCAGGGAAGAACTGTGCAAGCAGAAAGAAAATCAGAAGCACAATTCAAAGTTACAATGCAGGGAATTTGTGCAAGGTGACTTAGTACTAAGTTTGTAGAATGATGCAAGAAAAGACTCAAATGTGGGAAAGCTCGCAGCAATCTGGTCTGACCCATTCCGAGTAGTTGAAAGTCTAGGAAATGGTGCTTATAGACCAGAAGAGTTATCAGGGAAGGCTGTTCTAAGGACTTGGAACATCTCCCACCTCAAGTTCTATTTTAGTTAAAGTTATGTAAGGCAGGAGATGTACTCTTTTCCTACCCTGGTCTTTTACCCAAGTGGTTTTGACAGGAAGGTTTTATGAGGCACTCCCAAGTAAATAAATAAATGAAGTTCATTGCTTTCTTTTGTTAGTATGTTCTTCATAACTTGTTCCATCGGCAATGTTAGATAGGCCGAGCCTAAAGAGGTTGGCCGAGCCGAAATCGATCGAGCAAAAGTCGAAAGGCCGAGCCTAAAAAGGTAATAAAAAACCTAAAGGGGTAATCCGAGATAAAGTCGAAATGCCGAGCCGAAATGGCTGACCGAGCTAAAGTCGAAAGGCCGAGGCTAAAAGGGTAAACAAATGACCTAAAAAGGTAACTAAAAACAAAAGGAGGCTTACCTATATTTGTTAAAAAGGTCGACTGAGACACCCCGTTGTGCCCCACTGTATTATTACATTAAAACCTTAATATGTATTTACTTAATCGCGTGCTTACTGTTGAAAATATGTAAAAATTAAAAACTTAAATAATAATCATATAACTTCTACAAATACAAAACACACCAAAACTATATTACATAAATACACACATAATTATCCTTTATTTTACACAACACGGTTTAGGGTATCCTCTCAGTAGGATCCCACACCGGTACTTATTTATACAAACATGCTTATAACTAACTGAAAACAAGAAACGTCTTATATGACTCACCGGCCCTAAACTTACTATACTATATTATTAGGATCAGTAGGTTGTTCTCCAGCGTCATCTTCATACGGAATGTTATTCAACTCCTCAACAACCTCTGTCTCGTACAAGGATCCATCCATCTCCTCAGCAACATATTCGTCCATCTGGTCTTCAAACGTAACAAAGTAGACATACACAAAAATACAGAAATAGGGAGATAAGAAACAGTTCTATCATCATAAGTGGAAAAGATTCATAGCATATAATACAATAATAGTCACAGACACGCATCATTCAAAATCAACAATCATCCTCAATTCACTATATCATCCTCTACCCTCCAACTCATGCAACTAAACCTTTATGCTGACGTGGCCACGGCTAATCCTGTCACACATCCCTCGTTAGGAATGTCAGTCAGTCGTCCAAGTGACACGTTCCCAACGCCGGTGCACATTCACACCCATGGTGTACATCCATGGTGAGAATGCTCATGCAAAGCAATGACACTATAGCCGCACAAGATCGCCGGTGCACACCCTGGTTCTCTCTCTCAACTCAGTCAAGGGTGCTCATGCATAGCAATGACACTATAGTTGCACAACTTAAATTCTAATTTGGAATGGTCCACGAGAACTTCGGACCTCGTGTATCTCAAATACACGGTTATGAACACCAATGCAACATATGATTCTCACTGACTTTTATCAATAACAACCTAGTACCTCAAGCTTTTCCTCATAACCTCCACTTACATACTATATCACATTACTTCTATACCATAATAGCGAGGCACTTCTAATTCATATTCAAAACTCTCACCCAAACAAAATACCTCCGAGTAATATATATCTTTCCTTAAAATAATCTAAGCATAGTATTAAACACAGGCAGATCATGCATAACACATTAATCAACAGAATATTCAAACATCTCAATATCATATAAGGCAATTTATCACAACCAAATAATTAACAAAGTCGGACTCTGTCACGGCGGCCGTGATAGCCATCACGATCGTGACGGACAACAAAGACAAGAATCCTACAACACGAACATGTCACGACTGGCCATGACAACTATCACTAGTGTCGTGACAGAAAAGAAACATCATCACTATCATAATTATTCAAACACCGAAACAATACGTCACATGCAGATGGAGTACCTCAACCAGCGTATCACAAACAGTCAAAAGTAAACAATTCAAACATCCTCAAATATGAATAATCAACCTAAGGCGATAAACCTACAATTCCCAAATCGTCATTGGTATTACGGAAAAGTTTCCAATACGATTTTGGTATTGTCGATTACTCGACCACTAGTAGGGTTTAGGTCGCCCTACACCATTATTATAAATTATATACTACTTATCGGTTTCGACGATGGAATGGTTCTTTCTCCCACCTGAGTTATCACCAGAAACACGTACACGACGATCCTCGTTATCCCGCCACGAGTTAACACAACCACCTTCATTCAAACAACATAACTATAATTAATCAACTAACAATCATCTATGACACTTTAGGGCTAGGTTCGGCCAAGACTTAGAAAATAGGTTTAGGATTATCTTCTTAATGCCATCTTTTGGATCCTAGTTACTAAAGTCTTAACTAACATAGATTACTTATTACAAGACTAAAATTTGAAACAAAATCCTCTAACCTTTAGGGTTAGGGTTTCGGCCCATATTAGGAATTTAAGCTAGGGATTTTTGTTGGACCTAAGCTCTTGGATTTAAGCTATACATGTATTATAGAACTTAAGTCAAGTACTAACATTCAAAACAAACAACAAAACACCAAACCCATTTTCCTACTTAGGTTCGGCCATTAATGGTTAATAGGGAAGGAAAATGATTTTGATCACATGCTCTTGGATAAATAAAGGAGGGATTATAACTAGATCATAGAAATTGGTTTCACATTTTTATGATTTTTCTACAATTTTCTAGAATTATTTGAAGTTCTAGATCTAGGAATAGAAAAATATGATTCATGGCATAAACATGAGAAATACATGAATATTAAAGCTTATGTGATCAAGGAGATGAGCTTTTACCTCTTGAAGATTGAAGAAATGAAGAAAATGATCAACCTTCACTTATCTGAAAACTGGACAGCTTGAGGGTGTGATGGTATTGTAAGTGTATCTCACAATATACTGATCCAAAAATCATGAACGTTGGCTTGATAGAAAGATAATAAGAAAAGGAAAAACTTTTGTGTTGAAGGTTTCATTTTGTTCGGATCATAACATGGGTGAAAAGGGACTTATTTCTGCTGTTTCGTGGGTTGCTGAGAATTCTGGGCAGTTTCGGTATTTTGATCCTATCTCCCAATCCACTTATCCGTTTTTGATGATCTTTAGCTTGTTGGAAAGAACAGATAAATAAGAACAACTTTTATGTTGAGTGTTTTCCGAGTTTCAGAAAGGAAGAGGGTCATATGTTTGGTGGGAATGCGGTGTTCTTAGGGTTTTGTAACTTAGTTGGTGGGGAAGATGAAGAGAAGGAAGAAGATGAGTGAAAGGGGAGGGAGGCCACGGTTTTGAAGAGTATTTATAGGCTAGATTTAGGCTTTGTTTGGTTATAAGGAATTAATTTAATGGGTTTTGTGATTATTTAATTAATATAAGTTTAACCATAGTTAATAATTAACTTAACTAGGGTTACTTTGCTTAACTATGGTTATTAAATATGTGGCTCACATTTGATGGAGGTGTGACTGATTTTGGGCCACACAAAGTGACTCACTAATGAGTCGCCGATCTTATCCGATAGCGGTTCCCGGAAATTCCGTACGCAGCTCCGTCGTTTACCCGATCTCGGTTTTTGAGAGGAAAATAATGAAACGAAAGCAAAATGAAATAGGTAATATTTATTGGAGGTGGATGCACGAAATTGGAGAGATTTGGGAGGTTTTCAACCACGTAAAATGAGTGGTTAAGAGTGCGTAGATGAGTCTTGTTAATACCCGCGAAAGCTTGGGGGGTATTTTGGTCTTTTTACCTAAATGTCATGATTACTTGCATTTAATGCTCATAAATGCTTGGTGACTCATCCTCCATGAGTCATCATGTATGACTCGCTGTCCCGATCTCTTGACGGGTCTCTGCACTTCCCTTCTCAACTCCGTCGGTTTCCCGATTAGGGTTTTACGCCTGCGTAAAAGCGTAATATTTCGTTTTCGACTGAAAATTTTCAAACTAACCAAACTCGTTGGAAATATGATTTAAATATAAACCATTTCGTTCACGAGTCAAAATTAGGTTTTCTGCTCAGTAAAATTATACTGTCAGTGAAAACGCAGACCGTGTTCCGTCTGAATTTTCAACCCAAATTTTTATCGTAAGCTTCTACACTAAGATAGAGTATGAACATGATTTTTATTTCATAAAAATCAATCTCCATGAACTCGGATAAAAATATAATACATTTATACCGGTTAATACAGCGAAAATATTTTTACTGAAAAAATAAAAATCGGAAAATAAAAAGTAGGGTGTTACATCGACCTCAAAAAGCTTGGCAGGCCAAGCTAAAGTATAAACCGTAAAGGGTGAATAGAAACATAGAAAAACTTAGAAAATTTTCTAAGTTTCGAAGGAAAAACAACTTGTGTTCTTGAAGCATAAAGTCACAGTTATCATAAATAAAAAAAGGATTCCCCTTAAGTACAAAAAGGTACCTAAACAAAAAGGGGACTGCCCTAAGTGCAAAGTACTAAAATATTTTTCTAAGCTATTCCTGGACATCCCCATGAGCAACATAATCAACAGGATTGGAATTAATTACATCTTCAGTAGCAGGAGGAACAACTGAGGATGGGTCAGGCACAGTCGCTCCACCACCTCCGTTCTCCCCCTCTTCTTCAGCTTGTTCTCCATTCTTCTCTTCCTCTTCATTTTCTTCCTCGAAAGAGAAGGAGAAGAATGGGGAGAACCACCTATAGGATTATCTCATGCTCTATGATTTGAACCTCAGAATAGGCATTTTGAGAGACCTCGAATGAAGGCTCCATTGAAGAACAAACAGGAAGGAAACAACGAAATACAGAGGAAGATTGGAAAGCGTACCTGGAAAGAAGGAGAAAATACGGAAATGCATGGAGAGGAAAAAGCTTGAAGAAGAAAAGTATGAAGAAGAATGCAGGTGAAGGCCCGAATATGAGTTTCCTTCAATTTATAAAGGGTGACGTTTCAAAAATCAGAACGTTATTGTGCAAAATAATAATGACGATTGGGGTGTGAAGGAGGGGAAACGTCTCTTCAAAAACCACATCAGTTCGGCACGCTAATGAAAGAGCACCACGTGTCCAAGAGGTCGGAAAATCACTACAGCTGCTAGGGCCTTGATTAGCCCTATATAGGTAGTAGCCATAGATCAGACTTTGGAAATAACGCCATAGCAGGCAAGCAGTATAAGCTCGGTTATATTCTCATAATACTCCTACGCTCCCTACGAGCTCGAAGTCTAGGGGGCTTGTGTGCCGGCCGAGGTGGAAAACTTGTCCACCGAGCCTACCGAGCTAAACTGCCGATGGAGAAATAAAGCTCAGCCACTAAACCCAAATAATCAGAGGGAAAGGGTTACTAGACTCGCTCGCCTACTGAACTCAAAGAACTCAAGTATTGGCCGAAGTGTAAAGATCGGCTACCAAGCTCAAGCAAGCAGGGGAAGGAAACCTACACAATGATTCTTAGACTTCCTGATGGTAATTTTAAAGCCAAGCACGATTTCTATCATGAAAGCTTTTACGCTCTTCCAATCTCAAAGCTTGGGGGGCTTGTGTACTGGTCGAGGTGGTAGACTCAGCCACCGAGTTTGGAGACTCGATCTCCCAAAGAAATAGGAAAGATAAGCTTAGAAGATAACGCTTACCTAAGCTTAGCTAACAACCTAATTTCAAATATAAGAGATAAATCTCATCTATCATATATCAAGAAGTTGGCTTAAAAGATAAGAGATATGAAGAGATAAAACTAATCTCTAAGAGATATAGGGATCCGATTATAAAAAGAGTAGAACCCTAAGAGAAAGACTCACTTTAGCTAACCTAGGTGAATCTCTCTTAAGCGTACTTGAGGAACCAGCCGAATCAAGAGACTACTAAAGAGTCATTATTCACTGGTGTTCATCATATACAAGATTAGGGGATTGACTTCACTATATGGCCAGGGGTTGAACAGATAACTATGTCTGCTTTGATTCCTTTTAGGATATGTAGGACCGGAGTACAAAGTTTCATCAAGCTATAATCTAAAACAACCTCAGTATTCATCCCTGGTTATACTTTCTCCAGTTAGATTCCGGCAAGTCGGATCTCGACAGGAACAATACGTCTTGTAAAAAAAAAGAAAAAAGAAAGTTGATATGTTATAAATGTTTATAGTGTAGCTTGGTTGCTGGACCATCAAATCAACATGAGTAAAAAAAAATTTTAAAATCTCTGCCAACAAGAGACCATCTCTATTGGTGATCCTAGCTCTCCATTAACAGTGTGAGAACATATGATTAATTGCAAGTGTAAAGGAAAAAAAAAATACTAACAATGTATTTGAATTAAATTCATTTTCTATTATATCATAACTAATGGCATTATAATTTTGAAAGAAACACAATTTTTTTTAAAAAAAGAAAGAAACACAATTAATTATTTATAATTTATAATTTAGGTTTATAAACATGTCTTTTTTGTTTTGAGATTCTCGATATTCATAAATCATATTGGACTCCGAATAATTCGAATCAAGAGAAAACCCATTTAGGGGGACAAATTTCTCCCAACCCCTATTTTATTCATTTACATGACTTAAACTCGAGACCTTATTTAAGGAGAATCAAGCCCCTTGTCAGTTGAACTAATGATATTGGTAGACATTTTTTTGTGGTAACAATGACATTGGTAGAATTATAAATATGTTTGAAATAATGATTTAGTAAAATATTATTGTAAGTGAATATCTTAATTCTTAACCGAAATTCTTTTTTGTACAAATTAATTTATTGAGTAGTAGTTTATAATTTTCTGTTTATGGGCTGAAGCCCAACTACTGAACCCACGATCAAATCTCATGGACATGGTCGGTTTGCCAAATGCTCGTTGACGGGGTACAAAAGTTGGAAGGGCAAGGGCAATTTCGGAATCACATATAAAAAAGCACACTCCTCACAAATCCAATAGGGGTTGTTGTTATTGCTCTATAATTCTCTGCTCTTCTCACGGTTCCAACTCACTTTAGCAAAACAAACAAACAAACCCTCTCTCATTCTCTCTCTTTCTTTCTCGACTCCGCGGCGTAGATCCGAGGAGTTTGGGAAACCCTAATAACTGTTCTCATCAACCTTCGCTTTTCTCTCCGATCAACTACCTTTTCCATCTTCAACCAAAATCATCCCAAGGTTGTTCCTCTTTTCTTCTTCAATGTTCTTTGAGATTCGGTGCTATCTCTTTTGCTTCGTAACACTTCACTTCGTTTAACCGATTTTTTTTTTGTTTGGATCTGTTCATGCTGCTTTCTCGATGTTTTTCTTTGTTTGATTTTACTTGTTTAGAAGTTCTGTTTATATCGATTGAGAGAATTTTGATGATTTTTTCGATTTTTTTTTCTAGTTGGATTTGGTGTTTTTTTATTTTGTTTGAAGCGTGACATCGATTTTATTCTTTTTAATGATTGTATTTTTATTTTAAATCTTTTTATTGATTCTACATCTTTTAGGTTTACGCTTTTACTCGTGTTGATCCATTAGTGTGCTCGGATTAGGTTTTACGAACTTGGTTTTACAAACTCGAGTTTAGTTATAAGTGGGATGGAGTGTTTTATCTGAAAAGCGAGTTTGTCAATTATTGTTATTTGTTTGCGTGGTGCTGATAAAAATTACTTTTGGATGTATAATTACCAAAAAGGGTATGCGTTATAACTTTGAGTTAGATTGAAAGTAAATTGATGTAAAAAAAAAAAAAACAGATTGCAAATAGATTTGTAAAAAAAAATCTTTTAAAATATTTGTTTCGGTATTGTAAAATATGATCACTTCTAGACTATAATATTTTCAACACATAAATATCAGGTATTTTTATTTTTATAATATACTCTCAAACTTTTTTTTTTCTCCCAGAAAAGCAACAAAATATTGATTCTAGATTGTGGTGTTAAAATGATCATTGATTGCAAATGTGATTTTAGCTTGTATCGTGCCACTTATTTGAGGCAACTTTGAGCTTGCAAATGAGTTCTCGATTGACTGAATACCAAACTAAACATGCTTTCTAAATTTCATGGTAAAATACTATTTCTTTTAATCTTGCAGTCATGGCAGCACCTGAGGGATCACAGTTTGATGCTCGTCAATTTGATACCAAGATGAATGAGTTGTAAGAAATTTCTCTTATCCTTTTCTCCTTAACTAAAAGTATGCAATCTGGTTTTCTTAGTATTTTCTTTTACTGAGATTGTTGTGCATGTTTCTGTCTACTTTTAGATATCCGTACTTGCAGTGTGATTCTAATGTTATTTGTTCGATTTTGATAACATGATGGCTACAGGCTTACAGCTGATGGGCAGGATTTCTTCACATCCTATGATGAGGTTTATGATAGTTTTGATGCTATGGGCTTGCAAGAAAATCTCCTGAGAGGCATTTATGCATATGGTAGATTCAATTTTCTTTGTAGCCACTTTTACTTTCTGTTTTGTATTTTTTAGTTTCTAACCCAAAGAAGTTTTTTCATACTTAATGTGATGACAATTGAAATTCTGTTGTTCTGGATTTCTGGGACCTTGAAATTCTTCGTTTTTGTTTTTATGAAAAAAAAACATTTCAAACACATGGCGGCAGCATAACACTTTGGACATCTTTATTCTGCTGTATTTATGTGTACCATGGTGTTTATTGTCCTGCCACTGTTTTTGCCCTGTAACTGTATGTTCAAATCCTTAAAGAAGTTTGATTTGTCTTTAGGTTTTGAGAAGCCGTCAGCTATTCAGCAAAGGGGAATAGTTCCATTCTGCAAGGGACTTGATGTTATACAGCAGGCTCAGTCTGGAACTGGGAAGACAGCAACTTTCTGCTCTGGAATTCTGCAGCAACTTGACTACAGTTTGACTGATTGCCAGGCCTTGGTTTTAGCACCAACACGTGAGCTTGCTCAGCAGATCGAGAAGGTTATGCGGGCACTTGGAGACTATCTTGGTGTGAAGGTTCACGCTTGTGTGGGAGGCACTATTGTCCGTGAAGATCAACGCATTCTATCAAGTGGTGTTCATGTTGTTGTTGGTACTCCTGGTCGTGTGTTTGATATGCTGCGCAGGCAGTCACTTCGGCCAGATTACATCAGGATGTTTGTATTGGATGAGGCTGATGAAATGCTTTCCCGAGGTTTCAAAGATCAGGTGCTTTTTAATTCATAACTTCTTCTGCCCCTTTTTACTTTTATTTATTAGTTAATATCTGTTTTTTTTTTACCTTGTGTATGATATGCAATACAATATCTACACATGTCTATTTTTGTGTATTGATAATAAACTCATACTTATATCCACTTTCGGCAAATTTCTTTCTCAACCATTTTCTTTCCTTATTTATATTTCTAACAGTTTAAAATATTTGGAACTTTCAACTCTCTTTAGATCATCAAAAGTATGTTTCTTTTATCTATGTGAAATTTCTTATACTAGTACTAGTACTAGTAGTCAAATTAAAAGGGAAAGTTAGTTCCTTACTTCCTTTCAACTATATTTTTATTGGCCTATTGGTTTAGTGTCCTAAAAGAATTTATTTATGCATAGGTGCTTTAACCTTTGCTATTTTGTTGTCAGATTTATGATATATTCCAGCTGCTACCATCCAAGATTCAAGTGGGAGTTTTCTCTGCTACCATGCCTCCTGAGGCACTTGAGATCACAAGGAAGTTTATGAATAAACCTGTGAGGATCCTTGTGAAGCGTGATGAGCTTACCTTGGAGGGTATAAAACAGTTTTATGTCAATGTTGAGAAAGAGGACTATAAGCTGGACACACTCTGTGATCTTTATGAGACATTGGCGATCACCCAGAGTGTCATTTTTGTGAATACCAGAAGGAAGGTTGATTGGCTTACCGACAAGATGCGAAGCCGTGATCACACAGTCTCGGCAACCCATGGTGACATGGACCAGAATACCCGAGACATCATTATGCGTGAATTCCGTTCTGGGTCTTCCCGTGTTTTAATAACTACTGATCTTTTGGCTCGTGGTATTGATGTCCAGCAAGTGTCTCTAGTTATTAATTATGATCTCCCAACACAGCCTGAAAACTATCTCCATCGTATTGGTCGTAGTGGGAGGTTTGGTAGGAAAGGTGTTGCCATCAACTTTGTCACGAGGGATGATGAAAGGATGCTGTTTGACATCCAGAAGTTCTATAATGTGGTAGTCGAGGAGCTGCCATCAAATGTTGCTGAACTCCTCTAATGAAATTTTTTCCACCCATCATATTAGAGGAAAGTTGGTTTCTGAGGTAAGTTCTATGTAATGTTTCTTTTCCTTTCCCCCTTTTGTTGTATTTCTGCTTTTAAACCCCGTTTGAACTTTTTATAGGTGTAGTAATTTATTTAAATTGTCAGTCGGTTGAATGTCCAAAGTGATAAGTACTTGCAATGTGGAATCCCATTATTGCCCGAATTGGTGTGTAGCCGTTGTTGCACTTCTCTAGCGAGCAAGGTTTTCAATATACGTTTTAATTATCCTAACGTACATTGTGGTAGTACGACTTTTTCTATGTATTTAAAATTGTTTTACTGTTGTGGCGCAAAAAACTTTGATCTGCTGCTGTGCCATAGAACTTAGGTAGGTTCAAAGTTTACGTACTATTCTTTTATTGAAGTCATTTCATTGTCTTGATTGAATAACTTCTCTAATTTGACAATGGTATGAATAAAATGAAAGTGGTCATTGGTTACATGTTTCTAGTGATCATAATTCTGTTTTCCTGGTTGAAACAGTTGTCGGCTTTTACTTTACGACATTTCACGAATAGGGATGCGGCCATTTTGAGGCATGATAGGTTCTGGTTTTATTTTATTGGTGAGGAGAAAGCAATTGTTGATTTTTAGTACAACACCTTTGATCTCGCTGAATCATCAGTTGGAGAATATTTTCTCTGCTAGGACAAAATGTTATATAAGCGTTGATGGAGCACGTAATTAATTTATTTTATCGTGATATTGAAATTGAAATATTTTATTATTATAACCAATATGGTGTCTTTTTGAGAGTTTTAATGAGTAATATGAAATTATGTTTGTTTGTACCAAAATACATGTAGGTTAAAATAATATTTTGGTCTTTATACATGACATGAATTCTCGATTTGGTCCTTATATATAAAAAATTATTAAAATGGTCCATATGTATATAAAAAGTTTTCATTTGGTCCCTGCAGTATAAAATTTTAGGGACTGATTTGATAATTTTTTGTTAGTGTAGGGATCAAACGGGTAACGTATAGGGACCAAATGGAGACTTTCTGTATGTATAGGGACCATTTTAATAATTTTTATGTATAGGGATCGAATCCAAAATTCGTGTCATGTATAGGGATCAAAATATTACTTTAACGATAAATATATGCGGCACCCTCCTTTTCTCGAGAGACGTGACGTTGCAATCCTTCTATGCTACGTTTGAACTTGGGAGATAAGAAAAGTAACTGGCAATGCACTCATTAAATACCCAATTAAGTATTACAAAGCAAGTTAACATTGGTTCGAGTTTAGTATATTATCATTAGGGCTCTGCTCGGATCTGTGTTGATCTATTTCAATACGTGTACGTGTTAAATAATTTCCCAAAGAATGTTTCTTTGGTCATGGGGTCGTCTTTGATCGGGTGCGTGATGTAACGTAAAGAATCTGACTCAACTAAAGGGATATTCCGTCACTTGTTAAAGGTGATGATGATATATAAGCTCGGAAGTGATCAATGTACCATTGCATTTTCCAAAAAAAAAAAAAAAAAACTGAAGTTTAGAAAACTAGTTATTATAAATAAAGGGCAAGAACATACTTTAGAAACCAATACCACAAGTGTTAACAAATCTTCTGAATGCTAATTATCTGATCGTCACTGCGGGGTATTGAGTTGATATTTCAGACTACCATCAGAACACGGCTAGAAAGAAATCAGCCTTAAGAAATGGACAAAATGCATCTAACAGCTTGAGCGAGTCAGAGTTAAAGTTGAAAACATGCCCGTGTCCATGACGTAGAAAAGTAAATTAAGGCGACATTTTTTTGTGGGCTACAATTAAAGGTAACAACATTTATTGCTTCAGAAATGAAAAACCCGCGGTTACGTTACGTGTCAAAGAGAAAGCAGCATCTCCCGCGTATTTTCTTCCCTTGGAGGAGGAACCTTCCAAGTCCAACCTCATATTTCTGCTCTCTGCAGTCTGCTCCATGAATCCCACCTTCCCCTTTTCGACATCTATTAACTTCTCTATCTTGTTAAAAGAAACCCCATCACAAACAAACAAACAATCACACACCCCAAAACGAAGTATCAAAAACGAAAAGGAAAAAAAGAAAAAGAAAAAAATTGAAATTGATATGTCAAAACGACGTTCCAAAGCATCTTATTAGTGACAAGAATATTATTCTCTCCTTACCCCCCACATAAAACACTTTCCACCGTTCTTTTTCCTTTAATTTCTATGCCAAATCAGTACTTACCAACAAAAATAAGTAATTGATCTCCTTGATTAACATTTTTCGCCACTTCAAAAAATTCTTCTATCTCACGACCTCGTTTCGAATCTCCTTTTTTTAATTAACTCCGATTCTTCTCTCTCTCTCTCTCTCTCTCATATAAAAAGACATCCGCAGTCTTTTTTTATAGAAAGAACAAATCGTTTTGCACCGTCACTTGAGTGTTGTGTGGTGACAGAGTAAACAAAGCGATTACTCTTTCCCGATGGCGATTTCCGATGTGCCTGAAACTGCAGGCACCACCGCCACCGCCACCGTTGGAAGCGACTCAGATCTCAACGGTTCTTCTCTGCGGCAGAGGCACGGCGCCAGCTCCGGTCATTTAGCCGGAGATTTAGCCTCCGGCGACTCCTCGAACGGCAAGAGCAGCGACGGAGATGAGGATCATCATCACGAAGAACAACATGCAACCGCGAATGATGCGATCCGCAATGACGCTTCTGATCGAGAACGAGTCACCGACGTTAAATTCGCCTACCGTCCTTACGTTCCGGCTCACCGGAAAATCAAGGAGAGCCCGCTCAGCTCCGATAACATCTTCAGTCAGGTTAATTTCTTGCGCTAATTGTTTGATTCGAATTCTGCAGGCAAAGTTTTTGTGGTTCGCGATGCACCGAAATTCACAGAAATTAATTGAACTGCATCTGATTATTATTGTAACTTGTAGCTGTAACACCGGAATTTGTACACCATTTTTCACAACGGTTAATAGTGTATTTTTTAAATTTTTTTTCATTAATAACATGTATTGTTTGGTTATTGCACATGCACAATACACATTGTTAACCATTTTTTTTTGGTCGATAATCAGTGTAAAACTGAATTAAGCAAAATAATGTGCAAACAACATTTTCCTGTGTTCATTAGTTATTTACACGCCATTAAAAGCTCTGCACTATTCTTACACTTTCCAATTAACCAATATTCAGATATGGTTCGCCAAAAATTTATTCATGCTACACTCTGAACTTTCCTTACATTTTTCAATTAATTGAAATTCAAAATTTCAGCTGAAAGCATATTATTATTGGTTAACTAATTTGTACACCTTGTTAACAAATAGTTGGGACGTTATGAACTAACTTACGGCTGTAGAAATGGTGTAGTAATTTTGATGCGTGAGTAATATTTGTAATCAAACAGTTGCAGGTATGAAAGGAAGCCAATAATTTAGGTGTTCTACTTGGATGGCCTTGGTTGCAGGGACGGACCTCTGTTCATGAGAGTTGGGGCAACCGCCCCCTCAAGTTTTCAAGATTTTGTAGTAATAATCGTACTTGTAGTCTGTTGATCTGTCCCGGATGTCACTGAGTCACTAAAATTTTGTACATCCGAAAATCGTACCATATTTTTATACAATGGAACAAGATAGAAAGGAATTGTAATTAGTGTTTATACTTCCAATGGTAATATGTCATATAAATGTTTTTGAATTTAAATATTTTTGATATATAGATTTTTCCTGCGTAAACTTAAATTCCTAGGTCTGTCACTGTTTAGTTTCATGCACTACCATGCTACCTGCTTCTTTCTTTTTGTGTACTGGTTGTTAGCTTGATCAATTTCATGTGTTTAATTAAATATGGGAGAGTTAAGTTTTCGAACCTCCTGTTGTCACATAGAGCCGCTTAGCTGTTTGTTATTCTTTTGGCATTTGGTATCATATATAATTGTTATCATTTACTGATAACTATTAAATCAATGAATTACAGAGTCATGCAGGACTGTTCAATCTCTGTATAGTTGTGCTTGTTGCAGTGAACAGTAGACTTATCATCGAGAATTTAATAAAGGTTTTTCCTCTTCCATTTATTCTTGATGTCAATCTCCCACAATTTGAGTTTCCAATGTATAAATATTTATTCATCTGGCCATGCAGCTTTTGATTTATAGCCGTCATTTTGACAATTCGTTTTTTTATTTCTAATTTTTTTTTTATAAATATTATATCTTTTGCAGTATGGTTGGTTGATTAAGTCTGGCTTTTGGTTTAGTTCAAAATCATTGAGAGATTGGCCCCTCTTCATGTGTTGGTAATGAGTTTGATGAATCTCCTGAAGAATTGACTGTGTATTGTGTATCTTTATTGAGGATTAGTTTCTTAAAATGTCATTTTACATTCAGTAAAAATATTTATGCTTCTTTTGCAGTCTTAGTCTTGCAATATTTCCATCTGCTGCCTTTATAGTCGAAAAGCTGGCACAACAGAAGTGTATTTCTGAACCAGTAAGTGGTCTGACCAAGTAAGCTATCATCGTATTTCATGGGGAAAAAATGTTCTCTAACCACATGAATTCCTTAATTCTTGATTTCTTGTATAATTTGAAAATATGGTTAATTTTTTGTTTTATATTTTCATTGACATAATTTTCAATATTTACATACATGGGAATGTTGACTTGAATATTGCAGGTTGTTGTCCTACTTCATATAATCATTACAACTACTGCATTCGTTTATCCAGTTTTAGTAATCCTCAGGTAAGTGTAGATTTCAAAATTGATTCTGGGGCTTCAATCTAGACTTTTTTTTTAATATTTGTGGTTACACCATACATATCCATTTTGGAAGGATTTGCCAACATAATGAGTTTAAGTTGATAAAGATGTTATAATTATGAGATTATGTCATTATCCAGGAAGGATATGTCTATAGATTTAAGGCCCTTTGGTGAATCTTATGTTATGTTTGGTTCATAATTCATATGATGTTGGAGTTAAATTATCTTACAAACTATTGTCATTAGAAACAGAAAAGGATCAAGGGAAAACCGGAAAAGTGAAAACAACTTTGTTGCTTCTTTATATTTATTAATGTGATAAAGGTAGCAGCCTTGCTTGTTATAACTACATACATGGAATCGTCTGCTGTCATGCATTTGGATGACATCTATGATATTAACAATTTACAAACCCTTACCAACTATAAGATCATGGTAAATCCTATGTTTCTATTAACTGAAAAGGTGACCACATTTATGGCTTGTTTTTTAGACAGTGATTTGCCTTAGGATTTGATACACTAAAGATGTCTACTTGATGGATAAAATAACTATATAGTCATGCACAGTTGCATGGTCATTCTGGAGACATTGATATAGCAATGATATCTGAATGAGCTATCGGTTTTTGGTGCAGGTGTGATTCTGCCTTTTTATCAGGTGTCACATTGATGTTATTTACTTGCATTGTGTGGTTAAAATTGGTGTCCTATGCACATACAAACTACGATATGAGAGCACTTACCATTTCAAGTGAAAAGGTAGTCGTTAACTTCCATTTGCAAGTTTATAGATAGCTATTGCAGAGTGTTGTTTCTGCTCTTTCTGAAAAATAATATATTGAAAACAAGAGGATATGATATACATTTTATGTGATGGTTAGGTTTTGAACATGGCCATCCTGCATGACCAAACTTAAGACTCTGTCTCTTGTGTTCTAAAACTTAAATCACATTGCAAAATACAGTTTTTTTTCTTCATATTTATTAGAATTAGAATAATAACAGCCATCCTGCTTCCCTCTCGATTCCTTCCTTCTTGCTGCATGCTGACATTCTGCTATAATTTGTGAAGATTAGTGATAGATGAAGGTTCTGTTTTTATTTCTCCTTATTCAATCATGTTCCCTGTGTTATAGGGAGAAACACCCAATACTTTGAAAATGGAGTATCCGTACATTGTGAGCTTCAAGAGTTTGGCATACTTCATGGTTGCTCCTACGCTATGCTACCAGGTAGCAGCAATTATTAAGTGAATATTTATTTATGCACTTTTTGTTTGCAAAATTATTTTGTTGTCATTGTTGCCTCATTTGGATACTCCTCTTCTACTGACATTTGCATGCATTTTTTTTCCCTGATTGAAGCACATAAAAGGCACTATTATATTGGACTTGATTACAACTATATCCTTGGTGTGGAATGCGTTTGAGTTTTAGTTAGAGGTCCAGTCAAAATCTGTCACACACACACATAATTACACAGTTAGGAATTCAATTATCATCCAACAAGAACATAGCTCTGTGATCACTTGATTAGTAGAATCTGTCCAAATGACTATTTCATTACTTTCTTTGATAGATGCTGTATCTTTTAGAAAATCTCTTCATTTCTTCTCCTATCTTTTATTTTCATCTCTAAATGTTGGCCATTAGACTTCATTCTTTTCAGACTTTTTTTCTGTATATTGAGCATGTCCCTTTTTTTATATTTTTTGCAGTTCCCTTTTTTTGCATTTACCAAGTGCATATATGAAATAATTACTCGTGTATTATGCACTTTTATTTCCTATGTAATATGATGAATTACTGTTATAGCCAAGCTATCCTCGCACACCTGCTGTTCGAAAGGGTTGGGTTTTTCGTCAACTTGTCAAACTGATAATATTTACAGGAGTTATGGGATTTATAATAGAACAAGTAAGCAGTAACTGTTAGTAAATTTAGTGTTTTTCCCTTAATTTTCCATTCACTAATTCTTGGATATTCTGAGTTCTGACATCGTTTTATTCATATGATTTTGCAGTATATGAATCCTATTGTCCAAAACTCACAACATCCTTTTAAGGGAAATCTTCTATATGCCATCGAGAGAGTTCTGAAGCTTTCCGTTCCAAATGTATATGTGTGGCTCTGCATGTTCTACTGCTTTTTTCACCTTTGGTGTGTACTTCCTCTTTGTTTTGGTTCAGCATATGAGTGTGTCTTTGTTTGTTTTAATAGCACGAAATTTCCTTATAAATTGAAGAATTGTAGTTCTACTCTGTTGTGTTTTGTCTTTTTTTTTTTTTTTGGGCAAGTGTCTGTTGTGTTTATTGACTTGAAGATTGTGGCACATCAGCACTAGGAATAACCAAGTCTTGACTTCTGCCTTGTCAAAATGTTCTAATGATGATGCTTTTATGTGTTTGTTTTTTATTGATTTTTCAAACCGTCCTCAAAATGATATCCACCTTCTTATACACCCGAAGTAACTGCAGCATTGATGGGTAGATCTAGCTGATTTAAAGATGTATGCATCTGAAGATCATTTTGTCTAAAGTATACTCCATAAGATGTAAAACTAGTTTGTGGTCTCTTTACTGAACCACCATGATTACTTTAAGTGAGTATCTCTGACAGATATGCAAAGGAATGGGAGAGCTTTACTTTATGATGAGTTTGCTTACTTTTTGCTGTGACCTGTGAGGATATCTTTTTCTTCTCTTTACTCTTACCCCTTTTTTCTTCTCTTTGATGAAACTCTTCTTTTATGAAAACAGTTTAGATCTGTGTGCATGCACACATGCTTACTTGTCAAGTTCTGATATATCTGTCTTCTATATAGATATTAAAGTAAACATTGGCTTTGAATTTATTTTTTTTTTTATTCTTTTGAATAATATTTGAGGCAGTTTATCCTTAGAGCTACCGTTGCAATTTAGGTTAAATATACTTGCAGAGCTTCTTCGATTTGGCGATCGTGAGTTCTACAAAGACTGGTGGAATGCCAAAACTGTTGAAGAGGTATGTTCTTTGTCCTGGCTTATTCTTAGGTTGTTTAGTTACCATCCTTTCATGAAGAGAACCTGTGATTTTTTTTTTTTTTAAATGCATATCTGCTGCTGCCATCATCAGTATTGGAGGATGTGGAATATGGTATGTTTCCTTTTCAGACTTGCCTTCGCAAAATGATATACTGGTCTAGTTTTCGATTAAATTCTTGTCATCTTATAATTTTATAATTTGATATATCTTTGCCACCGTGGTACAATGGTGGTTGATATCTAAGGCTATTTATTTTAATTTTAAAGCAAAGAAGGAACTATGAAGAAAGAGAACTTACAGTTTTTCTTCCATATGTTACTTGCTGGCTTACCTTTTCATCTGTTACTGAATATATGATTCTAAACCATATGTCAGTACATATCAGCAATTGTTTATAACTTTATGTGTAGTTCTAATGAATGAATATACAACTGAGTGGATTCTTTCATATTGTAGCCTGTGCACAAATGGATGGTTCGCCATATATATTTTCCATGCATAAGGAATGGTGTGCCCAAGGTAATGAAGCATCCTCTTGTCTTGCTGAGTGGACCCCGAACTATATTTTCTAAGCATATTTGTAGGCACAAACGGAATGGAAAGTTTGTCTTTAGAATGTTTTCTGTCTTTTAGGATATTGTCAATCTATCATGAACAATATATGTGTAAAAAATAACTTATGAGTATGTTATAAAATTAATGTGAAAGTAAATAAATTATATTTTGATGCCCTAGTTTTATGTTCTGATATGTTTGGAGTAAGAATTTTCATGATTGGAAATTTTTTTGTTTAATCAAACAACCAAACGTTTATCATTGTTTAGTCCCAACAACAGAATGTACAATTTTTTGGAAAATATTTGCTGTCATGTGACTTTCCTAAAACAGACCCTCATTTCATATTTGTTATTTTTTTGCTCTTTTACTTTTATTTCTGCTGCATTTTGCATCCCAAAATCGAAGATTTGGTTATTTATGGAAAGATTTCCACTGATAGACAATATTCAAACTTGCGATTTTCTGTTTTGTCACTTCTGATATCGACATTGGCTTAGGCACAAACATGCATTTTCATTTAGATGACATGATTAAACAAGCACAGTACAGGAACTAGCTTTATTTTCTCATGTTTGATAACCTAGTTATCTATTATTCATTTGGATCTTTGTTTTCAGCTTTTTTTTTTAATTGGATTTCTTTTGTTAAATATGGATATCTTGCTTTTCTTAGTTCTGGATGTCTTTGTGATTTTGACTTTCATGATATTGTACAGGTTGCTGCTACGTTAATTGCCTTCCTGGTTTCTGCTGTGTTCCATGAGGTGTGTGGTTCATCTCTCTTTATATCTCTCCCTCCGTCTCACTCTTTCGGTATCAAAGTTGGGGGAGAATCTTGCATTGACCTTTTTTTTTTTGAAGTAGTTTAGGGGGAGGGGAGGCTACCTAAGGCATTGGTCCTGAAACATTCTTTCCCCTTTCCCTTTAGTAGGGTGTGTGACAGTGGGGAATGAGATTGAAAATTAGATATAAATTCGTGACTGTTTTGCTATAAATGACTGAGACAATAGTTGTCTTTGAGCTGTCAGCGACCTAACCAAGACCTAGCTATCAACATACCCACATCTCAAGTATCTGTCAGCCTGTAGCTTGGCTTAAGTAGATTTTTTTTTTTTTTTTGGTGAATTGGCTTATGTAGACGATACTGATACAGCTTGAACTGACTTTTATATACTTTAGTTTTTATCAACGTAGTCATGATATTAACAGTGGCATTGTTATCTTTAGTTGAGTCATTTTTGTACTTATGTTGTAATTAGGGGTATTTGAAGATTGGATTGGCTCGATTGTGAGGGGGAAAAAAATTTGACCAATCTAATCGATTTTCTTATGTTATCATCCAACGGGTTTGGTTCAAAATGTAAATCCCATCTAATTCAGTATGATCTAAATAGGTTTGGATTGAATCAGTTTTTCGGTTTTTTATTAGAATTTTGTTAATACACAAATTTATCAAATTCATTAGGATATGGAAATCCAAATTCATTAAAACACATCAAATACAAGTATAAACTAATTCTTCAAAGTACAACAAATATAAGTTCAAGCTAATTCATCAAAAATACAAATCTAAATTCTAAATATAAGTCCAATTTATTGTTAATCCTACAATTATTTCCAAATTTGAGCTGGAATTAAGTTTGGCTTGTGGTGGTATAGTAGGAAAATTCCTACTAAGTATAGGTAAGATAGGAAATTCCTAGTTAAAATATTATATATATATATATATATATACATTCCTAGGTAATTAAATTTTAAATTATTTAAAATATAATTAGATAGGAAATTCCTATGTAAATTATATTCCTAGATTTTCGGTTTAGTTTAGCTTAGATTGGTTCGGTTTAAATATCCCTAGTTTTAATTATGTCTTCATTTCAATGAAGCCTTCCATTTCTTCCTTTCTATGAAAATACATATGCAGATATGAATAACTCGTCTTATGGACAAAGACACCTCAATTTAGCAATTTTGCTCATAGTTTATCTTTCATCTGAGTGCAGCTATGCATTGCCGTTCCTTGCCAGATGTTCAAGTTGTGGGCTTTTTTTGGAATTATGTTTCAGGTAAAGGCTTATTGCCATATTCTACTCCCATTTGTCCATCTAACTCATCTATTATTAAACTCAAGTATAATTTTTAGTATGAAAGATTTCCCCTAAACAGAAAAAGAAAAAGCTGTTGTAATACTGTAATAGAGTAGTTCCTGTTATTCTATGGTCAGGTAAAAGAAAATGTTCTCTGGACAAAATTATGCTAGCTCAGTTATAGTTGATGATTATATTTTTGTATTCTAGGTTTGTTAGAAAATCAGAGAAATATTGATAATATATTTTCATATCTTACAATATTTGATTATATTGATGATTATATTCTTATTTATATTTTATGATTTGGTTCTCTATTTGATTAAGAATAGGACTCTACTTTTAGTATAAATAGGACTATTGGGTTGTCTTTTATAATCACATCATCACTACATCGATTCAATATTAGTCTTATTATTTGTTAACTTGTTTCTCTCTTTTCCTCCTTCCCTATCTAAAACCTTCCAATTCAACATGGTATCTAGAGCCAGACAACGGTACCATCCTCCTTGACCTGTCTTGTCACTATTCCGCAGCGGAGTTCCACTAAGTATGAAAGAACTCTGATCATCTTATCATTTCCTCAGTCATACAAAATCCTGCCATTTTTTTCTCTTCCCTATTCTGTTCTTCTTTTCTAGCACGTTCTTTGTCGTTCCGACCCTCGTTCTTGTCCTGTCAGCCACTGTCGTATCCGTCCGCCGACCACACCACCATACTCGCCGTTGGCCGATCTGTCCAACCGTCCTGACAGCGCCGACGTTCGCCTCCCGGCACGCCTCCACGCCCGTCTCATCCGATTTGCAGGCAGCCGCACGCGCGCACCTTCCTCCGGCGCGTCTGGCCACCGTTCCGGCCGACGTTTCCAGCGTCGAACACGCCGTTCCCTGCTCTCTTTGGATCTATGCTCACCTCCTTCATCGGACCTCTTTTGAGCAACGTCCCCGTGTGTTGTACGGTTCAGGTACTTGTGATTTCGATTGTTTGCATTTGTGTTCTGACCCATGGCTAGTTCTACCTCCTCAGATACTCCTAAGGACTCCCCAGCATACCAGTGTGGCTTCTCTTCCCGCTGACGATCATTCCGGTGGTAACCCATTTCCCATGGATGAATCATATTAGTGGTGACTTTTGTTCCCACTGACCATCATTCCGATGGTGACTTTTTTCCCACATATAAATCATATTAGTCGTGACTTCTATTTCTGTCGATGATTGATTTATGTTGGCTATGATTCACACTAGCCCAACTCATTGTCCCAGATGTTCTGGCCCGGTTTTTTTTCCTAGATGCACTGGCCTCGTCTCAGTCCCGGAAGTAGTTGTCTATCTTAATTTCAATTTTAAAAAAATTTGGGTCTTCGATATTGTTGTTGAAGCTTCCAAATGCGGTTTTGAGGAGTTCGGACCTTGCTTTGTTAGATTGCTTGCAAAAAAATTTCTGTCAGGCTGATGATCATTCCAACTATCTTGCTAAGTTATCTTTCCAGCAACTCTCTCCGGCCTCTCCAACATTCTTGAGTTGCCTTCCAACCATTATTTTCGTGGAGCTCATTTTTTTTATTTTTTAATTTGAGGGGAAATACATTGTTTTCATGTAACAAGCTTAAAGCTTGGTAAGCTTTAGCTTGAGAGGGAGTGTTAGAAAATCAGAGAAATATTGATAATATCTTTTCATATCTTAGAGTATCCTAGATAATCTCTTAGGGTTTATTTCTTATTTATATTTTATGATTTGATTCTCTATTTGATTAAGATTAGGATTCTACTTTTAGTATAAATAGGACTATTGAGTTGTCTTTTGTAATCATATCATCACTACATCGATTCAATATTAATCTTATTATTTAACTTGTTTCTCTCTTTTCCTGCTTCCCTATCTAAAACCTTCCAATTCAACAAGGTTCACTTAGCATGATAATGATATTGTCTTTCCCTTCTTCTCTAGGTTCCTTTGGTCTTGATCACTAATTACCTGCAAAATAAATACAGAAACTCAATGGTATGTCTCGTTCCCTTTTAAAGCATTTCGGTCTATTGATGGTGTATCTTATAACTACTACATCACCTTCAAGTTGATATATTGGGTTCTAATTCTTATTGTCTTCATGTCAGGTTGGAAATATGATTTTTTGGTTCATATTCTGTATTTTTGGTCAACCTATGTGCGTACTACTATACTACCATGACTTGATGAACAGGAAAGGGAAACTTGACTAAGCTACCACTACATCATTAACCGTTCATGTGGATGAGCTTTCGGTTTTCTGAGTAAAATTGATGTAGATATGTTACTCTGGTTCCCCTGAGTTACGCATTTTCATGTGATTTGCCGTGTCTTTAGAGGTCAATTCATCTTGATCTATGTACTTGTTAATTCCTCTGGCACTTTTATCAATAGGCAAGCAATTTTGAAAGCAATGCAATAACAGTGCAAGTGCTAGTAACACTGTAATTAATTTCAACTAATTAGTTGAGGGATACCTGTAAATGCCTAAATGATTTAGGTTCAGTATATTTCTTCGGGGTTTGGAAGTTCTAGTATGAATGATGATGGCTATTTTTCAGTATGAAACTTATGTTAATGCACTAGCATGTTGACTTCATTAATGAGTGATACTTGGTAAAGTGGGACAAAGTACCTTGCATGCATAATTCTTGTGGCGAAAACGTTACGAACTGCAAGAGTACATTGAGTGTAGCTGATTCTTGAAACTTGAGGCGGTTCCACGAGATCTTTTATTCCCCACTTCTCTACCGAGGAGATTTGAGTTTATTGTTTTTTGGTTTTTGACTGTCATTTGAACAACAATAGAGGCATACAATGTACTTAGTACCACGACTTCCCTTTGATATGAAAATAGAACAATTTATGAGAAAAAGCATTTAAGTGTTTTTGTTTTCAATTTCAGTTTTTATTTTTTATTTTTAGAAATAATTCTAAAACAAAAACAAAAAAATGAAAATAAGCAAATATGAATTGGAAATCCCAAAATCATAATTCCCGATAGAGCTATCAAGGCTCGGTAATTTTACTTCATTCTCGTACCATTTTCTCTCCCAACATGATTGGTGATTTGTTCATTTTGTTGTGATTATATCATTATTGGTTTTGGCTCTATAGAGGTATGGGCTAAGGATTTCAATAAAAGCGGGCTTTCATGCACTTTCTTTTCTCCCTTTTACATGGCTTGTGGCATTCATTGTTAAAAACATGATACTTTCATCAAACAATATTCTTTTAATGCCACAAAGACATTGAATTCTTACGGAAGTCACAAATATTTTTTTAAAGTACCAATTGGACCACCGTAAAACGTGAGAGTAAAAATTTAATAATTTACTTTTGACTTCTTTCATATTGATCGTGCGTCAAACATAAGTTAGGGAGAAAAAATAAAAATAGATTTTTATTATATAGAACAAGTCGGGTAACCTGAACGTCCACCCGAACTCGTCTCTAACCCGTCATCAGGTCACTAAATGAAATACGGGTTCGTCCTTTCTTTCCTACGAGTTAGGGTCGGACTCAACCCGAACACTACAGATTGAGACGGGTCCTAGAGTCGAGCAGGTTTTGCACGCCCCTAGTTCAAGAAACTATTTTGCTGTTCTATTTTTCATTCAGGGTTAAGACATACTCAAATAAACTTGCTGACGTTCACAATATTTGCATAAAGATGGTCTTAAAAATCATTTTATCTGGAAAATTCAAAAAGTATGTACGTATTCCGATGATCAAATTTCCCCATCCCCCTAAAAGGGATATATAGATTACAGGCACTACAAGTGAAGAAACAAGTAACTGATGCAGATAAGGGAACATCAATAACCTAGGCATATCATGTTCGATCAACCGAAAGGAGAGACGGTAATCCAGACACGAGTACAGATAGAACCAAATAGAAATCTTTCCACAGATTGATATAAAATATGATAGTAGTTTATAGAGATAGAGATAACAATTAGGAAAAACTACAGATACAATGATTGAAGCTTGACAGGAATTTCACAAGGTAGAAACATTGCAAGAACCTTAAATGTGCATAATGCCAAAGTAATCTCCAGAGACTTGTATATTGGAAACTTTAAGTCTCATGCAAAACATGGGTATAAAGGCTAATTACATTTTTTGCAGGCAATTGGTAGTTTTGAACTATGAGGTCCACATGACATGACACTGTAAGCATCAGGTATATCAACAATAATTCACAGTAAAAAGGTTGCAAAATTTAGGAGTTCCCGCCAGAACTATACAACAAGAACAATCAATCCCTGGTTTAGTTCTAGTTCTTTCAGCTTCTCAGCTGATCTGTGGGCAGATGAAACAACAATACAAACCCAGATTTCTGAGTTCAGATCGACATCCCTTCTCACCTTAGCAACATAAGCAATTATTGCAGTCCCTGTCGACTCAAATTTACATTTACAAGATGAAAAGGTGATAAATTAATAATGGGCCCTTTCGTCATTCTCTAACTGCAAACCCTCAATGCCCTTGACTGCAGTTTCATAATTCTTGACATGAGAAGCAAGTTTCCCAGATGATACTACTCTCTTAGCATCTGAAGATCCAAGTGGTGAACTTCTTTGGCCACTTGAAATTCTGTATGCTGCTCCAGAGCTAGCCTCAGTTGTACGAGTACGAAGATCAGACTCACTGCCAACAAATGCCTCGCGGCTACCAGAAGCAGCAACTCGCCTTGATGATCCACTTGACTGACCCAAGTTATTGGCACTTGATAACTGCATGATCATAGATGGTGCAAATATTGAGTTTGCAAGAGTAAAACTAAGGTGAGTTGCATATTTTGACATCATAGATTACATTCATAATCAGTGAGAGTCAACAGAAGAACAATGATCTGATTTTTGAAAAGGAAACACAAGGAAACCAAGCACTCCAACAACTCACCATAGCATCCTTATTAACAGCAGAATCATTGATGACTGGATTTTTCTGCTTTGAAAAACTTGCAGAATTTAAAATAGGCCCTGACATTCTTCGACGTGAGGAATCCACTGAAACCAGACCAGGAGGTCGCACTTCTTCCCCTCCTGCAAGAGACAGAAATTAACCAAAAGGAGCAAAAATAAAAACAGAAAGCTCAAAAGCTAACCAGATACCATTTAAATTTGGAGGATACGGCCAATTTAAAATTGAATAAAAAAACTCAATTACCATTTAAAGTAAAGAAAGTAAAGAGCATTAGAGCAGTGACAACCAATTATCCATTACCTAAGCCCAATTATTCAGTTACCACCACTTACCCCAGCCAGACCATGATGTTTTTCACTGTGAGACCACCCTTTCCCATCTAAGCATCTACATCCATCTACGACTAAGCTGTTGTGCTAATGGTGGAGAGCATAATGAATTTAATCTTTAGATACCCTAGTTATTTTTGGAAGTACATGTACTTGTACATGGCTAGTCCTATTAGGACAAGTTGGTTTAGGAATTGTTTTGGAAAATGTCAATAGTAATGATGCTCCGTGTTTTTTGGAGGGGCTTGCTTTTTTTGGATAAGCCAGTGTTAGTATTTAATGTTAGTTGTAATGTTAGGGGGATGGGGATGGGGTTTGAACTCCTTACCTCCAAGTGAATATTAGTATTTAATGTTAGTTGTGATGTTAGTGGGATGGGGATGGGGTTTGAACTCCTTTACCTCCAAGTGAACTTGGAGTCTCCGATGTCCCTTAACATCACCAAGTGAGCTACTTAAGTGGGACTTTTGGAGGGACTTACTAAGAAGCAAATATGGGCACATGACATATCATGATATTGTAAACGTTCCGTGTCCAATCCTGAAATTTTTAGATTTTGGCGTGTCTGCATGTCTGTGCTACATTGTGAATTACACTAACCAAACTTGAACGTCGAAAAGAAACATACAGACATCATAAATGAAAGGCCTACCACTCTACAGAGAACTTCAAAGAAACTAACCTGTCTGTCTATCAGCATTAGTCACAGCCAGAGGCAATCCAGAACTAGTTCCAGCATTAGGACCCTAAAAATCAAGCATCTCAGAATTCTATCCATTGTTGACAACTAGGAAGACCCCAAAGGGGAAAAATTAAGAGAAAAGAAACCCGCTTACAATGGCACGTGTTGGAGGAGTAGCTAGCTGTGATTGCTGATACTTCAAGATAGTCCAGTCAAACACGTAATCAAATTGGAATCCTGTCCAAATGACAATTAATGAGATAGGCAAATATATACCATGGTCATTCATAGATTGAAAAGAAAATCACCCGATAAAGTATACAGTACACATGATAAACTTGAGAACTGAGACAAAAGATATCTATATGAGAACAATTTCAAACCTTCACGAATAAACAGGTCGCGAAATATTCTTTTCAGGTAAGCATAATCTGGCCTATCATCAAACCTTAATGAGCGGCAGTAATGGAAGTATGATGCAAATTCAGTTGGATAACCTCGGCACAAGTTCTGAAATAAACAATAAATTATCAGCGGAATTCATGACATAGTGCAATATGGATTGAAAGGGGCTAGGCTAGTAATAACTGAACCCACCTCAATCGAGGTAGAAACCTTTTTTTCACTGATTTTCTCATACTTCTGTTTCTTAGTCCCTGCTTTAAGTCCTTGCCAAGGGAGACTACATACAAAATGCACATCAAGCCAAAGGCTTTCAAAACTGTACCGGAAGACAACAAAGTTGTGAGATAGCAATAATCACCTTCCTCTCAGGAAGTACATCAAGACATAACCAAGAGACTCTAGATCATCTCTTCGACTTTGCTCTATGCATCGATCACCAAAAAAGTACCAAGCAACATGTATCTGTTAGGTAATACAACTTTTACATATTTAACAAAAGTCAGGGAAGTATCATATGATCATACAGACCAATGCCAAGGTGGGTATTCATGCTAGCATATCTTGCAGTTCCAGTCAAATTCTTATTCTCCCTGCAGTTTTATTGATCAAATAGATTATATATCACATCCACAAAATAAAGTAATATCAAAACAGTACCAGCCAAGTATAAGCTATAAAATTGTTGATATATATGTAAATAATAGATTCTGATTATAGGAATATTAGGATAATCGGATATTGTGAATATCTTGTAATTATGACACTGATTGTATTTTGATTTGTTCATTGCCTATATAATACAATCTCCGTGGTGTAGTTGAAACATACGGGTTATGCCAATGTCTCTTGTTTTCTCTCATCTTAACATGGTATCTAGAGCCTAACAAGAGGCAAAACCCTAATTCTCCAACCTGGTGGACCTACTATTCATCAGTGAAAATTTTTCTGCAAACCGTGTTCTCTTTCCGGTTTTGCACCACCTTTCGTTGCCGTGTTCTCCTTCCGGCATCCCCACCAGTCATATACATTGCTGTCAGTCGTCCGCTGCCAGCCCATCGCTGTTCTCTGTCAGTCCACCGTCCGCTACCTTTTCGGTCGACAACCACACGGTTAGACTCGTCGTCCGCCGATCTACACAGTCGTCCCAACCTCGCCGCCAACAGCCACCGAACGCGTCGCCACGCTCCGATAACGTCCCTGGCGCTCCGTCATACCCGCCTCGCTTCCAACCGCGCGTGAGGGCATTTCCGGTGGTCTTTCTGGTCACCGTTTAGTGCGCCGAACTTGTCCCGGTCTGCCCTAACTGGATCTGGTCTTCTTTTTCTCTTTTGGACTTCTTGTGCATCCCTCCATTACGTCGTTACTCCGAGGTATTTTGTGGTTTCAGTTTTCTATTTTGTTTATTGATCAGTGGCTGCTTTTGGACCCTCAAATACTCCTAAGGACTCCTCCAAGGCTGACCCTCCTGTTTTCACCAATTATGTGAGTGCCCCTGTTTGCACTGACAAATTGGATGGAAGCAACTATGACACATGGGCCTCTGATATCAAACTCTGGCTGAATGGACAAGAATATGTCGAACACCTGACCAAGAAGGCTACCGACATTGCCGAAGCTGAACGCCCACGGTGGAACAAGATTGATGCTCAGTTGTGTGTAGCATTATCAAGTCCACTATTCACTCTTCTTTAAAGCAGATTTTTCATGCCCATCTCACTTGCAAATCCGTTTGGGAGCAAGCCAATGTTCTTTACACCAATGATACACAACGCCTCTATGGTGTCTGTCAGAATCTCATGAATGTCATTGCTCCTCGCCAGATTGATGGTCCTATTTCTGCTTATTTGGGAAAGGTTCATGGTGCTTTACATGATTTCAATGAACTTTTGTCATCGGCCGACACTCCAGCCAGGGAACTTGAGCAGCGTAGTAGCTTCTTCATGTTGTTGGCCCTATACGATTTGCCTCCAGAGTACTCCACCACCCGTGATCAAATTTTGGGTTCTCCTAATGTCCCATCTCTAAACACGGCTTGGTCTGCTTTGCTTCGGGTCCCGTCCAAGACATCAGTTACCTCTATGCTCCCTGCTGCTCCTAGCCATGAGTTACCTCCTGCTGCAGTTGATGCTTCTGCTCTTGTGTCTCGAGGTAGTGGTGGTAGTGGTCGTGGTCGTGGTCGTGGTCGTGGTCGGGGTCGGGGTAAACGCCCGAAATGCGATCACTGTCACCGCTTAGGCTACACTATTGATATTGGACTTTACATGGTCGTCCTCCTCTCACTGCTAATGTTGCCCAGGTTGATCCACCAGCCCCGTCTGAGCCATCTCCTCAGTCTACTGCTTCGCCTATTACTTACGCAGAGTTTCTTAAATGGTTTGAAGAACGTTAGGCCACTGGGTCCACTGCCTCTGTTGCACACACTGGTAATTCCTTTGCTTGTCGCTCTCAATCGTCCCTAGGTCCTTGGGTTCTGGATTATGGTGCCACCGATCATATCTCTGGTAATAAATTTCTTTTTTCCACCCTTTCTACGTCTGATTATTTACCCACGGTTACATTGGCTAACGATTCTAAAACACATTCCTAGGGGGTTGGGACTGTCCATCCCTTCCCTCCCCTCTCAGTTAACAATGTGCTTTATGTCTCGGGTTCCCCGTTTAATTTGCTTTCTATTAGTCGATTGACCCATTCCCTTAATTGCACCATTTCATTCACTAAAGATTATGTTTTCCTGCAGGACCGGAGTTCGGGACGGATGATTGGCACCGGATGTGAGTTCAACGACTTGTACCAGCTGTCACCTCCTTCCCGGGTTTGTGCTATCAAGGATTCCCCTCTTCTCACTCATGCTCAATTAGGACACCCCAGCCTTGCTAAGCTCCAACAGCTGGTGTCGAGCTTGTCTAAGCTTACTTCTTTGTATTGAGAGTCGTGTCAACTAGGGAAACATACCCGTAGTTCGTTTCCTAGTCGTGTCGTTAATCGCACAAAGTCTCCTTTTTCTTTAGTGCACTCTGATGTTTGGGGTCCTAGTCGGACTGTGTCCACGTTAGGGTCGAAATATTTTGCTACTTTTGTTGATGATTTCTCGCGTTGTACTTGGTTATTTTTAATGGAAAATCAGTTTGAATTATTTTCTATATTTCAACAATTTTATTATGAAATTAAAAATCAATTTGGCATTCCTATTCGTACTTTGCGTAGTGATAATGCTAGAGAATACCTCTCTCAACCATTTCAATCTTTCATGGCTTCTCAGGGTATTCTTCATCAGACTTCTTGTGCTTACACCCCTCAACAAAATGGGGTTCTTTGAACATAAAAATAGACATCTTATTGAAACAACTCGCACCCTCTTACTACATGGCAATGTTCCATTCCGTTTTTGGGGTGATGTTGTTCTCACTGCGTGCTATCTCATTAATAGGATGCCTTCCTCCGTTCTTGATAACCAAGTACCTCACTTTGTTTTGTTCCCTCATCAGTCCCTCCATCCATTAACACCTCGTGTCTTCGGGTCTACATGCTTTGTTCATAACCTACAACCAGGTATAGACAAGCTCTCTGCTCGCTCACTAAAGTGGGTCTTCCTTGGTTATCCTCGATCACAAAAGGGTTACCGATGTTATTCTCCTACTCTACGTCGTTATCTTGTTTCGCCTGATGTCACTTTCTTCGAGTCTATTCCTTATTTCGGACCACCTACATCTCCCGAGTCGGTCACGGATGTCTTTCCTCTTCCTCCTGTCCCTGTTTCATATACTCCACCCACAGTCCCTACATCCTATACTCCACCTACTGTTCATGTTCCTACCCCGGTTGCTCATACTCGTCCCTTACAGGTATATCAGCGTCGCCAACCGCCACAAGTTGAGCATGTTCCCCCGGATGATACTGGTACTGCCATTGCTGACTCTCCTCCGACGCCAGCTCCTCCGCTTGCTCCGGCCTTGCCTCTTGAGCCTGAACTTCCCATAGCCCTCCGGAAAGGTATACGCTCCACCCATAATCCTTCTCCTCACTATGTTACTTTAAGTTTTCACCGCCTTTCTACACCACATTTTGCTTGCCTTTCTTCTTTGTCTTCTGTGTCTATCCCTAAGACTGTAGGTGATGCCTTATCTCAAACTAGGTGGAGACAAGCTATGGTCGATGAAATGAGTGCACTTCAGAGCAGTGGTACTTGGGACCTTGTTCCTCTTCCGTCTAGAAAGTCTGTTGTAGGTTGCAGGTGGATATTTACTGTTAAAGTGGGTCCGGATGGCAAGATAGATCGTCTTAAAGCCCGCTTGATGGCGAAAGGCTATACTCAGGTTTTTGGCTTGGATTATGGAGACACATTCTCACTAGTTGCTAAAATGACATCTGTTCGTTTGTTTCTATCCATGGCTGCTATTCGGCATTGACCTCTGTATCAACAGGATATCAGGATATGGAGCAACCTCCTGGATTTGTTGCTCAAGGGGAGTCTTCTGGTCTTGTTTGTCGCCTCCGCAAGTCCTTGTATGGCCTCAAGCAATCACCTCGAGCTTGGTTTGGCAGATTTAGCACTGTTGTTCAGGAGTTTGGGATGAAACGGAGTGAGGCAGATCACTCAGTTTTCTATCGTCATTCAGCTCGAGGATGTGTCTGCTTGATTGTATATGTCGACGACATTGTCATTACAGGTAGTGACCACCATGGCATATCACAGGTAAAACAACATCTTTGTCACCATTTCCAAACAAAAAGATCTTAGGAAAACTCCGATACTTCTTGGGCATAGAGATGGCACAATCAAAGGATGGCATTGTTATTTCTGAGAAAGTATGCGATGGACATTCTTGAGGAAACAGGACTGCTTAATGCAAAACAAGTTGATACTCCTATGGATCCAAATACTAAACTTCTACCAAATCAGGGGGAGCCACTTCAGATACGGGAAAGTATAGAAGACTAGTTGGGAAACTGAACTATCTCACAGTCACTCGTCCAGATATTTCTTTTGCAGTAAGTGTGGTAAGTCAGTTCCTAAATTCACCTTGCGAAGGTCATTGGGATGCTTTGATCCGTATTCTCAAATATATCAAAGGGGCCCCAGGTAAAGGGCTCATCTTTGAGGATAAGGGTCATACACGTATCGTTGGATATTTAGATACTGATTGGGTAGGCTCTCCAACTGATAGAAGATCCACTTCTGGATTTTGTGTAGTCATTGGGAATAATCTAATATCTTGGAAGAGTAAGAAACAAAATGTTGTTGCAAGGTCAAGTGCTAAAGCTGAGTATCGGGCCATGGCATCAGCTACTTGTGAGCTCATCTGGCTCAAACAGTTGCTTCAAGAACTACGATTTGGGGATGTTACACAGATGACACTCATTTGTGATAACCAAGTTGCACTACACATTGCCTCAAATCCAGTTTTTCATGAGGACAAAGCACATCGAGATAGATTGCCACTTCATCAGAGAAAAGATCTTATCTGGGGACATCACCAACTTTGTCAATTCAAATGATCAACTGGCAGATGTCTTCACTAAGTCTTTGAGAGGTCCTCGAATAAATTATATATGTAACAAGCCTGGTGCGTATGATTTATATGCTCCAGCTTGAGAGGAAGTGTTGATATTTATGTAAATAATACATTCTGATTATAGGAATATTAGGATAATTAGGATAATTAGATATTGTGAATATCTTGTAATTATGACACTGATTGTATTTTGATTTGTTCATTGCCTATATAATACAATCTCCGTGGTGTAGTTGAAACACACGGGTTATGCCAATGTCTCTTGTTTTCTCTCATCTTAACAAAAATCCAGGCTTTAGAATCTGTCTTGTAAATCACACAATTGTTTTGGAGGAGGGGGTGAGTTCTTATTTGATCAGTGTTTTTAAGTCAAACTAGTTATGAACTGAGAAGTGAGATGATAGGAGAGAGAAGAGAAGGGAGAGAGAGGATTCTCTATATCTGAAACTGGATTGTATATTCTGAGTTGAAAGATGTGAGATACACTGGTCTAAGCTATTTATACAGAGGGTAAAGCTGGCCCTATTATTGTCAGCCGGATGCCTTTCAATCGTACTTCCACCAGCATGCTATTCAAGCACCATTGTTTCAAGCTCCATCACCTTCAGCACTTCCTCTGCCACCTCCTATGCAGCCCACACAGCAGCCTCCTCTGCTACAGTTGCTTTGATACCATATTATGAAGTGAGAAGTGAGAAGTGAGAAGTGAGACAATAGGGGAGAGAGAGAGAGTTCTCTATATCTGAAACTGAATTATATATTCTGAGTTGAAAAATGTGAGATACACTGGTTCAAGCAATGTATACAAAGGGTAAAGCTGTTACATACAGCTCTCACTTTTAACAAAGCCTTAACAGTCTCTAACCATCCTAGCCGTCTTGCTTAGTCAGCAAGGATATAAGTTAACCTAATTTGATGTGAGTGGCCTGCACTATACACTAAGAACTAGTAACCATAATATAAATCAAACGGAGTTGATTTTAAACTAGTCAGTTTTATTAGAAATAAAGATTTTCTTATTTCTCCATCCTCTCTCTTTCTACTTCATTTTATATGTTCAAAAAGGGATCAGCAAAACTTAACATGAAAATATTTGATTTTGATATTAAAATAAGTCAAAATCAAATTCAAAACAAACAGAATTATTGGAACCAATTCAAATCCATACACATTTAAGAAACTAGTGTAAACTTAAACAGCTTTGAACTTGTTTCGAGTTTCCCATAAAAAACCCTGGTCCTTGCCAGTCTCAGCACCCGAGTTTTACTGCTGCTAAAAAGCACAAAATCCAGGTAGAGCACAGCGCATGAATAGACTGGCATTCATAGTAACAGCATACTAGTTGAAGACAGACAACTGGTGAGTGTCCAGAAAAATAGGAGCCAACTAGAACACGATTGGTTTATCTACTTTCAGTAATTATTCCACCAAAAGGTTTGATAATTCAACCTTGTTATTATATTCTCAAAAAATCATATGAATACATCCTCTTAAATGCACAGACATTTCCTAATCTTTTCTCATATGAAGATGAACAGTATATGATAACCTGACAAGTTGCAACTGCCATTGAAAAAAAAGTGGTTAAAATTAGGTCATAATATCATATCAATTCCGCTATGCCTCCATGACCTAACAAGAGAAATAACCAAGATTAATGTCATATCCACAAAAACCAACTGAATCCTTGTACCTGTAAGGAATGTGTTGATGGGTTGAACTATCTCTGTATTTCTTTGCCAAACCAAAATCAATACAGTAAACCTACATGTAGAACAATATGACTTAAATACCTTAATATATGAACATACAATACATGGTAGTCTGGATGGAAACCAGATTAGTCACCTGGTTTGCCCGCCTTCCCAAGCCCATGAGGAAATTATCTGGTTTGATATCCCGATGAAGAAATGATTTAGAGTGAACAAACTCAACACGGTTGATCTGGCAAAAACACAAAATACAAGAACAAAGTTTTTATTAAAAGTGTTAGAAAATCAAAGAAATATCTGATAATATCTTTTCATATCGTAGCATATCTTAGAGTATCTTTGATAATCTCTTAGGATTTATTTCTTATTTATATTTTATGATTTGATTCTCTATTTGATTAAGATTAGGATTCTACATTTAGTATAAATAGGACTATTGGGTTGTCTTTTGTAATCACATCATCATTACATAAATTCAATATCAGTCTTATTATTTCTTAGTTTGTTTCTCTCTTTTCCTCTTTCCCTACCTAAAAACCTTCAAATTCAACATGATATCTAGAGCCAAACAAAGGTACCATCCTCCGTGACCTGTCCCGTCACTATTCCGCTGCGGAGTTCCGATAAGTATGAAGGAACTCTAATCATCTTCTCAATCATACAAAATCCTGCCATTTTTTTCTCTTCTCCGTTCTGTACTTCTGTTCCGGTGCGTTCTTTGTCGTTCTGACCCTTGTTCTTGTCCTGTCAGCCACCATCCGCTGCCGTCAGCCGTCGTATCCGGACACCGACCACACCACCATACTCGCCATCGACCGATCTGTCCAACCATCCTGACAGAGCCGTCGTTCGCTCTCTTCCGATCTGCAGGAAGTCGCACGCGTGCACCTTCCTCCGGCGCGTCCGGCCGACGTTTCCAGCGCCGAACTCGCTGTTCCCTGCTCTCTCTGGATCTGTGCTCACCTCCTTCATCGGACCTCTTTTTAGCAACGTCCCTGTGTGTTGTATGGTTTAGGTACCTGTGATTTCGGTTATTTGCATTTGTGTTCTGACCCATTGCTAGTTCTATATCCTCAGATACTCCTAAGGACTCCCCATCATACCAGTGTGGCTTCTCTTCCCACCGACGATCGTTCCGGTGGTAACCCTTTGCCCATGGATGAATCATATTAGTGGTGACTTTTGTTCCACCAACGATCATTCCGGTGGTGACTCTTTTCCCACATATGAATCATATTAGTCGTGACTTCTATTTCTGTCAATGATTGACTTATGTTGGCTATGACTCACACTAGCCCAACTCATTGTCCCAGATGCTCTGGCCCGACTCTTTTCCTAGATGCACTGGCCCGTCTTTGTCCCAGATGCACTGGCCTCGTCTCAGTCCCGGAAGTAGTTGTCTAACTTAACTTCAATTTGAAATAATTTGGTTCGATATTGTTGTTGAAGCTTCCAATTACGGTTTTGAGAAGTTCGGACCTTGCTGCTAGATTGCTTGCTAAGAAATTTCTGTCAGGCTGATGATCATTCCAGCTATCCTGGCTACGTTATCTTTCCAGCAACTCTCTTGGCCTCTCCAACATTCTTGAGTTGCCTTCCAACCATTATTTTCATGGAGCTCGGTTTTTTTTATTTTAAATTTTAATTCGAGGGAAAATGCATTGTTTTCATGTAACAAGCTTAAAGCTTAGTAAGCTTTAGCTTGAGGGAGAGTGTTAGAAAATCAGAGAAATATCTGATAATATCTTTTCATATCTTAGCATATCTTAGAGTATCCTTGATAATCTCTTAGGATTTATTTCTTATTTATATTTTATGATTTGATTCTCTAATTGATTAAGATTAGGATTCTACTTTTAGTATAAATAGGACTATTGGGTTGTCTTTTGTAATTACATCATCATTACATCAAATTCAATATCAGTCTTATTATTTCTTAGTTTGTTTCTCTTTTTTCCTCTTTCCTTACCTTAAAACCTTCAAATTCAACAAAAAAGGAACAAAAAAAGCATATTAATTGATACATCATTTTACAACAACAAAAAAAAAAAGTCAACAAGGATATAGGAATTGTAATTCTTAGTAGTACTATTAGTTCATTAGTAAGCCAAGTGATTAGTTAGTTAGTGCTAATCAGTAATATATATAGGAACTAGAGGACCTAAATGAGTTATTAATTCATTGTATCATTTGAATAAAATATTTTATAGGAGTTTTCTCTTCCTAACTTGAAATAAGGGAAATTGTGCTTGCATCACAGGGCCTACCATTTGATCAGCAAGCATGAGGACTGTTTTAAGTGAGAGCTTTCTGCTACAGAAGTTAAATAGATCTTCAAGACTAGGTCCGAGCAGATCCATTACTAGAACATTGTAATCACCCTCCACTCCAAACCATTTCACATTTGGAATTCCAGCTGCCAAGGCCAAACTTGAGTCAAAACCATTTAAAAATTATAAATAAAGTCAATTTATAAAAGGTTGGGCTCCTTGCAAAAAGTGCAAATCAAATAAAGATAAAGACAATTAATATGAGAATAGCCATTACTTCCTCCCTGGAGAATTCTGTACAACTTGGACTCATACAGCAACTGAGGATGCTTTGTCTTGACATTTTCCTAATTTAAAAGAACACAGAGCAGCAACAAACAGGAGCAAGGAAACAGCACTGGATCACTCAAAGATATCAAGAATCTAGTAACTACTTAAGAAAAATGAAATTGGAATTGGAATTGGAATTGGAATGTAAAACCCAATTTGGTGAACAACACTTACAAGCTTAATTGCAACCTCTTCATTAGTTTGAACATTAGTACCTGCAAAACAAATCAAAAAGGCGCTCATCAACAACAATAACAACAAATTACGAATATTATCAGTTGAAAAATGAAAATTGAAAAACAAAGGAACCTAAATAGATCTCCCCAAACGAGCCGCTACCGATCTTCCGGCCCAGCTTAAACTTATTCCCAACGCGAGGTTCCATTCAAAAATTAATTTTTTTTAAAAAAATTATGAAAATTTCCGAAACCCTAAACTATTCCGAAAGCCTAATTTGAGAAGATGAAAACATTTTTAATGCCGGGAGTTCATGGATCGGATAATAAAAAAAAAGGAAGAGAAATGAAGATAGTTGATGTGTTGTAAAGTAAGAAATAGGTTGATAATTGTAGGATTAGGTTAAAAGAAGTGACGGTTTAGATTAAGAGAAGAGAAGAGAAGAGAGTGAATGGTAAATTTGTTTTTTTCTCTCATGATTATGATTTATGATCGAGTGAGTGGAATGGAAGGAAAGGAAGAACATAACATTGTGGTTGATATTAGTATTGACGATGATTAATGTTCGATTATTGCATTGGAACCGTTCGTTGTTTTGGTTTAGTGTTTGGAGTGTCCGCCACGCGTGGCGCCTGTCACCGTTACTCATCTACCTTTTGCTGCTCCCGACAATAAACCAAGCTCTCGCCCCGCTGTCACTGTTCGGGCGGGCCCACAACACCTCGCTTTACCACTTTTACCCCTAAAAAAAGCTACGAGCCTATAAGCAAGTGCTTCTTCACATCCACGCGGATACAAGTACGGATAATTTTTTTAAACATGGGTATAGGGATGGATACTATAATACCTATTCATTGATTCCAATAAGGATAATGTTAACCAGTGTCCAAAGAACAATGGTTAAGGATCTTTAAAATAAAGTTTACATTAGGATTTGATGTATTTTATATTTTGAAATATGATAAACTTAGTTTATCAATAACTTTTTTCTTTATTAGGTATCCTTAACCAAGGCGGGTTCTATCGTGAGCAAGGTTTACAAAACTGGACCGGTCATCGAACCGGTGAAGGCAGCGGTTCGAGGTTCAATGGTCCAACCGAGGTTGAACCGTGGTTGAACCGGTTATAATTAAATAATATTATTTTAATTTTTAATATAATATTTATAACAATATTAAACAAAACAACAACATAACAACTAAAATTATTAAGCACAATTTTTATTATTTTGAAATTAAACTAAATAAATATAAAGATATATGTTAAAATTATCTTCATAGGGAAAATCAACCCAAAATCTACAACCAGTTCACATATGTTAGAAAACAAAAGAATTGGGTTTTGGCTAAGATGATCCAAATCCTTTTATACTAATTTTTTTTTAAGGAAACCGATTCAGGCCGGTTCACTACCGGTTATGACCGGTTTTACCGGTTTTGAACCGGTTTTCCGATTTTTGCATCGGTTCAATACATGACCGGTTTTTCCTACTGACTGGACCGGTCATGGTCCCGGTTCTCGGTCGGACCGGCCGGTCCGGTCCGGTTTTCAAAACCTTGATCGTGAGAGACCTTCACGGTGAGAGACCATTCAAATCTGTTGGATCAAGTAATCCTATTGATTTTATCATGTACTGTCAAGCACCATATCATACACTCTCCCTCTTGCACTCATCTGGTTGTCTTCAACCTCTCACCTGTACATCGGCGAACCTCACCTCATCTGGTGCAGCTGAGACACCCCGTTGTGTCCCATTGTATTATTACATTAAAACCTTAATATTTATTTACTTAATCGCGCGCTTATCGTTGAAAATACATAAAAATTAAAACTTTATTTAAACTATCATATAACTTATGCAGATATAAAACACACCAACGTTAATATATATAAATACACACCTGTTTAATTATGACAATACCAAAGCACTGTTAAGGGTACCCTCTTGATCAGCCTCTGGCTCATCTAGTTTTATGGCTGGTATGACCAGGGTTTTGTGCAAATTATATCCTATTTTCACCCAAATTAGATTAGATTGTCCTCAAGCAAGGTTTTGAGTCTCTAAAGTAGTTTTAGGTTAATTTAGCCAGTTTTGAGTCAAATAATGCACTTATAGTTGTTTCTTTGTTTTCAGGTTAAGTAGAAATCGAGGGAATAAAGAAACAGGGGATTCGCCTCGCGAGAGTTTTCTCGCCTCGCGAACCTGAAAGCCAGCAGAACAGTAAAAATGTCATCCTCTCTGGTTCGCCCCGCGAACAACCCCTCACCTCGCGACCCTGAAAGCTGACTGTTCCAGAGAAATGCAACCCGTTCTGTGTCGCCTCGCGGATACATGTCTCGCCTCGCGAGACCAAGGCCAAGCCAAGATGTTCCATTCCTCGCCACGCGAGAAGTAATTCGCCCCGCGAGAAGACCAAACGTTGCTGACTCTTCACAATATTCGCCTCGCGAATTAGGGCTCGCCTCGCGAGTGGGCTAAATTTCTGAATAATTATAAAAGGCTGTTCTGGACAGATGGGAAGGACTTTTGGCTTCTCCACTGTTTTGTTTTACATATTTTCTGTGTGTATTTCGTTTTCATGGAGAACTAAATTTCATAGATTAATCTACTGTAATTGATTTCCACCGTACTTGAGGTTTTGTAATCCCTGTTTTGTATGCTTTTCCCTTTTCAATGTCATGTTATACATTTCTGTTTGTTTAATTCAGGAGTGTATAGTGTTGTTTTGATTCATTTCAGTGATGTTATGTTCCTATACTTAATCGTGTTTGTTTAATTCGCGTGTGTTCATTCATGTTCGTTTAGTTCATGAGGGCTTAACCCCGTTTGTTTAATTCGGGAATAGGAACATATATCCGTAGTAGCGATTTCGTTTGTTAATTGTTGCTACAACTGAAAGAGGATTAGAATCTGCTTAGGGCTTGGGATTACATGAACCGGTGATAGTTGTGAAATCAAGAACAGTGGATTAATCGTTTTTAGCTATTTGATAACCTCTTTGAACTGCCTTGTTTTATTGCTCTGTTATTACTTTGTTTTCTTATCTGCATCCCAATCCAAACCACCCCCCCACCCCCCCAAAACTGATTTTTGTGATAAATAACACTTCAAGAGTCCTTGTGAGACGATATCCGAGTTGTCGCCCTAAACTACAGTTTTACAAACCGCTCGTTCTTTTTGGCGCGTGCGCGACAGCGCGACCTCAGTAAGATCTCTCACAGGCATAAACTTCACTACAGACATACTTAGCGGAAATATAAATACTCCTTAGACACACTGGTCATAATGTCTATACTCTAATCGCCATGGATCACAGCTCGACCTCCAGCATCCGGTTCATAGGGAGTTCCATCTAACTCCTCAACAATTGGTTCCTCCATCGGGTCTTCTCGTACGATCACATTAGAAATAAAATACAACACACGGAAAGATATAGGGGATAAGAAACAGTTCTATCATCAAAGCGGAAAAGAATCATAGCATAAAATATAATAACCGTCAACCACACACATAACACCTAACTAGTAATCATCCTCAAATTACGATATCACCCAATTTACGATATCACCTTCTACTTTCAACTTCTGTAATTCAACATTTATACTAATATGACAATCTATAATCTTGTCACACTAGTCAGTAGTCCATAACTATTTAGGGTCAGAACTCGGTGCGCCACTATTCCCTAATCTCTCATAGGAAATAGTGCATAAGCACAGTATGTGTCACTATTGCCCCCATTGGAAATAGCACATAAGCACATAATAAATAATAACTCGGTGCGCCCCTATTCCATTACCTCTCATAGGAAATAGTGCATAAGCACGATATGATCCTCACTGACTTTTATCAATAGCAACCTAGTACCTCAAGCTTTTCCTCACAACCTCCACTTACATTCTATATCACATCACTTCTATAAAATAATAGCGAGGCACTTCTAATTCATATTCAAAACTCTCACCCAAACAAAATACCTCCGAGTAATATATATCTTTCCTTAAAATCATCTAAGCATGGTATTAAACCCAGGCAGATCATGCATAACACATTAATCAACAGAATATTCAAACACCGAAATAATACGTCACATGCAGATGGAATACCTCAACCAGCGTATCATAGTAAATTCGATAGCAAAATCAAACATCCTCAAATACTTAAAATCAACTTAATGTCGATAAACCTACAATCCCTGAATCCATTGGTTTTACAGAAAAGGTTTCCAATGTGATTCCGGTCTTGTCGATTACTCAATGACTAGTAGGGTTTAGGTCGCCCTATACAATTATTATATAATTTACTACTTATCGATTTCCGACGATGGAATGGTTCTTTCCCCCACCTGAGCTAGCACCGAAATCTTGAACTCGACGTTCCTCGCTATCACACCACAGCTTAATAGTTTCACCTTGAACCAAACAACATAACTATAATTAATCAAATAACAACCATCTATGACACTTTAGGGCTAGGTTCGGCCAAGACTTAGAAAATAGGTTTAGGGTTATCTTCTTAATGCCATCTTTTGGATCCTAGTTACTAGAGTCTTAACTAACAGATTACTTATTACAAGACTAAAATTTGAAACAAAATCCTCTAACCTATAGGGTTAGGGTTTCGGCCTATTTAGAAAAATAGATTAGGAAATTTAGTTGGATTCAAGCTCTTGGATTTAGATCATATAAATACTAGAGAGCTCAAATCAAGCATTAGATTTCAAAAATGAAAACAAAATCATCAAACCCTCCTTTGAGTGAGATTCTGCCACTTAAAGAAAATAGGAAAGGAAAATGTTTTTGATTACATGATCTTGGATAATGAAAGTGGAAGACATCACAAGATCATAGAAATTGGTTTCACATTGAAAGGATTTTTCTACAATTTTCTAGAATTATTTGAAGTTCTAGATCTAGTAATGGAAATTTATGAAAACTTGATGATCATGGCTTGATCTTACAAAATAAATGAAGTAGAAGACTTAGATGATTAATGAGAAGAGCTTTTACCTCTTGAAGATTGAAGAAATGAAGAAAATGATCAACCTTCACTATGTTGAAAACTGGACAGCTTAAGGGTGTGATAGTATTGTGAGTGTATCTCACAATATACTCATCCAAAAATCACGAACTTTGGCTTGATAGAAAGATAAGAAGAAAAGGAACAACTTTGGTGGTTAAGGTTTCATTTTTTTTGGATCATAACAGGGGCTAAAAGGTACTTCTTTTTGATGTTTCGTGGGTTGCTGAGAATTCTGGGCAGTTTCGGTATTTTGATCCTATCTCCCAATACACTTATCCGTTTTTGATGATCTTTAGCTTGTTGGAAAGAAGAGAGAAAGAGGAACAAATTTTATGTTGAGAGTGTTTCGAGTTTCATAAATGAAGAGGGTCCTATGTTTGGTGGGGATTCGGTGTTCTTATGGTTTTGTAACTTAGTTGGTGAGGAAGATGAAGAGAATGAAGAAGATGAGTGAAATGGTGAGGGAGGGTATTTATAGAAGGGTGGCTGTGCCACTTTGGAAGGATCTAGTAGGGATGAGTTGGCTTGTTCAAAGGATTAAAGTGCAAATAATTCCTAGTGACCATTTTGCAAAGATTCCAAAAGTGTAAGGACTATTTTGCAAATTGCCAATAAATTGAAATGATGACCATGTGCCACATTAAATGTGGTCTCATCTTGACTTATCTTGGCTGATTTTTCATGAGATATTTTGAGAAGAGCCTAGAACATTTTGGAACATGTTAGAAAAATGTAGAACATGGTAGAACATGGTAGAACATTGTAGAACATTGTGGAACCTTGTGGAATTGTGTGGAAACTTCAAGAAACCACTTGACTCTTCCAAACTAAGGCAGCCCCCACTCCTTCTTGGGCTTGCCCATGGGCCTTGAAAACTTGGGCTTGAATTCATCTTTGTGGGGCCCACCAAAAAGGCTTAAAGCTTAAACATGACATAGGAAACTTTCATGATTTCTAATGGGCTTTATGAATTTTAATTCATGGATAAGGAATTTGGGCTTCATGGCCACGTCCACTAATGGTCTTGGAACAAAGATTTTGGCCCAATTCACTTAGAAAAACATAGAAACTAACTTAGGGACCAAAGTGTAATTAATAGAAAGTTCAGGGACTTAAGCGTAAAATTCATAAATTTTCACTTTAACCTTGTAGAACCTTCTAGACTTAAAAGTATGATTCATTCCCATGAATCATCTCAAAATCCTAAGATAAACTCTTCATCTGCTCTTGGAAACTCCGAAACCCACTTTGTCGCTCACCGATTACGTATTTCGTCCGTAAAACGTAAATTATTTTTTTTTTCTGAAATAATTCTAAAATTGCAGAATTGTAGGAAACAAATTAAAAACCATAAGTCTTTCGTTCACGAATTAAAATTAGGTCTTTTGAGCAGTATAAATATACTGTCAATGAAAACAGCTGGCCGGGATTCACCCGTCGTTTCGACCTCAATTTTAATCGTAGCTTCCTACATTCAAGTAGGATTGAGTGATGAACTCCATTTATTTAAAATAATTTTCTAATACTCATATAAATATATACAATAATCGTTCGCATTTCGATTATTTTGAAACAGTGAAAATCGGGGTGTTACAGCAGCGGTGGTAGGACAGGTTGGTGGAGGAGCAAGACGGCGGCATGGTAAAGGACTCGCGATGGAGTCACGACAGTGGCAGTTCTGCGTTGCAGTGACACTGTGGACTCGAGTGGAAACGATGGTGGGGACGGCGACGATGACGGAGAACGACAAAGGAGACAGCGGTGATGACGGAGAATGACACGGACTCAGCAAGTGTACCGGTTCGTTGCAAGTAATAAAACGGTAAGACCGGATATCGTTCTCAGGGATCGTGGACAATTACCACTTCGCAAATTTGACTACTATCTAGGCGATCGAATTTTGGAGTGAAGGTTGTTCTAACATCTAACAAGCAAACAAGAAGAAAATGTTTTTGTTCTTTTTGGATTTTTTTTTTCAAACAGTTAATTGTGAAAACAGAAAGATGAATAACAATGAGATAGAATTGCTAGGGTTAAACTAAGCTAATCCTCCCTTGATTGTTATGAAATGATAACTAACACAGTTCCTAGTTCTATTATGACAATCAAGTCTTTTCTGAGATACTCAAGCCTAATTCCTTAGGTGCATTGAGCCTAAAACCCCAAGTTAAACCCTAATTCCTTAGGTGGATTAACCTGAGATTTTGCATTAAGTAAAGACTTATAAGATTGCAAGCACCTCAAGACCTATTCCTAGGCTCATGAATTACTCGGCATTTGATTCATGAGCAAGCTCTAACACCAACCTTCCAGTCATCTATTAAAGCAACTAATCATTCCTAAGGTGATCAAGCCTAAGAAAGCATTAAGCATGGAATCAAACACTCATAAAGAACAAGGAAACTGCATTATAATCAAGTCATTTTACAACCAAGTTCAGATAGCAATAGTCTAACCCCAACAAAGGGGAGTTTAGCTACACATAATTGAAAACAAAACAAAAGAGAGAATTACAGAGATGAACAAAGGAGGGAGCTCCATGGAATGATGCACAGCAGCCACAGCAGCAGAGGATCTCTCTTTAGGGTTTTTTTTGAATGCCTTTTCTTCTGTTCTGCTCAGTTCTTTTATTACTCGTGGCCGGTCACGGCCGTGATAGCCATCATGGCCAGGCCGTTGATAAGCCTCTGGCTTATCTAGTTTTATGACTAGATGAGCTAGGGTTTATGTGCCTATTTATTCGAGTTCACTCTCGTTTTCGCCCAAATTTGCCTTGTTTTGTTCCTAAGTTGGACTTTGACTCATTTTGCGTATTTTGTGTAGTTTTTAGGTTATTTTGAATAGAATTACGCTTGTGGGTGCTTTTGTTGTTTCAGATTAAATAAGTGAAGCTCCGGGAGTCAAGGAAAGTCGAAAAGCAGTGGAAATTGCAAGTGCGGAGACACTCGCCCCATGAGTGTATTCTCGCCTCGCGAGACCGAAGGTCAACAAAGCAGCAAAAGTCAACATTTCTGTCTCGCCACGCGAGACTCTTCTCGCCCGCGAATCATGAAGACACTGCAAGACAGAGACCATCACGGCCAAGCCGTGATGAAGACCACGCCTAGTGAACAGTTTGAGGTTTGAAGACTCGCCCGCGAGAGATACCTTCGCCTCGCGAGTGAATGAAGACTTGGAAGTCGGGAGGCCATCACGGCCCGGTAGTGATGAAGGTCACACACGAAATTGAAGACTCGCCCGCGAACATACCTTCGCCTCGCGAGAGTTTAAATTGAAAGCGCGCTAATGTTAATTCTCGCCTCGCGAAAGTCTCCGCTCGCCTCGCGAGAGAGCGCAGATCGGGATTACTATTTAAGGGTCATTGCATATCGAACGAAAATCCAATCTTTGGTAGCTAGTTTTTTCCACTTAGGTTAGGGCAGTAATTACAAATCCTTGTTCTCCTTGGAGCTGCGTCTCCTTTTCTCTTTTCTTTTATTTTACGATGGTGATTATGTCCAAGTGTTTGTCTATGAGCATGAGGAACTAATCCCCTTCGCCGAGGAACAATGAAGCCGCCCATGGCGAGTGTAGATACGATGTGATGTATGATATCCTTTCCTTCTTTTAATTAATGTTTTCCAATTCTGAATTGATTGTGTTGATCATATGTGTTGCATGATTAACTAGTTAAACGTGTTAAGGCCAAACGGCGATTCACGTTTTAGAACTTGAATTGGAATCACTAATCGAATAATGAGCACGACCGTGGAATTAGGAGATTAGTGCAACCATTTAGGGAACAAGAATTAACAGAATCCGAGATTAGGATTATGAGACCTGCAAGTAATTAATCCAATCGTCGAATACGTCCTATTTGAGCACGACCGTGGATTTAGGAGAATTTAGGGGTCCCGGTTGACATTGTAATTGAACCTAGGGAGGAATACATCATCACTTGGGTATACATGTTGGGTAGGTAGAATTGTGACCTTGGACAATTTAGTTTTCTGATTTTTTAGTTAATTAGTTATTTAGACTTGTTAATTGAATTTCGATATTAATCTTCTGTCTCTCAACCACCTTCTGTAACTTGACCGAACGTATCTGACTTCCCGCGGATTAGTCGAATTGGTATCCCAATCCTTGAGTTCGACCTCGGTAATTACTTACCGTGTTATTTTTATTACTTGCGACGACCCGGTACACTTGCCGGAGTCACAACAAGTTTTTGGCACCGTTGCCGGGGATTGGCACAACCAATTTTTCTGATTTTAGGGGAGTTTGATTATTTGGTTAAGTTATTTTTGTTCTTATTTTATTTTTATTATTTTCTTTTTATTTTCTACTATCTCTCTCTACTTCTTTGATTCCACTTGGTCTTGCCTTGTTTTGTATGCGAGGTACACGAAGGAATGCTTCCGGGTTGCGAATATTGTGATGGGAACCATGACACTTGGAGTTGTCCGTTCTACTTCCCTGAAGTATATGTGGAACCATGGCATAATGACAGCGTGCCCCAGAACAACTATCGAGTCGGGAATCGTGATTGGGGTGATATGAGTAGAGACCATCCGGATTTTGCTTGGAGTAATGCTGACGATGGTCTAGCCTGGCAACCACAACCTCAACAGAACTGGGAACAACAACCTCAACAAAATTGGCAACCACAACCTTGGGAGTTGGCTCTTGAGAGGTTGAGTGCGACACTTGAGAAAGTGTCAATCAATACAAATGCAGTCATTGACAGGATGGCCACATCATTTGAGAAGACGCATGCGGCATTAGAGATGAAGATTGCCCAACTCGCAAGGCAAATAAATGAGCATCCCCCAGAGACTTTCCCAGTTGTTACCGAGAACGATCCTAAGAACCAATGCAATGCCACAACAACTAGAAGCGATGGGGTGTTGGGATATGACTGGGGTGTAACTAGTTCTCAAGGAGTTGAGGAAGAACTACCACATGTTGAGGAAGAACAATCTAAGGAAGAGGAATTGGCAAGTGTCATGGCCCCGGAACAACCACATGTTGAGGAAGAGCAACCTAAGGAAGAGGAGTTGGCAAAGGACAAGGCACTGGAGCAAGAGGGTAGAGATCAAGATGAAGATAAAGTGGCGGAGGATTCCACCATGCTTGCCAAGCAACCTGATTTTGATGCGTTAAATAAATATGTTGGCTTGCATGCATGTGTGGACACCGGTAAATTAGACCCTCCCACTTGTCTAGCACACTTCCTCGTGAAAACACCATTTGACCCGAGAGGAAGTGAGTTCATAATTGAAGAGGTCAATGGAGTTTTCACACACTGGCTGGGTGGAGTTGATGATAAGGTCATATTGCTCCTACGAGGGCCACTTCATAAACCTTTTGATCCGGGTGGAGAATCGCATATGATGAGCATCTCTTGGCCTCTGTACCACAGACTATGGGATCCAGGTGGATGCTTCTTAATAAGTCAAGCTCGGGACGTTAAACAAGCGCTTCTTGGGAGGCAACCCAAGCTAGGTATCCTTCTCTTCTCTTAACTTTTGTTTTGTTTTGTTTTTGTTTTGTTTTTGTTTGTCGCTCTTGAATAAATTGAGAAGATCAAGAGTTTTTGTATGAATGTCATGTCGGCAAGCTTGTTGGATTTTGATTGAATTGAGCATAGATTGATTGCATGAATTATTTGACCGTTGATGATTTCCCCCTAGGTTCTAATAATAGAAAAGTTTATCCCCACTTAAAAATTGAAAACTGAACTTTGAGAACTTTGTTGTGATTACTTGATTTATGATAAGTTTGGGGTGAGGGGGGTGCACACACTAGGAATTGTATCTCGGTCAAACAATTTGCAAAATGTCCAGGTGAGGAATTTGAACCTCCAACTCTGTTTTTGAATGTGTGAATCACTGTTAGGTTGCACTTTCCCGAATTTGCTTGAATCTCTATATGGTTTGCATGTTTATGTGTTGCATCAAATGATTTAGGCAATTTTCTTTGAAATAACCACTTGGCCATAAATTGAACCATCCTTAATGCATGTTCCCTAGTTAGCCAAATTGAGCCCAATTGACCTATTGTTTCTTAATGACCCTACATTACGAGCCAAATCTGAAAAACTATGTTAACCCAATCTTAGGATTAGGAGAGCATGGAAATGAGCAAGAGAAAGGTTGTGAGAAACTAAGTTTGGGGTGGCTACAAGGAGGTATGTCATTTTGGGGTGAGAAAAAGAAAAATAAAGGTTGAAACCCAAGGCAAAAAAAAAAAAAAAAAGAGAAAACAAAAAAAAATTGCCAAAGGAAAAGGGGCAGAACAAAAATAATATCAAGGAAAAGGTTGTAGTCACCCGAGCCCAAATGAAAAATGGAAAAAGGAACTTGAGTGAAAAAAATGTCAAAATGCTCATGCTCTCTTAGTTCCTAGGGACTTAAGCCTAAATATCCTTCATTATCCTACCCTGAGCCAGGCCCCATTACAACCTTTAAAAGACCTTCTGATGTTGCATACATGTTTTCGTGGGAACTATTTTTGAGATGAAAATCAAACTCATGGGAAGTGCTCTTGATAAGTGAAATTGAGTGAAAAGTTGATAACCTTGACAAACTTGAGCGAATGAGTGAAATTTTAAATGCCCTTGTGAGGAAGGCAATTGTTTGAGATAGGTGATCTTCCTTTGTGTGTATCTCTGATCCTCAACTTAGAGTAATGATGGAATGAATGATGAATTCTCAATAGTTAAAGTAAATGAATGTGGGGATTACATTGATGTAAGGGGGAGATCATTGGAGAAAAACTGTTTTGTAAAGTTGCATTAAATTTGTGCGAAATCGATTGATTCCTTTAGGCTTGCCAAGTCTTGAGTCGTTTTTGAGTTTTAAGCTTGCTTGGGGACAAGCAAGGTTTAAGTTTGGGGTATTTTGATAAGCCTCTGGCTTATCTAGTTTTATGACTAGATGAGCTAGGGTTTATGTGCCTATTTATTCGAGTTCACTCTCGTTTTCGCCCAAATTTGCCTTGTTTTGTTCCTAAGTTGGACTTTGACTCATTTTGCGTATTTTGTGTAGTTTTTAGGTTATTTTGAATAGAATTACGCTTGTGGGTGCTTTTGTTGTTTCAGATTAAATAAGTGAAGCTCGGGGAGTCAAGGAAAGTCGAAAAGCAGTGGAAATTGCAAGTCCGGAGACACTCGCCCCTGAGTGTATTCTCGCCTCGCGAGACTGAAGGTCAACAAAGCAGCAAAAGTCAACATTTCTGTCTCGCCACGCGAGACTCTTCTCGCCCCGCGAATCATGAAGACCTGCAAGACAGAGACCATCACGGCCAAGCCGTGATGAAGACCACGCCCGTGAACAGTTTGAGGTTTGAAGACTCGCCCCGCGAGAGATACCTTCGCCTCGCGAGTGAATGAAGACTTGGAAGTCAGAGGCCATCACGGCCCAGCCGTGATGAAGGTCACAGCCTGAAATTGAAGACTCGCCCCGCGAACATACCTTCGCCTCGCGAGAGTTTAAATTGAAAGCGCGCTAATGTTAATTCTCGCCTCGCGAAAGTCTGCTCGCCTCGCGAGAGAGCGCAGATCAGGATTACTATTTAAGGGCTGTTGCATATCAGAACGAAAATCCAATCTTTGGTAGCTAGTTTTTTCCACTTAGGTTAGGGCAGTAATTACAAATCCTTGTTCTCCTTGGAGCTGCGTCTCCTTTTCTCTTTTCTTTTATTTTACGATGGTGATTATGTCCAAGTGTTTGTCTATGAGCATGAGGAACTAATCCCCTTCGTCCGAGGGAACAATGAAGCCGCCCATGGCAGTGTAGATTCGATGTGATGTATGTTTTCCTTTCCTTCTTTTAATTAATGTTTTCCAATTCTGAATTGATTGTGTTGATCATATGTGTTGCATGATTAACTAGTTAAACGTGTTAAGGCCAAACGGCGATTCACGTTTTAGAACTTGAATTGGAATCACTAATCGAATAATGAGCACGACCGTGGAATTAGGAGATTAGTGCAACCATTTAGGGAACAAGAATTAACAGAATTCGAGATTAGGATTATGAGACCTGCAAGTAATTAATCCAATCGTCGAATACGTCCTATTTGAGCACGACCGTGGATTTAGGAGAATTTAGGGGTCCCGGTTGACATTGTAATTGAACCTAGGGAGGAATACATCATCACTTGGGTATACATGTTGGGTAGGTAGAATTGTGACCTTGGACAATTTAGTTTTCTGATTTTTTAGTTAATTAGTTATTTAGACTTGTTAATTGAATTTCGATATTAATCTTCTGTCTCTCAACCACCTTCTGTAACTTGACCGAACGTATCTGACTTCCCGCGGATTAGTCGAATTGGTATCCCAATCCTTGAGTTCGACCTCGGTAATTACTTATCGTGTTATTTTTATTACTTGCGACGACCCGGTACACTTGCCGGAGTCACAACAGCCGTGACGGGTTCTGTCTCTTCCAGTTCTGGCCAAACTACTCTTTCGCGAGGCGAGCACTTATTTCGCGACGCGAGCCGACTTTTGATGCCCGTGATCCCCATCACGGCCAGGCCGTGATCGTCTCTGACTTTTGGAGGTTTCTGGGTCACGGCCGTGATATACATCACAGCTAGGCCGTGATCGTCTCTGACTTTTGGTGGTTTTGGCACAATCACTCTCTTGCGAGGCGAGCTATCATTCGCGTCGCGAACCAACTTTTCACGCCCTTGATCTCTATCACGGCCAAGCCGTGATCGTCTCTGACTTTTGCTGGTTTTGGGTCACGGCCGTGATAGCCATCACGCCCAGGCCGTGACAGATTCTGACTTTTGGCCCCCTTCTTCTTCAGTTTTCAGGCCTTCTCTTCATCTCAGCTTCCTCATGGCTAAAACTTGGGCATTTAATCAAAAATCCCTTCAAAACAACACACAATACCACCTTATCCGTTCCAAATGAAAAACTAAACAAAATCCAACTAAAATGGCCTAACTAAATGCAAATGCATGCAGAAATGTACATGGAAAATGAGGTGAAATCACACTCATCAAATCACCCCAAGCTTAAGATGTTGCTTGTCCTCAAGCAAAAACCAAGGCCATAAGATGAAAACAACCAGGACAATGATAGTGAACTAAGAACCCGAGTAAAATGATCCAAGCAACAGGCAGTCAATTATTTCAGCAAGAGACAATCAATTCAAGTCCAATTAGGGGCTTAGTTTCCCTAGACTCACATTCTCACTAATTCGGGCACTCTATCTCACTTGCAGCTCACCCCAAGCTTGTTCATTTGCTTGGCTCTCTTTCTTGCCTCACTCACTCAAGTGTTAAGGAAATATGACATTTCACTCCATTTTCCTCAAAGAATGATTCCTACCATAAGCTTGACTATCAACCAAATCTTCACTTTATTAATGAAAACATCTAAGAATCAAGAGGTCTTATTCTTTGGTTGTAATGGGGCCATGGGATCAATTTTCAGGTGGGAATTTCAAGAACAGGAAATTTCAAAAGGCTATACAAACAATCAAGCATTGCAAGGCACGACCTTCTAAAATACCTTTCTTTGGGTTTCAGTTTACTCTTCCACCATTCTTTCAACAAAAAAAAATTTCTTCTTTTTTTTCTTTTTACTTCTCATTCCTTTTTGTCATCCCCTTCCCCATTTTTATTTCTTTTTCTCTTCTGTTTTTTTTTTCTTTTTTTTTGTTTGGAGAATGGGAGATTTTGCAATTCAAGAGAAGTAAAAAATTTTTCAGATTCATTTTTTTCTTTTCATCATCCCAAACTTTCAACTACATTTTCCAACCCATTTTTGCACAGTACTTTAGAAGGTTCCTCATAAGCATATTTAACACAACATTTCAGGGTACCAAGAAAAGCATGCTATTCATTCAGGCTCAAAATGGGGCAACTAAGGGTAGCATTATTCATTCAAAGCTCAGAAGGCCAGAAAAAACACCTATTGCCTCAATCCTTTTCAAAAATATTCTCAAAAATTTTCAAGTTTCGAAATGGTTTCAAGTCAAGTTCTAGAGAAAAACAGTCCAAGAGGAAAACACTCTACACAAAGAACGGGGGCAGATTTAGTGAGTGCCCCCTAATGGCTCAAAAGCTCACATTTATCAGTTCAAGAACCAGTGAGAACACAAATCCATAGAAACACATGCTAATCATCAACTATCCAAGAACATCTCAAGCATATTTAATGAAGCCATATCACAAGAATATAAAATCAGGGTCCAAAAATTCACTATCACAGAAAAATTGGCACTTAGCTCTCACAATCAGATGCTCAATCTAAGCAGGGGCAATTAATTCATGTGATCATGCAAGACTAGAGCCTATATGAATGCAATATTTACAATGCAAGCAAAAAGATTACCCCTACCCCAAGCTTAAAGACTTACATTGTCCTCAATGTAAATAATTAAGTTTAGAGAGGGGAGAAAATTGGAACAACTCACCAAAGTGGTAGTGGTGCTGAATCACATGCTTTCTGGTTTTGTTTCCTTCTGCCCTTCTTCTCCTCCTTCCTTCAAAATCTGGAATCACTCAACAAACTATTAACAAACCTCTTGAGCTTCTCAAATTATTCAAGAGGGGAAATCAAAAACAAAAGAGAAGATGAAAATAAAATAAAATAAAAATAAAAATAAAAATTGGGTTGCCTCCCAATAAACGCTTCTTTAACGTCACTAGCTTGACGAGTAGATACTTCCTTCATTAACCGGGATCTGCTGTACATAGAATTGCAAGAGCACTTTTCTTCCATGAAACTCCTGTAAAGAGCTGATTTTTCTTAAAAGGCCAACAATTGTGCTTCTGCTTTGCCTTTTTCGCTCTGGGCCTCTTGCCCTTTTTTTACTCCTTCCTGGTGGAGGTTCCGTTTTCACAAGATGAGCAGGACCAACTTCCTCACCAACTGATGCATCATTTGTTTTGCATAACTTTAGATTTGCTTTCATGTTGGGCTTTTCCTTCTTCTCTGGAATAGAGGGGTGGTGTTGATGTGCAATGACTTCCTTATCTACTGTGTCCACCACTTCCATGCGGAAACACTCCTCTTCCTTGCTCGTGCGATGCATAGCTTCCAATACATTGAAAGTTACTTCCTCTTCTTGCACTCTGAATTTCAACTGGCCTTTTTCCACATCTATCAAAGCCCGACCAGTTGCCAGAAAAGGTCTCCCTAGTATGAGTGGAACTTCAGCATCCTCCTCCATGTCTAAAACCACAAAGTCTGTTGGGAAGATTAATTTATCCACCTTCACCAACAAATCCTCCACAACACCATAGGGATATGTAATGGAGCGGTCTGCCAGTTGAAGAGAAATTCCTGTTGGTTTTACCTCACCAATTCCCAGCTTTTTGAAAATGGACAACGGCATAAGGTTGACACTTGCGCCTAGATCGCACAATGCTCTCCTAATGTTCACATGACCAATAGTGCATGGGATAGTGAAGCTACTCGGGTCCTTCATCTTTACTGGTAGCTTCCTCTGAATTATAGCATTGCACTCTTCAGTAAGCATCATTGTCTCCTCCTTCCACCTTCTTTTGTTTGTAAGGATCTCTTTCATGAATTTTGCGTAGGAAGGCATCTGCTGTAGAGCTTCAGCAAACGGGATGTTGATTTGTAGCTTTTTGAATACATCCAGGAACTTAGAAAACTGCTGGTCTTTTGCCTCCTTCTTCAACCGTTGGGGGTACGGGATTCTAAAATATGGGGGCAGCTCTTTGGGATTATCAACCTCTTCCAGAATCTGTCTTTTAGTCTTCTTCTTCGCAAATTCTTCATCAACCAATTTCTCCTTCTGCGGTTTTTCAGCTTCTACACCGGTAGGAATAGAGGTAGTATCTTGGGAATTTTACGGGTTCTTCATTGTTTACCTCTTCAAATTGTACCTTATCATCTCTAGCTCCTCTTGCCTCTTCTTCTCCTTCTCTTTCTTGTGGATTTAACACTCTCCCACTTCTTGTGATAATTGCCATGCAACCTTCCTTCGGATTCTTCTCTCGTATCTCCGGGAATTGTCCTTGAGGTCTTTCTGTCATTTGCTTTGCCAACTGTCCTATCTGGTGCTCAAGATTTTTGATGGAGGCATTTTGATTCTTCATAGTCTCTTGAGTGGCTTGCATGAACTGGCCTAGAATGCTCTCCAATTTGCTTGAACTCTCTTGAGGAGGTCTGTGCTTGAGAACTCGAACTTTGCCCTTGTCTCCAACCAAAGTTAGGATGGCTGCGCCACCCCGGATTGTAGGTGTTGGAGTAAGGATCATTTCCAGGCCCTTGGTTGCCCATATAATTTACCTCTTCTTGTCCAGAACTTCCAACCACATTGATCTCACAATTTCCATTAGCATGGTTGCCTCCAGAAATCGCACACCGAGGTACCTTGAATTTGGACAGCTTGTAGTTGAGAATTCTGCGGTTGAACCGACCCCAGGTTGTTTGGTAAGAATAGCCATTTGTGCCTTGAGAGCACCAATTTCATCCAGCTCTAGAACTCCTCTCTTGACCATTGACCGAGAACTAGGCATTTGATAGTCATTGTTAGCCATGTTCTCAATCAAGTCCTTTGCTTCTTAGGTGTCTTTTGACTCAATGTCCCTCCTGCAGCCGCTTCAATCATACTTCTTGAATTCCTGTTGAGCCCATTAACAAATGTTGCAACCTGCTTGCCATGTCTCTAGTTCATGATTGGGACAAGTCTGTGAGTAAGGACTTGAACCTCTCCCGAGGCTTCATATAGTGACTCACCATCCTCTCGTGCAAAGGCATTGATCTCTGACCTCAGCTTAATCATTCTTGACGGAGGGAAGAATCGAGATAAAAACTTGCTGACCAAGTCGTTCCAGGTGATGATGCTTCCATGAGGATGAGATTGAAGCCATGCCTTAGCTCTATCCCTCAAAGAGAAAGGGAAAAGCCTTAACCGAATGGCCTCATCTGAAGCTCCATTTAACTTGATGGTGTCACACAGCTCAATGAAGGTACCAATGTGAGCATGAGGATCTTCACTCTCCAACCCTCCAAATTGGTTTTGCTGCACAAGGTGGAGAAGTGATGCCTTGATTTCGAAATTATTGCAGGCCACTGCGGGTCTCACAATCGGAGTTCCACATCTATCAACTCTAGGGGAAGTGTAGTCCCCCATTGTTCTCCTTGGTGCATTCTCTTCTGCCATGGTGACAGTTGCTACTTCAACTTGTGGTTCTTGCACACTAGGTAACTCAACTTGTTGCTCTTGTCTACTAGAAGATGCTCTTTCTCTGTTCTGTCGTGCCTTGGTTTTCTTTCTATTCCTTCTGCAGAGTCTCTCGATCTCAGGTTCGAATTGGAGTTCACCTGGGTCGATTGTACCTCGCATACACTGAACAAACGGAGTAGCACAGAATAAACAAAAAAAAGACTTGCGAGAAATTCCACGAGATACAGAAAATAAGAACGAAAAAAAAAAAAACACAGTAGGAAAACAGTAAAAATGCCTAAATTAGGAGTCCCCTTTGGTACTCGTGATATTGGCACACCGATCCCCGGCAACGGCGCCAAAAACTTGACACGGACTCGGCAAGTGTACCGGTTCGTTGCAAGTAATAAAAGCAGTAAGACCGGATATCGTTCTCAGGGATCGTGGACAATTACCACTTCGCAAATTTGACTACTATCTAGGCGATCGAATTTTGGAGTGAAGGTTGTTCTAACATCTAACAAGCAAACAAGAAGAAAATGTTTTTGTTCTTTTTGGATTTTTTTTTCAAACAGTTAATTGTGAAAACAGAAAGATGAATAACAATGAGATAGAATTGCTAGGGTTAAACTAAGCTAATCCTCCCTTGATTGTTATGAAATGATAACTAACACAGTTCCTAGTTCTATTATGACAATCAAGTCTTTTCTGAGATACTCAAGCCTAATTCCTTAGGTGCATTGAGCCTAAAACCCCAAGTTAAACCCTAATTCCTTAGGTGGATTAACCTGAGATTTTGCATTAAGTAAAGACTTATAAGATTGCAAGCACCTCAAGACCTATTCCTAGGCTCATGAACTACTCGGCATTTGATTCATGAGCAAGCTCTAACACCAACCTTCCAGTCATCTATTAAAGCAACTAATCATTCCTAGGGTGATCAAGCCTAAGAAAGCATTAAGCATGGAATCAAACACTCATAAAGAACAAGGAAACTGCATTATAATCAAGTCATTTTACAACCAAGTTCAGATAGCAATAGTCTAACCCCAACAAAGGGGAGTTTAGCTACACATAATTGAAAACAAAACAAAAGAGAGAATTACAGAGATGAACAAAGGAGGGAGCTCCATGGAATGATGCACAGCAGCCACAGCAGCAGAGGATCTCTCTTTAGGGTTTTTCTGAATGCCTTTTCTTCTGTTCTGCTCAGTTCTTTTATTACTCGTGGCCGGTCACGGCCGTGATAGCCATCATGGCCAGGCCGTGACGGGTTCTGTCTCTTCCAGTTCTGGCCAAACTACTCTTTCGCGAGGCGAGCACTTATTTCGCGACGCGAGCCGACTTTTGATGCCCGTGATCCCCATCACGGCTAGGCCGTGATCGTTTCTGACTTTTGGAGGTTTCTGGGTCACGGCCGTGATATACATCACGGCTAGGCCGTGATCGTCTCTGACTTTTGGTGGTTTTGGCACAATCACTCTCTCGCGAGGCGAGCTATCATTCGCGTCGCGAACCAACTTTTCACGCCCTTGATCTCTATCACGGCCAAGCCGTGATCGTCTCGACTTTTCTTTGGTTTTGGGTCACGGCCGTGATAGCCATCACGGCCAGGCCGTGACAATTCCCGACTTTTGGCCCCCTTCTTCTTCAGTTTTCAGGCCTTCTCTTCATCTCAGCTTCCTCATGGCTAAAACTTGGGCATTTAATCAAAAATCCCTGCCAAACAACACACAATACCACCTTATCCGTTCCAAATGAAAAACTAAACAAAATCCAACTAAAATGGCCTAACTAAATGCAAATGCATGCAGAAATGTACATGGAAAATGAGGTGAAATCACACTCATCAGAGAACGACAAAGGAGTTTGGAACAAAATCTCGTCTATCTTTTTTGTATTGGATTTTCTCTTTTGTTGGTTGATTTGGGATGATGGTGAAGATGAAGGTTTTGTGAGTTTTGAGTCTGATCTGTCTTTTTTATTGCTTGAGCTATGCTCTCTGTCATGAACCAGAACCCAGCCCGGCATAGCAACAAGTCCCCCCACCTCGTCATGGTCGCCTCGAACCTCCAAGTTTGTAGATCCTGTCCACGAGCCACCGCTGCCACCGTCGTCTCGTCAATCTGAGGTGAGTTGAGGGTGGCGGTGGGTGCTCATTGTGTTTTGGGTTTTCACTTTTCAGAGGTGGCTGGGCGGGGGAAGGGCGGTGGGGCGTCAGGGTCATGGGCCGCACACCTTGGTTGCCCCGCCGCCGCCGCCGCCGTCGTGAAGGGACTGCTGTCATCGTCATCGGAAGGGGGGGCTACCGTGACTGTCGAGTGAGAGAGAGGATCGGGTGTGTAGGCAGAGAATGAAAAAAAAAATTTGGTGTGGATGGTGTATGGTAATATCAGTGGAATATCACTATCGAACGACTATTATAAGTTGCTCACGTGAGAGACCTATACAGGTCTCTCATGGTAGAACTCGATCCTTAACCAATGCCCCAAGAGCACTGGTTAGCATGACCCTTCCAGATTTTTTTTTTTTGATATTTTAATGGTATTTATTTAAAATTTTCCGTTAAAAAATCAATTTTGGATTAGACAGAATTAATTTCAAAGGAATCCAGAATTCCTACCTTTTCCGTTGAATCGAATTGGTTCTATGTGTTAACTCACAAATTTCTCTATTTTTACACTTCAAAATTGATTTTTAGTTTATCATTAAAACAAAGAGCATGTTTGGACGGCTGGCGAGCATCCTCGGACATGCATCTATCTTGAAGCTCCAATATGGAGCTTTTGTGTCTTGTACATGGTTTTATCCTATTTTAACATGTTTCCAAACATGAACAAAACCGATTCTTTTTAACTCATTTTTAAAATATCATTACCATATATAAATCAATTTTTTAGCCTCGATTTTTTAAAATCAATCTTTAAAAATAAACTATATCAAAATAAAAAGAAATAAGGACAAATTCTTGTTGAGTTGTACCATTGGAGCAAGTTGATGTGATTATCACATGTAAGGATAATTGCTTATAGAAATAATGGGTTCTTATATATAAACCACCAATATAAATAACATAAAGAAAAATAATAGTGTTAAATGAATATTAATATTAATATTAAATAAAAATAAAGAGTTACAATTTAAAATTGAAACAAAAGTAAATGTAATTAAGTTATGGATAATTTGTGGGACCCGTTTGGTATACTTTTAAGAGTTGCACTTGCACCATTAGATAAAATAAAGTTTACATTGGGACTTTTCACAATTAATTCTTCTTTTTGAAATATTTTGTATGATAAACTTAGTTTTTCAATGGTGCACTTGCACCATTAGAGTGGTGAGGTGACATGATAGGACTATAAAAAGAAGAATTAAGCAAGGTTTACAAAACCGGACCGGACCGGTCGGTCCGACCGGTTTAACCGAGACCCGAGATCTAAAGCGGTTCGGTTGGTAGGCAAAACCGTCCTTGCGTTGAACCGGTACAAAAACTGTAGAACCGGTTCGAAACCGGTCAAGGGCGGTTTGGTCCGATTCGTGAAATTGTGAATATGAAAAACCACAGAAAAACTTAGAGAACGAAGAAGAGGGAAGTCAAATTGTGAATATGAAAAACCAGAACCTAAAAACATTGTGAAGAACCAAACCTTCAGACGTGTAACTGTGTAAGCATAAGACAGAAAGAAGAGGATGAGGGGAGATAGGGGGTGGTGGCTGAATGTGGAAACTGGAAAGGATACATAGGGTTTTTTCTTTTTATTTTCCAGAAGCCAAACGAGTTTGGAGAATGGACCGATTTCAGGGCAAACTTTTTTATCTAACTAATTTCCAGGAAGAAGAAAAACGAGGAGTGAGAGAGATAACATGAGGAGGCAGTCGCTGAATGAAGATGGAAGAAGGGTTTCTTGTATTAGGTTAAATGAAATGGGCTTGGGTTGAAACATGAAAGACCCAACTTTTGTTTTTTGTTTTTCCCGATCTTTCACTTCATAATCATAAATAAATAAATAAATAAATGCTTATTAAAGCTTTGTCCCTACTGCAGGGGTGATTATGCCAACGTCCGGATTATATAATTTTACTAACATACAGCACAAAAAGTATTTTATATATTATTAAAAAATATGAGAATTTGAAATTTATGTTAATATTACTTAATATATTATATTAAAAAATAAAATAATATTATTTAATTATAATCGGTTCAACCACGGTTCAACTTCGGTTGGACCATCAACCTGAACTAATGCTTTCACTTAGGTTCGATGATCGATCCGATTTTGTAAACCTTGAAATTAAGCAACTCCAATAGATTGCACCATTGATGCTCTCTCATTTTAATACATGTATATACCCGTCTCCTCTACAAGTTTTTAAGTGTCTTCGAAGTAATAGATTTCTCTTATTTTATATATTAAACGTTTATTACATTAATTTTAAGAATTGTTATTTTCTTTTTAAGTTTAATTTTAAATATTATGTTGATATTATCTTATATCGAAGAGTTTAAATTTGATATCATCTCAATACAAAGTTTTTCATGTTACCTACCAATTATATATTATTATATGTAAACTGGAACGGAGAGTAGTGCCTGGTGAGCTTGGGATTCTCAGCTCCTCTTATGGTGTTTCACCTCAACGACGGGGTGAACAAGATGTAGTTGCAAAGGCATTCCAATGCTCAAATCAATATGTGTTGAAAGTGAGTAATTTTGGAGTATTCATCCTCCTTCTTTATGGGTCATTGATTTATTCTTTTAAAATAGGAACGGTCCAGATCTATCATAAAAATATATAGGCAACTTGTTTAGTCAGTTTATTTTTTCATTTGGAAACATCAATGACAGCCACTGTACAGTCAGTCCGACCTCCCCCTTAGAGCTTTCGCCTCCTCCCGCGGGGGTTAATTAAGGTTGCCGGTAAGTTTCTCACTGTCACCACATCAACAATATGTTGAGAAAGATACCTTGGGATAATCCTTACTCTGATTTGGTCCAGCACTAATGGGTTGCATCATGCTCATTCATGGTCAGTTAACGTATTCCATCTCAATTTAAGATAATTAATATGAAAGTTACATATTTTTTAAAAACATAACATTTTTTTTACATAAAAACATAACATTATAATACTTTCAAATTGCTAAAATATCACTCCATTAAAATGCAACTCTTTTAATTGCAGCCGATCTTAGCGCTTCAAAATAAGTTTTGAATTTAAATATTGAAAAAATCGATTATTTTAAAACTTTCAGCCATCAGATTGAAACTACACTATCACTAGTTCTTTTTTCAAATGTAAAGGAGCGGGATATATGATAAATAAAACATAATCACTTGATATATCAGGACTTAATTGTTTGTTGCCAAAATTTCATGCATTCGATGTATTCGGTGGATTGGAATTGTCAGATAAAGATCAGACGATTCATATTTTAAGTTTGTTAGATCAAATTTAAAATGTAAATTTGGAATGTAAGTCATATGATCTTCAACCAATGATTTTGACTTATTGAACATAATGAATACAGAAAATTTTGAACGTACTCAGTATTTGACCACTTAAACCATGTTCGTTGTAGATTATTTTGTATGTAAAAAAAAACGAGTAACTTCACCAAAGCAGTGCACAGTCATCTTTGGTTAAACATGTGTCCAATGGGATCCATATGCTCAACACGTTATAATTTTGCTTGTTTATGGACTTAAATGGAAAAACAAGTTCGAATTCAATTTTTCCCAAAGCAACTCCATACCTCCTCGCACTAAACATGATTTTAAGGTCCCAAAATCTTATACAAATAGGCTATAAGTCGTGGTTGTATACAGAAGTGGGAGGCTGAGAACTCTCATATTATTAAAATTATCAACACCACCAAGGGAGGATTCATAAATTATCATAGTATTAAAATGATTTTACTCCTATCATAATTATATTTTGAAAGTCACGTATATAATTATTTGTGATTGATATACAATATAAAAAAAATTTATAGTTACTATATATCAAAAGTAAATTCATAGTATTGTGTCTTAACATCAGTAGAACAATGTAAACAAGTGACATTGAGACTTTTACAAATTCAAAAACTATTTATGTAGGTTTCAGAAGAGCTTATTTAAATTTATTTGAATTTATCTTATGACATACTCCCGCTAATCTCTATTACAAGCAAAAAAAATCTTAAAATTGTTGGTCCAATATAGAAGCAAATTTTAATTACTTACATCAAATTTAATAATGTTATTTCCAAAACACCCTTAACTTAATATAAATTTTGTTTTTCAATTACTCTTTTTATTCTCAACAACACAAACAATTTCTCATTCCCGTAAAAATATAGAACGGTCATCGAGAGTAAGCGCCTTTTTGCTTAGCGTTGGCCACACCCCAAACTTCCATTGCAAACTGCGTTTTAAGGATGCTCGGAATTTTTGCTTTGGAAAAAAGTGGATCCAAGTGCCTCGGAACATGTGAAATGTCGTTTGCCTTTGAAACAATTTAAAACAAACAGAGCCTGAATGGTTGGGCAGCAACACATGCTGAACTATCCCTATAAATGGTATTTAATCCTATAAATGGTATTTAATGCGGGCGGGATGTATTTAATGCAAGATATATTTTAACGATTAAAATTGAAGTTTTAGATAAAAGATAATTTAGGTAATAAATTTAATTTTTTAAACAAGATTAATAATATTAAAAGAGATTAACTAGTCACCTTAGTATATGTGTTTTTATTTAATTTTTACTTATAATATAGAACGGAGGGAGTAAACATTTAGACACACATTTGAAAGAGCTTATAAAAATAAATTATTTTTTTCAATAAGCTTTTTTTAGCTTATTTCCTTAAGCTTCTAAGAGAAGCTTATTGAAATAAGCTTATGCGTTGGGAAAATAGCTTATGCGGAAGTTTTGTGGGAGTTCCATTCTTGCTTGGAATTATAGCAAACTCATTCCTTTCTTCAAGGGATTTTATGACATAAACTTTTGTATGATAAGCCCTTATTAAATAAAGGTTTAATTAAGTCGTTTATCCCAACGTTTAGTAAGTAACAATGCTGTTGAAAAGCTAAATAAGGTCTAGTGAAGATTCTTTACAGAAAGACAGAGAGCATAAACGGAGAAAGTAGAAACCCAACAACACATTCTTTCAAAACAAACAAATTGTATAATGTTTGTAAATTGGACAATATATATAGCTTAGTCTCATCCCATTCAACTTGGATCGATGTGGAGAAAAATGTGCCTGTTTCAACACAAAAAAAGACTAATCTTGTTCAGTTGTAGCCAAACGTGCAAGGCTATATAACCACCACCCTGATCATATATAAACCAGAAGTTTATACACAAATATATGACTACAAGTTCTTGTGGCTATGAGATTATGGGTTGAAATAAGAATTGCCACACTTGCATTTCCATCCTTCAGGTTCATAATTGGCATACTGAGCACCCAGAATGTCTTTATTGGTAGGAATTTGAATGGGATCACATGGAATGCACCCTCCACATTTGTGTTCACACCTTGGTGGAATTGACCCAAGCCTGCTCAGTCCCCTGAATGCTTCTTTATACCCATTGGCCTTTGCTCTGAATACCCTTTCGGTTCCCTTGAAAATAAAAAAAAAACATGTCATGTAAAAATCACATACATACATTATAATATACATGCAATAAATAAAAAAGGCTTCCAAGACAAAGTGGTACCTTTGTAGAGCCAAAAACAGGTCTTGAAACATCTTGAATTCTTGTTGTCTGATCAACTATAGCAGACTGTTTTGAGGGTTCTGGTGGTATCCATTAAAAGGTGAAAAAGACAATACTTAATTAGGGGAAAAAAGAGAGAATGGAAAATGGGATTTATGCTACTTGGACTTAAGTTGAGTGAATACAGTGTAAGAGTATTTTGATGTGAAATAAATAAAAAAAAAAAGAACTGATTTCTGTTGTAATATGTAAGTATGTTAATGGGACTAACTGACCTTGTTGATTTATAGCACCAAATGGAGACAAAGGCTTGCTTATTACACAAACCAAACTTGAAAGTAGAAGAATAGCTACTAGAATATAGCACATTACTCTCTTCATGGTTGTAGAAGTCCTAAAAGAGTATAGATACTAATGATGAATAGCTTTATTATACAAAAGGGTGTGTTAGAGAAGAAAGATATAGGCAAAGCACTGTTTGGGATTAGAGAATCACACACCTGAAGAGACCAAACATTACTGTTGTTGAATGAGATTGGCACAACATGTCACAAAAAGAAGACAGAAAGATATGGCTAAAGATCAGTTTGAAATTCCTTTATCAGAGAGAGGCTTTAAAAAGAAAAAGTTGCACTTTCTTCCAAAGGCTTTGCTCCTTTTTCTGTTTTTTCTCTTGAGTTCACTTGCTCTTTTATTTACTTTGGCTGAGCAACGTTGATTCTCACTTCTCTGACAAGTGGCAAACAGGGTAGCATTTCTTAACATTTATTTTGACTAGTCACTTGTCTTATAGATTAATGTTGGATTTATGTTATTTGTATTTGTATATTTATACTATTATACTATACTAATACTATGACACCTAAACCACCCCTTATTAATATCTATACATATAACACATTTATTCCAGCTTGGCTTGTTTGATGAAAAAATATATTTATATTTTAGGTGTTTAAAAAATATTTTTAAATATATTGATTGAGAGGACTAAAAATTGTTTGATCACAAAATAGTGTTCATATGATCACAACGGGAAATGAGTGATCACGGTTTTAAATTATAGTTATATTGCAACTTTGTAAATACAATCTTACTGTAACCACGATCATGATTCCGGTTCAAAATATGGTACCTTTAGTTGATAAAATTGATTGATTATTGAGCTGCAATGTCCCTTTGGAGTATGGAACTTTAAAATAGTGCAGAAAATCTTAGGGTGTCTAGACTGCAGAGCCTCTTGTTTCATAAGTTTTGATTCTAACAGTTCTGAATCAACTTCCCTTCCTCGGTTAAAAAGAATAGTATTTTTTTTTTTTTTGGGTCTAGTTTGATGTATACTTTTCAGCCTTTACAAAGTTACTATAGGAATGAGTTACATTCTTCCTTGAGATTCTACACCTCTCCTATTCTTGTTAAGAACTTGTAAATTATTAGTTAACAACATGTATTAATTAATTACTAAATCAGTAAAAAAAAATTAGCTTATTATATTAATCGATTCCTAGTATGATGCAGCATACACATTAACTGCAGGAATACGAAAGAATTAGGGATCAATCCCATTGAAGGCAAAGGACAAGTAGCATAAAATTAGTCATAATTTCAAGTGCCCCAAACTAGGACAAATGATACCAAGTAGAGGCAGAATGGAGTGCAACAGTTGATGGTCATGTCAATTTCTTACAGGTTGGTTGATGGGGAACAGAAACAAGCAGTCAATCTGCTTTATAACCATTGAATTTGAATCTTACTTATTTAATGATGGTCAAATTTGAGTTGGAGAAAAGTGGGGCTGATTCATGAAATATTGATTAAAGTATATGAGGCAGTCTTTATGACTTATCCCAATAAGTGCACTTTGTTCACTGACTCAAATTGATGCCTAGTAACCATTCTTAGTTTAATATAGCAGTTAACGAGGGTTGTGATTCCATAAAAAAACTTGAACTAAAGTGGAGTGGGAGGAGGGTATGATGAAAGCAACAAAAAAAAAAAGAAGCCATAATTTGATTAGACTTTACAGGTTTTAAAGATTGTGTTGTAACTTGTGAGCCATACTTTCAATTTGCATAACTTGGCATATACACATTTATGCTTTTCCTTACCACAGGTAGGGGCTCACTCAATTAATGCCACCCCTTTTACTTGCGTGTGTGAGGATTTCTTCACTTCCATCCCAACTATTTATAGATATCAAGATCAATCACAAATTTAGGGAATCCAACCATTGTACTTATATACAAACTTGCAAAGAGGCAACATATATATCCCAGTGATACGATGAGTTATGATATTTCAACATCAAGTTTTAGATATTATATATGTTTATTTTTATTTTTTACTTATTTTTTTATCTTCTTTATATACATACATCCCAAAAATACACCAAAAAATCAAAAGGATACAATATGGTATCCCAACTTTTGTGTTCAAATATAATTTAGGTTGCAAAAGGACTGGTATAACTTGTTTTTGGAAAAAGGCAAAATTATATTATGAGAGTACAAGGGGTACTCTAGAATACTTTTACAAGATATGAATACTAAATTACCAGAAGATCAAAATAAATACAAGACCACCTACTAAGCCATATGATAATCGGCTGGCTTATCATGTTTTATCAATTATTTTATAGTGGATTCAATCAATTAAATTGAGTTGAATACTTGATTTAACCCAAATTAGACTTTGTTTTCCTATTTTAGTTATTTTAGAGTCAATGTGTGCATTTAATTGATTTTAATTTAATTTCTCGAGATTTTCTTATTTTTATTTTTAGGAAATGACAAAGAAGAAGGATTGCAATTAAATTGAAGATTGCCAAGTAAATTGCAAGAGCCCACATGATGGATTTAAATCCAAATCAATTTGGATTTAAATTATTATGATTAAAAGATAATGCAATTGGCATTGAGATAAAAGATTGGATCCAAATCAATTTGGATTTGGATAATAATTACTTATCACAACAATAAAGGATATGATAAGATTTGGCAATTAATTTGGAGATATTGATTTGGAAATTAAATACGAAGATTAAAATGCTCAGGACCAGCTATGTTGGAGTTTGCATGAAGGCGGAGCTTGAAATACAAGAAAAATGAGCCAAACAGAGCCCATCACGGCCCTGGCCGTGATAGGCATCACGGTCATGATCGAGAAGGGCTGAAAAAGAAATAAGAACACAAAGTCAGAACCTGTCACGGCCAGACCGTGATGCCCATCACGGCCGTGATAGGCCAACCAGTGTCAAGTTCTCCAGGATATAATCTGTCACGGCCTGACCATGACAGGAATCACGGTCGTGATGCGCAAAATCTGGAATTTTGATTTGCTGATTTGATTTTGTAATGGTTTCGAATCCAAGTTAACCTACTTTATAAATAGGGCAATTAGGCTCAAAAATAATGATCATTGGGCTGCTATCTTAGGCAAAAATTAGGATTTCTCTTCTTCTCAATTTCTTCTTTTCTCTTAGGATTTTTATGCTTTTGTTATTCAAAGTTGCTATGACCATGACAATGCTCGAGTAGTCTTTTTATTTCTAGGAATTGGGGCTATGCCCAAGACTTGTTTTATGTTATGAATTGATGTTTTCCCTTTGTTAATTCCAATTTGCTTTCGATTTAATTCATATTGCATGAATTACTTGTGAATTTGGTGCGCACTTATTTGCAGGTCATAGATACTCTAAGGATTAACCTAGCGGTGAACTTAGGTATTGGATCTATAGGGATTGAACTTAGGACGTAAATCACGAGAGTTATAAGCGGTCCTTCGAGGGTACCATTGAATTGTCACGAATCCTAATGGGTTCAATTTAAATACAATTACCATGAAAGTAGGGGTTGGTTTAATTGGACACGATTCTTGTATCTCGAGAGGGAACATTAACTTATTTAGGATAAATTCACCTTCAAAGCAATTTCGATAATTAACAAGAGGGATAGTCAATTTAGTAGCATGAGTAGTCTTGTTGGTAACCCAATTCCTGGAAATCTCTTTTAATTTGAAATCCCAAAAATGTTTTATTTTATTTTATTGTTTCTTTTATTTTCTTGAAATCTTTTCACACATATTTCTCAGTCTAAATAGTTGTTTAATTTGTGAAGTGACACTTGATTTCCCAATCCCTGAGTTCGATATTTGGTTTCTCACCGTTTTGTTATTACTTGCTTCGATCCGATATGCTTGCCGGAGTCTATCAAGTTTTTGGCACCGTTGCCGGGGATTGGCACTACCAATATCATTAGTAACAAAGGAGGCAACTACTTTAGACTTTTTAATTTTTATTTGTATATATTTGACCTTTTCCTTTGAGTTTTGTTTATGCAAGGTTGATGAAACACATGGACTATCGTTACTATCCAACTTGGAAATATCAAATTGGTTGGATCGTGTTTGATGGTATCTGACGCGCTGTCGCGCGCGGGTCAAAAAGCGAGCGGTTTTATAAAACTGTAGTAGTGTGTGATAACTCGGATATCGTCTCACAAGGACTCTTGACTTGTTATTTACCACAAAAATCATTTTTTTGGAGGGGGGGGGGGGGGGTTGGATTGAAATGCAATTAGAAAACAAAGCAAAATAGAGCAATGAAAACAGAGCAGTTTAAGAGATTAACAAATAAGTTAAAGACGATTAATCTACTGTTCTCGATTCCCAACTATCATCGGTTCATGTAAATTCCAAGCCCTAAGCAGATTCTAATCCCCTTTCGGTTGTAGCAACAATTAACAAACGAAATCGCTACTACGAGATATATGTTCATATTCCCGAATTAAACAAATGGGGTTAAGACCTCATGAACTAAGCGAATATGAACGAACACACGCGAATTAAACAAACGCGAAGTACGGCTCGCGTGGCGAGGAATGGAAGAGTCATGGCTTCTGGTCTTCAGTCTCGCGAGGCGAGTCATAGATTCGCGAGGCGACACAGAAAGGTTTGCAATTTCTGGAACAGTCGGCCTTCAGGTTCGCGAGGAGATAAGAGGATTCGCGGGGCGAGCCAGAGAGGATGACATTTTGCTGTTCAGCTGCCTTTCAGGTTCGCGAGGCGAGTGTACTCTCGCGGGGTGAATACCTCCAGGATTGAAATTTTCCCTGTTTCTTCATTCCCTTGACTTCTAACTTAACCTGAAAACAATGAAATAGCCATAAGTGTTTTATTTGACTCAAAACTGGCTAAATTAACCTAAAACTACTTAAACGACTCAAAACGTTGCTTGAAGACAATCAAGTCTAATTTGGGTGAAAATGAGATATAATTAGCACAAAACCCTGGTCATACTAGCCATAAAACTAGATGAGTCAGAGGCTTATCAGTATCACTGATAAGCACGTGAAGATATACTCCCAAGAGGAATGGAAATCCTATTTGTCATCTTTGCAACCACCATCATACTTCGAGCTGGATCCCGATTTGCTAGAGATTCATTGGGATATAGATGCTTATCTTTTGGGTTTGAGCATAGAGCATAGCAAGAAGGAAGTTAGTTCCATGATTCAAAGGGCTGAAATGCGAGCAGGGGAAAATGCTATTAAGATAGCGGCATCACTAAGTGACAACTTTCAGAAGTTAGAAGAACAAGCTAGTGAATTTTTTAAATTGCTAGAAGAAAAGCAGCATGGAATTCAAATTGAAGATAATCTATTTGCTAGCATGGACATGAATGAAGATGAAGAGGTGGTGGAAGATGATTCAAGAGGAGAGGATCATGAAGAGGAGTGCAAGGAGGAAATATCTCCTATTGTTCCTTTGCAAGGGACAAAAGAGACCAATCATGTGGAAAATACTTCTCTCACCATTCCTACTGAGGAGCCTAAAAATTCTAAATTGGATAAGTATGTTGGTTTGCATGCATGTTTCGATATAACAAAGTCGGTGCCTTCTACTTGTCTACAACATTACTTTGTGAAAATACCAACTTTGAAGTTCAAGTCATTGCCTGAGAATTGGGAGTTTTCATTAACAGTGGCAAAGGCTCTAAGGTCGCCTCAAAAAGTTATGGTTCTAGTGCTTCAAGGAGAAACTAATTACACAAAGGTCATTCTTGGAGTAGGTGACTTACCATTTGACCCAGGAGAAAGTGAGCTCGTCATATCACTTAAAGAAGTCAACGGAATCTCATCACACTTGCTTCTTCCATCTCCACTCCACAAGCCATGGGATCCAGGAGGAAGGTCTTACTTCTTGGGCATCTCTTGATCTTTTTACCACAAGCTATGGGATCCGGGTGGAAGCATCTTCAATGAGTTTTTCTAAACCCTTTTCTTTTTAATTATTTTGCTTTTCTTTATTTGAGTCATATGTGTGTGGACCTTCTGTCGGTGAGCTTGAATGGATTTTATTAAATTTAGCATAAATGGATTGTATGATAAATATTGATTTTTGATGATTTCCGCTAATGATTTGAAAATTGATCCCCATGTGGAAAATTGAAAATTGAACTTTGAGAAATTTTATTCTGATTGCATAATTTATGATAAGTTTGGGGGTGAAAGGATGCACACATTAGGGATTGTATCTCGGTTAAATAATTTGTTAAAAATGTACAGGTGAGGAATTTGAGCCTCCAACATTGTTTTTAAATTGTGTGAATCACTTTTAAGTTGCACTTTCCCGGATTTTCTTGAATCTCTTCATGTTTGCATGTTTATATGTTTGCATAAAATGATTTAGACAATTTTCTTTGAAATATCTACTTGACCTAAAAAGAACCATCCCTAATGCATATTCCCTAGTTAACCACATTGAGCCTAATAGCCTATTATTTCTTGATGACCTTATGTTATAAGCCAAAAATACGAAAAAGCCATATTAACCCAATCTTAGGATTTAGGAAAGCATGAATGCTTAGCAAGACAAGGGTTGTAGGAAACTAAGTTTGGGGTAGCTACAAGGATTTGATATGTTATTTTAGGATGAGAAAAAAAAAATAAAGGTTGAAGCCAAAGGCAAAAATAAAAAGAAGAAAAGTTCAAAAATATCAAAAAAGGGTATTAAAAGGAAAAGGTTGTAGCCACAAAAAGTGAAAGAATTTTTTTTTTGAAAAAGGAATAAGAGTGGAAAGTCAAAGGTAAAAAGTTTCATGCTCTCTTAATTCCTAGGGATGTAAAACCTAGCACCTTTGTATATCCTATCTTTAGCCAGGCCCTATTACAACCTTTAAAAGACCTTTTGATGATGTATGTGTAACACCTAGAGCTGTCAAAATGGGCCCGGTCCGACGGGCCAGCCCGTTTAGCCCGATATAAATGACGGGCTGGGTTACAAAAAATAGAGCCCAGTTAAATTTTGGCCCGGCCCGAAAAACTGTTGGCCCATCATTATCTACCCCGAAACGGGCCGGGCCGGCCCGCTGGCCCGAATTGCTTCAATTTTTTTAACAAAAAAAAAGTTAAATACCAAAAACAAATAAACATTTTGAAAGTTAAAATGAAGATTGTGAAAGAGGAAAAAAGATTTATGAATTTTTAGAGCCATTTTATGAAATCACCAAAATGTTTTCCGGTTCTAAATATCCTACATCCAATTTGTATTTCATGCAAATATGGAAGATTGAGGTTCTATTGAAAAATAGTAGATCAAGTCAAGATTATGTGATTAGTGATATGGCTTTAAGAATGATGGAAAAGTTTGATAAGTATTGGAATGAGTGTAGCACAATTCTTGCTTTAGGATGTGTTCTTGATCCTAGGTTGAAGTTGTGAATGCTTAAATATGCCTACTCTAAACTTTATTCCAAAAAACTATTGGTTGATGAGAAGTTGAGTGTTGTGAAGAATGCTTTGTATGAACTTTTTAATCATTATGCCAACAATGTGGAAGTTCATACTTCTATGATGGATGCAAGTACTTCCACTCAAACTTATCAAGAAGGGACAAGTATTTCAACATTACGAGCATACTATGATGTAAGTTATTATACTTCAACAAACTTATTCATCTTTCATTTATTGTATGTAATTATTCATAGGTTCTTTCATCTTTCAACTCTCTTTTGCTTAATGCCCTTGCTTTATGTCCTTGATGCCATCTTAACTATTTCAATTTTGATTACTTGTTTTATTCTTTTAGTAATTATTTGATAGGAATATGAAGCAGAAGAGAGTAAAGAAACTTTGTTGAATGGAAAATCTGAACTTGACCTCTACTTGGAAGAATCAAAACTTGTGGGTCACAAGGATTTAGATGTTTTAGATTATTGGAGGGATAATAGCCGTAGATTTCCTGATTTAGGAAGGATTATCTGTATGTTTTTTTATGACGATGGATATTTATTATAACTATGGTACATTTCCTATGTTAATTCATAAGTCATAACCATATGAATGGAATGGTAATGAAATTTTCTAGTTAATAAAATGAATTTTAAAAAACAATAAAAATAATTTTAAAAAAATGTTATCGATTCCTAGTATGATGCAGCATACACATTAACTGCAGGAATACGAAAGAATTAGGGATCAATCCCATTGAAGGCAAAGGACAAGTAGCATAAAATTAGTCATAATTTCAAGTGCCCCAAACTAGGACAAATGATACCAAGTAGAGGCAGAATGGAGTGCAACAGTTGATGGTCATGTCAATTTCTTACAGGTTGGTTGATGGGGAACAGAAACAAGCAGTCAATCTGCTTTATAACCATTGAATTTGAATCTTACTTATTTAATGATGGTCAAATATGAGTTGGAGAAAAGTGGGGTTGATTCATGAAATATTGATTAAAGTATATGAGGCAGTCTTTGTGACTTATCCCAATAAGTACACTTTGTTCATTGACTCAAATTGATGCCTAGTAACCATTCTTAGTTTAATATAGCAGTTAATGAGGGTTGTGATTCCATAAAAAAACTTGAACTAAAGTGGAGTGGGAGGAGGGTATGATGAAAGCAACAAAAAAAAAAAAGCCATAATTTGATTAGACTTTACAGGTTTTAAAGATTGTGTTGTAACTTGTGAGCCATACTTTCAATTTGCATAACTTGGCATATACACATTTATGCTTTTCCTTACCACAGGTAGGGGCTCACTCAATTAATGCCACCCCTTTTACTTGCGTGTGTGAGGATTTCTTCACTTCCATCCCAACTATTTATAGATATCAAGATCAATCACAAATTTAGGGAATCCAACCATTGTACTGATATACAAACTTGCAAAGAGGCAACATATATAGCCGAATGATACGATGAGTTATGATATTTGAACATCAAATTTCAAATATTATATATGTTTATTTTTATTTTTTACTTACTTTTTTTATCTTATATATATATATATATATATATATATATATATATATATATATATATATCCTAAAAATACACCAAAAAATCAAAAGGATACAATATGGTGTCCCATCTTTTGTGTTCAAATATAATTTAGACTAAAGGCCCAATTTAGTCCCTGAGAAAAATAATCGGGTTTGAAATAGTCCCTATCCAAAAAAAACTATCCATTTAGTCCTTAAGAATATGTTTACCGGGACAGATTAGTCCATTTGTGAGTTGACCACCTTTGACCGCAGGTTACTTGCTGACGTGTCAGTATACATTTCTCATAAACCAAAACGCATGCCGTTTCTCCTCCAGGGGAACCGAATTTCCTTCTTCTTCCTCCAGCTTCGACGTTTCTCCTCCCAGGGGAACTTCTTCTTCCTCCAGCTTCGACGTTTCTCCTCCCAGGGGAACTGAATTTCCTTCTTCTTCCTCCAGCTTCGTTCACATTTGCTCTGCAAAGAAAGACCACACGAAGGAGAAGAAGTGAAGGGGTTCGCGTCTTCCAACTAGCTCAAGGGTGAAGAATCGTGTGAATCAATCCGATTTCTGAAGGTAATGTTTCTTATTCTTCCCTAATCTCTATGCTTTTGGGTTTTTCGTGTTTGAAATGTGAAGAATCGAGTGTTAGGGTTTAGGGTTTGTGTTATTGCTGATTTTGCCTTTCTCATGCATGGGTGGGTCTGATGTTTCTATGGTCCCTTCTTCATTGTTTATCCATTTTTGGATTGTTGAATGCTTATTTTACATACAAATATGGTCCCTTTGTCAATGTGTTGGGTGTGTGTCATTTGGGTGTCGTTTGTGTGGGCCCATGTGTTGGGTGTCCCTTTAACTTCTGTTGAGTTGTTTGTTTGTTTCTTGTTTGCAGATGATTACACAGATTCGCTTCTTCTTTCACCATGGAGGAAAGCTGGTAAGGCAGGATGGGGTACTGAAATACATTGATGGGAGGGTCAACACCATGCCACCAATAGATGTTGACTTAGTCAACTATTTTGATTTGGTGGTGATGTTCAAGACCTTGGGGTACTATGACTTCAAGGCTATGTGGTGGATGCATCCGGGTCGTAAGGATTTTGTGACTGGTTTAAGACCAGTTGAGGGAGACAATGACATCAATCGCATGTGTGAGGTTGCTATGGAGTACAAGGCTGGAGAGTATTACACAATGCACTTGTATTTTGAGCATCCGGTTCTAGGTGTGCAAGATGCAGTCTTTGTTGATCCAGATGAGGTGGAGGAGAATGTTCAGGCAAATGGTTCTACACCAATTGAAGCTTCATTCGAAGACTTGGTGACTGATGATGACTATGACAGTGCGGAAGATTCTCCTTATAGGCCTCCTCCAGTGACAGTGATAGTGATGAAGGTTACATGAGGAAGCAAAAAAGAAAAGTGAAGGGGAAGAGGGCAGCCCCCACTGTCTCATCTTTAGATAGTGAGAGGACTGAAAATTGTGACATCAACTCATTTGAGAAGAATGGTTACCAAACTTACTCTGAGCAGATGAAAACCCCAGACTCTACTGACGACGAGGGCAACTCAAGGCCCACATTCCCAGTGTTCAACTCAGATATCTCATTTGGACAGGTTAGGCTACAGGCTGGTATGGAGTTTAAAAACTTGGAGGAGTTTAAGAATGCTGTGAAAGACTACAATATTGGACTTGGAAGGGAATTTGTATGGAAGAAGAATGATAAACAGAGGGGTAGGGCTGTTTGTAAGGTGAAGGAATGTCCATGGGTTGCTTTCTGTTCATGGAATAGCCTGGACAAGATTTACCAGTTGAAGACTCTGGTGGATGATCATACTTGCTGCAGGGTCTTTAAGAACAAGGCTGCCACCAAGAAGTGGGTTGCTAAGAAACTGGAGAAGTGGTTATTGACACAACCTGAGCTTAAAAGGAGTCAGGCTTTTGACATTTTCAAGAATGATTTTACGGTGCGCCTTAATGATAAAAAGCTGTCAAGAGCATTGAGAGCAGCTAGGCTTGCTGTGGAAGGTTCAGAAAAAGATCAATATGGTAGGACATGGGACTACCTTGCTGAGGTGTTGAAAAGCAACCCAGGATCAACTGCTAGGATGGATGTTTCACCCAGAATGGAAGGCCCCCCACTGTTTGATCGCTTGTATATCTGTTTGGAGGGCCTCAAGTCAGGTTTTAAGGCTGGTTGTAGGCCACTCATTGGCCTAGATGGGTGTTTTTTGAAGGGTTATTATGGTGGTCAGCTGTTGGACAAGATGCAAACAACCAGTTTTATGTCATAGCTTATGCCGTAGTGGATGCTGAGACAAAGGATAATTGGAAGTGGTTTCTCACACTTTTGGAAGGGGATATAGGCTGTCACGAGAGATATGGATGGAACTTTATATCAGATCAGTAGAAGGTATATGGTTACCGTGAATCTGTTTCTGTTTGTCATATTTTGTAGTGTGTTTCTATCATGTGTAGTGCATGTTAATAGGGACTAATTTGGCTCACGATCATGTTTCTTAGGGACTTTACTGGTATCACTAAAAAATTGTTAGGGACTAATTTGTCCAACAAATAATGTATAGAATATTGAATTATGCCTATTATAACTGTTCCAACATATTCATTGCTGCAGGGTTTAGTACCTGCTCTTAAGGAGGTTATGGCAGGTGCACATCACAGAAACTGTGTGCTTCATATTTGGAAAAACTTTATCAAGCACTGGAAGGACAAGGATCTGCGTGGGGTTGTTTGGGAATGTGCAAAGAGCACAACTGAGGCAGAGTTTAAGACAACTATGCAAAGACTAAGAGGCCTGAATGAAAGGGCATACGACTACCTGAATGCTATTGAGCCAAGTGCATGGGTGAAGGCCTATTATAGCCATTGGCTCAAAGTAGATAACATAACTAATAACATGTGTGAGGTCTGGAATAGTAAGATACTCAAGTACAGAGAGAAACCAATTTTGACCATGCTGGAGGAGCTGCGATGTTATTTGATGAGGAGGCATAGTGGCCACATGAGGGTGTTGGGGTCATACAAAGGAAAAATACCACCAGTACAGCAGAAGAAGCTAGAAAAACTGAAGCTTGAGAGCAATAAGTGAACACCTACCTAGACAGGTGACCCAAACAATGAGAAGTTTGAAGTTCAGATATATGGGTCAAAGGTTGGAGTGAGCTTGAGTCAGCAGACATGCACATGCAATCACTGGCAGCTAACTGGCATGCCTTGTGCTCATGCCATAGCAGCTATAGCCTACAAGAATGAGTGTCCTGAGGATTATGTGCATCAATGGCTGACAATGGAAGCCTTTAATGCAACATATCAGCACTGGATCCACCCAATTCCCAGAAAAGAATTTTGGTTGAAATCGACAACCCAAAACCTGAACCACCAAAACTGAAGAGGCATATTGGTAGGCCAAAGAAGCACAGAAGAAAGGATGTTGCATCTGAAGAAGCTCCAGGCAGCCAACAAAACAAAGTTAGAAAGAGGTATGAAGTCAGGTGCTTTAAGTGTGGAGAAGCTGGACATTATGAGAAGACATGCAAGGGACCAGCTAGACCTGAAGTTGCTAGGAAAAGGCGTCCAAAGAAGCCTAAAGAAAATACAGCACAAGAAGAGGTTCCATTGACACAATCACAGCCTCAGGAAGAAAATGCAACACAGGTAACTAGGTGTACAAAGTTTTGGGTTGTATTCATGTGTAATTTTCTTATGACATTTATTTTGTTTCAGACTCAGGAACCAGTTGAAGGAAACTAGCAACCCATTCAAGGAACGCATACTACAGACTCTGCAATTCCACAAGAGACTAATCTGTCTCATATGAATTTTGTAAGGGACCATTTTGGCCCACTAAACATTTTGTAAGGGACCATTTTGGCCCACGATATTTACATGTTCAAAATTCCTCACTGGTTTGATCTGTCTGATTTCAGGAAATGAATGATCAGAGTTCACCACCGTTGCCACCAGCTATAAGGCCAACACCTATCAGGCCACGTGGGACAGTTAGACCATGTTTAACTCTACCCCCTTTCACCCCAAGTCCTTCATCAGCAGTGGGAATACAATCAATACGACCACCACCACCTCCAGTTAGGCCATACAGAGCTCCAACATATGCTCAGGGTGAGGGAACTGTGTCAAATGAGACATTGGCAGCAGCAAGTAGTGGGACTGCAGAGAGGCTATTCAAGTTCATTCCAACACCTGGATACATACCACCACCACTGCAAGATAATGGCAAGAAGAAAAAATGAAGAGTGAAGTGACAATGCATAAGGAATTGAGCAACAGATTGAATACATTTGGACATTTGGTCCTTTTTTTGAGTTTTCAGTAGTTTACTAGGTTACATGTTCTAGTTAGGGACTGACAATGTTTTGCGTTTTATCTTGTTGTTTGGTACATTATAAGGTTATTTTGACAATGACAGGATATATTTGTAATGAATTGATAATGCATATATGAAAAGTACATTTTGGAGTTATTTTGTTGGTATTATTTACCTTTCACCTCTTTTACAACTTTGATTAGAAAAACAGAAGTTTACATTTCATTATAAAAGCCAAAAGGCTTGGATTACATAATATTTTCACCCAAATATTACAAGCACATACTAACCTAACTTTCCATGACATTTACACTACTTCCATACATAAAATATCATAACCATAACAACAAAAACCAAGACAACCCCTATCACAACTCCAAATGATCTTTGGAGATAAACAACATCTTTGGATATAAGCAACATCTTGACTTGCATTTCATTCATCTTTGCTTTCATCTCAGTTATTTCCATCTCCACTTGAGGAATTCTCCCATCTCCCATCTCCATCTTCATCTCCTTAAGTCTCTCTTGTTCCATTTGCGCCTCATATATATCCACCCACACAAATGTGCCACAATGTGGTTTCTTCTCCTGCAACCAAAACCAGGAAGAATGTAAAGATGAAAGGCCAACCAATATGGAACTAAAGTAAGGGATTCATTACCTTATATAAAGGGCAGCCATAGAAGGGTCTGTTTGGGTTCTTCAGTGTTCTTGAAGTGCTGATGACACAGGGTCTCTTACAAATGCAACATGGAGGAGGGAACTTTGGGGTTACAATGCTTGCGGAAGCACTCCAATTATAGTCACGGCTGGACACATTGTTAGACGCTCAACTCATTTTAATGCTGGTCCAACAATGGAAGGGGGCGAAATAGAAATTAGGGATTCAGTAAGAATTGATGAGGGAAATGGTGCGCAGTGCCGAGGGTAGCGATCGGATAGGGGAAGGAGAAGAAGAATGTTTATAATGGCGAGGGAGAACAAGTCCTAGGGTTGGAAGGAAGAAGAAGGAACGTCGAAGCTGGAGTAAGAAGAAGGAAATTCAGTTCCCCTGGAGAAGAAACGGCATGCGTTTTGGTTTCTGAGAAATGGATACTGACACGTCAGCAAGTAACCTGCGGTCAAAGGTGGTAAACTCACAAATGGACTAATCTGTCCCGGTAAACACATTCTTAAGGACTAAATTGATAGTTTTTTTTTGGATAGGGACTATTTCAGACCCAATTGTTTTTCTCAGGGACTAAATTGGGCCTTTAGTCTATAATTTATGTTGCAAAAGGACTGGTATAACTTTTTTTTGGAAAAAGGCAAAATTATATTATGAGAGTACAAGGGGTACTCTAGAATCCTTTTACAAGATATGAATACTAAATTACCAGAAGATCAAAATAAATACAAGACCACCTACTAAGCCATATGATAATCGGCTGGCTTATCATGTTTTATCAATTATTTTAGAGTGGATTCAATCAATTAAGTTGAGTTGAATACTTGATTTAACCCAAATTAGACTTTATTTTCCTATTTTAGTTATTTTAGAGTCAATGTGTGCATTTAATTGATTTTAATTTAATTTCTCGAGATTTTCTTATTTTTATTTTTAGGAAAGGACAAAGAAGAAGGATTGCAATTAAATTGAAGATTGCCAAGTAAATTGCAAGAGCCCACATGATGGATTTGAATCCAAATCAATTTGGATTTAAATTATTATGATTAAAAGATAATTCAATTGGCATTGAGATAAAAAATTGGATCCAAATCAATTTGGATTTGGATAATAATTACCTATCACAACAATAAAGGATATGATAAGATTTGGCAATTAATTTGGAGATATTGATTTGGCAATTAAATACGAAGATTAAAATGCTCAAGACCACTTATGTTGGAGTTTGCATGAAGGCGGAGCTTGAAATACAAGAAAAATGAGCCAAACAAAGCCCATCACGGCCAGGGCCGTGATAGTCATCACGGTCATGATCGAGCAGGGCTGAAAAAGAAATAAGAACACAAAGTCAGAACCTGTCACGGACAAGGCCGTGATACAGGCTAACCAGTGTCAAGTTCTCCAGGATATAATCTGTCACGGCCTGACCGTGACAGGGATCACGGTCGTGACGCGCAAAATCTGGAATTTTGATTTGCTGATTTGATTTGATTTTTTAATGGTTTCAAATCCAAGTTAACCTACTCTATAAATAGGGCAATTAGGTTCGAAAATAATGATCACTGAGCTGCTATCTTAGGCAAAAATTAGGATTTCTCTTCTTCTCAATTTCTTCTTTTCTCTTAGGATTTTTATGCTTTTGTTATTCAAGGTTGCTATGACCATGGCAATGCTTGAGTAGTATTTTTATTTCTAGGAATTGGGGCTATGCCCAAGACTTGTTTTATGTTATGAATTGATGTTTTCCCTTTGTTAATTCCAATTTGCTTTCGATTTAATTCATATTGCATGAATTACTTGTGAATTTGGTGCGCACTTATTTGCATGTCATAGATACTCTAAGGATTAACCTAGCGGTGAACTTAGGTATTGGATCTATAAGGATTGAACTTAGGACGTAAATCACGAGAGTTAGAAGCGGTCCTTCGAGGGTACCATTGAATTGTCACAAATCTTAATGGGTTCAATTTAAATACAATTACCACGAAAGTAGGGGTTGGTTTAATTGGGCACGGTTCTTGTATCTCGAGAGGGAACGTTAACTTATTTAGGATAAATTCACCTTCAAAGCAATTTCGATAATTAACAAGAGGGATAGTCAATTTAGTAGCATGAGTAGTCTTGTTGGTAACCCAATTCCTGGAAATCTCTTTTAATTTGAAATCCCAAAAATGTTTGATTTTATTTTATTGTTTCTTTTATTTTCTTGAAATCTTTTCACACATATTTCTCAGTCTAAATAGTTGTTTAATTTGTGAAGTGACACTTGATTTCCCAATCCCTGAGTTCGATATTTGGTTTCTCACCGTTTTATTATTACTTGCTTCGATCCGATACGCTTGCCGGAGCATATCAAGTTTTTGGCGCCGTTGCCGGGGATTGACACTACCAATATCATTAGTAACAAAGGAGGCAACTACTTTAGACTTTTTAATTTTTATTTGTATATATTTGATTCCTTTGAGTTTTGTTTGTGCAAGGTTGATGAAACACATGGACTATCGTTACTATCCAACTTGGAAATATCAAATTGGTTGGATCGTGTTTGATGGTATCACTGATAAGCACATGAAGATATACTCCAAAGAGGAATGGAAATCCTATTTGTCATCTTTGCAACCACCACCATACTTCGAGCTGGATCCCGATTTGCTAGAGATTCATTGGGATATAGATGCTTATCTTTTGGGCTTGAGCATAGAGCATAGCAAGAAGGAAGTTAGTTCCATGATTCAAAGGGCTGAAATGCGAGCAGGGGAAAATGCTACTAAGATAGCGGCATCACTAAGTGACAACTTTCAGAAGTTAGAAGAACAAGCTAGTGAATTTTTTAAATTGCTAGCAGAAAAGCAGCATGGAATTCAAATTGAAGAGAATCTATTTGCTAGCATGGACATGAATGAAGATGAAGAGGTGGTGGAAGATGATTCAAGAGGAGAGGATCATGAAGAGGAGTGCAAGGAGGAAATATCTCCTATTGTTCCTTTGCAAGGGACAAAAGAGACCAATCATGTGGAAAATACTTCTTTCACCATTCCTATTGAGGAGCCTAAAAATTCTGAATTGGATAAGTATGTTGGTTTGCATGCATGTTTCGATATAACAAAGTCGGTGCCTTCTACTTGTCTACAACATTACTTTGTGAAAATACCAACTTTGGAGTTCAAGTCATTGCCTGAGAATTGGGAGTTTTCATTAACAGTGGCAAAGGCTCTAAGGTCGCCTCAAAAAGTTATGGTTCTAGTGCTTCAAGGAGAAACTAATTACACAAAGGTCATTCTTGGAGTAGGTGACTTACCATTTGACCCAGGAGGAAGTGAGCTCGTCATATCACTTAAAGAAGTCAACGGAATCTCATCACACTTGCTTCTTCCATCTCCACTCCACAAGCCATGGGATCCAGGAGGAAGGTCTTACTTCTTGGGTGTCTCTTGATCTTTTTACCATAAGCTATGGGATCCGGGTGGAGGCATATTCAATGAGTTTTTCTAAACCCTTTTCTTTTTAATTATTTTGCTTTTCTTTATTTGAGTCATATGTGTGTGGACCTTCTGTCGGTGAGCTTGAATGAATTTTATTAAATTTAGCATAAATGGATTGTATGATAAATATTAATTTTTGATGATTTCCGCTAATGATTTGAAAATTGAAAATTGATCCCTATGTGGAAAATTGAAAATTGAACATTGAGAAATTTTATTCTGATTGCATAATTTATGATAAGTTTCGGGTGAAAGGATGCACACATTAGGGATTGTATCTCGGTTAAATAATTTGTTAAAAAATGTCCAGGTGAGGAATTTGAGCCTCCAACATTGTTTTTAAATTGTGTGAATCACTTTTAAGTTGCACTTTCCCGGATTTGCTTGAATCTCTTCATGTTTGCATGTTTATATGTTTGCATAAAATGATTTAGGCAATTTTCTTTGAAATATCTACTTGACCTAAAAAGAACCATCCCTAATGCATGTTCCCTAGTTAGCCACATTGAGCCTAATAGCCTATTATTTCTTGATGACCTTATGTTATAAGTCAAAAATACGAAAAAACCATGTTAACCCAATCTTAGGATTTAGGAGAGCATGAATGCTTAGCAAGACAAGGGTTGTAGGAAACTAAGTTTGGGATAGCTACACGGATTTGATATGTTATTTTAGGATGAGAAAAAAAATAATAAAGGTTGAAGCCAAAGGCAAAAATAAAAAGAAGAAAATTTCAAAAATATCAAAAAAGGGTATTAAAAGGAAAAAGGTTGTAGCCACCCAAAGTGAAAGAATTTTTTTTTTGAAAAAGGGATAAGAGTGGAAAGTCAAAGGTGAAAAGTTTCATGCTCTCTTAATTCCTAGGGATGTAAAGCCTAGCACCTTTGTATATCCTATCTTTAGATAGGCCTATTACAACCTTTAAAAGACCTTTTGATGATGTATGTGTAACACCTTGTTTTTCCTATAGTTTATGTAGCAATAAATACATATTTAAATGTGTTTATTAAACTCATAGGATGATTTTAATTAAACTAAAATCATTTCCTTGTGTTGTTATATCATATGAAGTCACGGTAAAATTTTTGGTTGAAAATTCTGACCGAAGCCGGTCTGCGTTTTCACTGCCGGTACAAGTTTACTGTGCATAAAACCTAATTTTGACCCGTGAACCAAACAATTTGTGTTCTTATTATGTTTCCTTCAACCTTGGTTATTTTGAAAATTTTCGTGCAAAAAAAATATATAATATTTTATTCGGGCGAAAAGTCAAAAAAATTACGATCGAAAATGTAACCGGGTACCAAATGGAGCAGATTATGGACCATAAAAGAAGTAAGGAGACATGATGGAAAGGGCTATGACACACTCTAAAAGTACTATCATCACACATTTCAAATTATAATAATATTCTAATCCGTCTTTTCTCTCTCTTCTTCCATCCAATCAAGCATTAAACCACCAAGCTTGCTCAACAAGCTCTCCCTCTCACTCCTTCAGCCATGCAACTCTCCTCCCTCTCCCTATATATACCCCTTTCATTTTCACTTCATCATCTTCCTCCTTCAACTTCCATTAAAGTTCATCTTCTTCCTTTCTTCTTAAAGTTCAAGCTCTTAAAGCTTTAGTTTTTATTCATCTTTTCTACTTAAGTTCTCCATTAAAGTTCTTCCTTATACCAAGGGTAATGCTCTCATATAAATCTTTTTGCAATTTTCATCTTTTATTTCTTAGTTTACTTTATGTGTTCTTTATATGCTTAAAACTTTTAAAATCTCTCTAAAATGGTAGAAAACTCCTTTTGAGTTGAAACCACTTTCTATAGTCTTGTATTAACTTATATTTTCACATACTAAGAGGTTGTGTAAAACAAAAATCTCTATCCATCTCTTCCAATGAAGGCCGAATGCTTGCATTTGTGACCTAGGAAGTTTTTGTTTCAACTTTTGGAATATGATCATGTGTTTGAGTTTTTAACTATCCCTTGATCTTGAATCTATAAATCTTGGAAGTTTTGATAGCTTGTTCCTATGATGGCTGAAAAATATGAATAAGTAGGCCTATGATACTATGTTTCAACTTTCCAAGTATTGATCATGGATTTAGAACTCTTTATAACTTGTTTATTTCATGTTATTAAAGATAGTATGTGTTACTTTCATTTTTCCAAGATGATCATGGACTTGAGCTCCATAAGATATTTGGATGCTAAGTCTAAGAGATTGGAAAGTTTTAGGATTTATAACTTGTTTATTTCATGTTATTAAAGCTAGTATGTGTTACTTTCATTTTTCCAAGTTGATCATGGACTTGAGCTCCATAAGATATTTGGATGCTAAGTCTAAGAGATTGGAAAGTTTAAGGATTTATAACTTGTTTATTTTATGTTGTTAAAGCTAGTATTTGTTATTTTCATTTTTCCAAGATGATCATGGTTTTGAGCTCCTTAACACATATGGATGCTAAACCTAAGAGATTGGAAAGTTTAGTGAATGCTAGCCTATTTTACTAGCCTTGGCCGAATGCCCTATGTTTTTAACTTAGTGGAATTTTAATTCAACTTTGTTAAAAGATCATTGTTTATGAACTCCTAACACTTAAGGATCATAAATCCATGAGTTGTATAATTTTTGGGAATCTCTAACCCTAAGAACTAGTCTTGACCGAACCTATACCTTGTGGTTTAGTGTTCTTGTTTTGATTTTAACTTGCGATTTTGTGTTCATAACCTTAGACTTCCATCGCGGAGGAAACGAGAACGTTCGTGACTTACCTCGTCAAGCATCTAACCTTCTTACCTTCAAAGAAAGTATAAGAGGGGATTGCCTAGGGATATTCAATGACTATATGCGTGTGTGTATGTGTTTATTTGAGTGATTTGAATATTATTGTGATATTGAGCCAATACTTGAATAACTTGTTTACTTGAACTATTGTGGTTATTACTTGAAGTTGAACATTACTTGCTTTAAAGTGTTATGAATTATATATATGTGATGAACTGTCGTTAACTGTGATATTATTGTTGAGAATATGATACTGTTGATTGAAGTTTGAGAAGCCGGACTTGAGTCTGTGCACAATGATTATAAATGATTAAAAGCCTTAATAAGCCTTGAATAGAACTTTGAAAGTATTGGTTTCATTTATAAGAGTTCTTTGTTTAAAACGCTTACTTCAATAAAATGAGATTCTTATTTTGAAAAGAAACGTTGAAGTGTTTTTAAGACAATAGAAATTACCTTTTTATGATCCAAAGTTGGTACGAGAGAAAACCTTTTTCGAACTATGTGTTTTATGAAGGAAAACCCCTTTGAAATTAGTTGACTTTATTTCATCAAGGATTTCAAAAGCAAACGAATTTCCTAAATGTTTTATAAAAGAATTTGTAAAGGAAAAGATTTTCTCCTAAATGATTTAGAAACGTTCCGGTTACTTGGATAAGTGACCGATGTTTTGTTTTGGTTTTTGATTTTCACTGAGCGAAAAGTAAGCACATGTGAAAGAGAATATTAATTCGCGAGATGTCGCCTCTGGTATTCAGTTTATGCACGTGATCTGGGATCCGTGTCAAGAATTATGGACCAAGGGTCCTAATCGTGATATTAAGGGCTAGGAGTCCTAATTTTGGAACTGAGGATCGTGTGTCCTAATTTCGTTGTTATGGGCTAGGAGTCCTTATCATGTTGAAGTAAAACATGGATAAAATTATAATTGTTTCTACGACCACAACCTTGGACTGCAGCCGCGGTCTAAGGTGTTATGATTGAGCACTTGACCGTATGCCCGTCCTGTGTTATAAATTTTCAAGTGATGGAAATTGTGAATAGTCGTTAGCTTTGGGCTTCGACAAACGGAAAAGAGTGAACACAAAGAAAAGTCTCGTCAATGAAAAGTCTTTTATTCATATGCATTTCCCCTTGGCAGACGTGCTTGAGTTACCGATTACCCGCTTAAGATGTGGTTTTTGATGATGTATACATCCGAATGGTCGTTATAAGGGATTCGTGATGGTGTTGATCCGGGTACATGAGGTGACGGAGACAACTTGCCAAATGTTACGTATGAGCCTGATCAACTCTTTATTTCTTAAAGATAAAATGGTGATGGTATCTCATGAGATTAAGATTAGAGCCTGATGATTGAAGTGTCATGCATTATCTTTATAAAAATTGATTGATTCGGGTATGAGACCCACTGAAATAATACTTGTTGTTTGCCTATGAGTAATGTTTAAAATGTCAATATGCCAAGGTGTTGTATGTATCATGTATATGGTTGTTGTGCGATATATCCGTTGTCGGTATCTCACTCTTTCATTTCTACTTGTTATTCTCTCTTCCTTTTGGTATCGCCGTATGTACATGAGTCCAGATGGATCCCAATATCCCGCTGGTGTCGACAACATCGAAGATTGAGGTCTTCGATGACGCAGGGGATGCTGGGGCATGGCAGATACACCTAGGGGCGACATCTGCCACATACCACGGAGCCATCACCATGACCGATCTAAATGCTGACGGAGACCCAATCTGTAGAAGCCACACTGTGGAAACTAGGAGGGTAGCTCTGCCTCCGATCTGGTATTACCTTCACACACTGCGAGCTCACGGATTGCTACATGAGCCACCACCTCTTGACGTAGAGCCGACAGTGCCGGTTGAGGAGGACCCCGAGGAGGACCCTGAGGAGGATCTTGAGGAGGACCCCGAGGAGGACTTCGATGAGGTCATGGAGGAAGATGAGCCGGAGGATCACGTTATGGATCATGACGACGACGATTCCGTTGATGAGGACGGCGACGTTATAGACCCATTACCTGAGGCCTCGTCTCGTGGGAGCCCTTGTGGAGACCCTACTTGCAGCCAGTGTCAGTGACCAGTTTGGAGCATTTTGTGGATAATCTTCTGTCATCTGACTTTTAGAGTTATCTTTTGGATATGGTTCCGGACCCTCTTTCCCTGTGTCTTACTTACTCTTTTTTTTTAAGTTGTAACTCCTATATGCCTACATCTGTTGAAATGGCCATTGATAAGGCCCTATCTTATGTACTGAAACTTGGCTTTCATTAGGACATGTTACATATGTATGCTGTCTTCAATTCATGTTCTGAGTGTTCATCACCTTTATCCTCCTTCATCTCGAAAAAAAAATTAACTACCGTTTTTAGTGTACTCATCCATCGAGAAAATGATACTTTCAGAAAGTAACCAGCTTTGTAAATCAGAAATATTTTAGCAATTGGGTAACCATGTGACGCCGAGTTTAGGGTGTCACGGTATGCATGTTTTCGTGGGAACTATGTTTGAGATGAAAATCAAATTCATGGAAAGTGTGCTTAAAATGTGAAATTGAGTGAAAAGTTGATAACCTAGACACTTGAGTGAAAGAGTGAAATACTAAATGCCCTTGTGAGGAAGGCAATTGTTTGAAATTGGTGATCTTCCTTTTGTGTGTAACTTGGATCCTTTTCTTAGATTGATTATTGCATGAATGATGAAATTCTCTTTGTTTTTGAAGTAAATGAAAGTGGGGATTACTATAATGAAAAGGGAAAACATTGAATAAAAATTGAATTGATAAAATTTCATGAAATTTGTGCGAAATTGATTGAATCCTTCGAGCTTGCCAAGTTTTGAGTTTATTTGATTTTTAGTTTGCTTGAGGACAAGTAAAGTTTAAGTTTGGGGTATTTCGATAATCCACTGGCTTATCATGTTTTATCTATTATTTTAGAGTGGATTTAATCAATTAAGTTGAGTTGAATATTTGATTTAACCCAAATTATACTTTGTTTTCCTATTTTAGTTATTTTAGAGTCAATGTGTGCATTTAATTGATTTTAATTAGAATTTAATTATTTTTTCAAGATTTTCTTTTTTTTATTTTTAGGAAATGACAAAGAAGAAGGATTGCAATTAAATTGAAGATTGTCAAGTAAATTGCAAGGACCCACATGATGGATTTGAATCCAAATCAATTTGGATTTGAATTATTATGATTAAAAGATAATTCAATAGGCATTGAGATAAAAGATTGGATCCAAATTAATTAGGATTTGGATAATAATTACCTATCACAACAATAAAGGATATGATAAGATTTGGCAATTAATTTGGAGATATTGATTTGGCAATTAAATACGAAGATTAAAATGCTCGAGACCGGTTATGTTGGAGTTTGCATGAAGGCGCAGTTTGAAATACAAGAAAAATAAAAATGAGCCAAATAGAGCCCATCACGGCCTGACCGTGATAGGCATCACGGCCATGATCGAGCAGAGCTGAAAAAGAAAGAAGAACACAAAGTCAAAACCTATCACGGCTGTGACAGGCCAACCAGTGTCAAGTTCTCCAGGATATAATCTGTCACGGCCTGGCCGTGACAGACATCACGGCCGTGACACGCAAAATCTGGAATTTTGATTTGTTGATTTGATTTGATTTTGTAATGGTTTCAAATCCAATTTAACCTCTATAAATATGGCAATTAGGCTTGAAGATAGTGATCACTGGGCTGCTACCTTAGACAAAAATTAGGATTTCTATTCTTCTCAATTTCTTCTTTTCTCTTAGGATTTTTCTGCTTTTGTTATTCACGGTTGCTATGACCATGGCAATGCTTGAGTAGTCTTTTTATTTCTAGGATTTGGGGCTATGCCCAAGACTTGTTTTATGTTATGAATTGATGTTTTCCTTTTGTTAATTCCAACTTGCTTTCGCACTTTTTTGCATGTCATAGATACTCTAAGGATTAACCTAGCGGTGAACTTAGGTATTGGATCTATAGGGATTGAACTTAGGACTTAAATCACGAGAGTTAGAAGTGGTCCTTCGAGGGTACCATTGAATTGTCACGAATCTTAATGGGTGCAATTTAAATACAATTACCACGAGAGTAGGGTTGGTTTAATTGGGCACGGTTCTTGTATCTCGAGAGGGAACATTAACTTATTTAGGATAAATTCACCTTTAAAGCAATTTCAATAATTAACAAGAGGGGTAGTCAATTTAGTAGCATGAGCAATCTTGTTGGTAACCCAATTCCTGGAAATCTCTTTTAATTTGAAATCCCAAAAATGTTTGATTTTATTTTATTGTTTCTTTTATTTTCTTGAAATCTTTTCACACCTATTTCTCAGTCTAAATAGTTATTTAATTTGTAAAGTGACACTTGGTTTCCCAATCCCTGAGTTCGATACTCGATTTCTCACTTTTTTATTATTACTTGCTTTGATCCGTTACACTTGTCGGAGCCCATCACCATACTACTCAACGGATCAATACACCAATCTGAGAATGAGTACAAACATACATTGTTACCTGCCGAATACAAATTCCAAGAGATCACTTTCACCCTATACAACAAATAAATAAAATCAGCCGACTCATTATCGAAAACTATACCGTTTTGCAGCTCCCAAATTTCCCACATAACCGCATGCCATAACAATAAATAATGGCCCCTCAACACCTTTCTAGATAGTGCTTCTCCAAATAGTATAAGCATCCGGGCAATAGAATCAGGGACTGAAAAATCCGCTCCCCAACCAAATAGGATTCTAGACCAAAAGGAGGAAGTGAAGGAGCAAAGTAGAAAGAGGTGGTCCACCGGTTCCTCAACATAATTACAAAATACACATAGCATAGAGGCATCCTCCCCTAAGGCCTTCCTATGATGAAGGTTAACCTTAGTAGGTATCCTATCTAACAATAATTACCAAGAAAAGGCCACCACTTTTAGAGGGGCCTTACTCTTCCATAGAATTTTAAACAAGTTTACCTCCAAATCCGCAAAAGACACATTTTGGGGCGCTCTAGAAATCAGAAGATCATAGGCCGACTTTATCGAGAACCCCTCTGAAGGAAACTGCTTCCACACCCACGAATCCGCTTGTTGGAGCGGAGAAACCGGACTAAGAGTATTGTAAAACTCCACGATAAGTTCCTCCTCCCAAACAAAGGTTCTGTGCCTCGACTTAAAATCTCATATCCAAGTCGCACCCTCCCAGTTTCCACATGCATAGATACTCTCATTTTGTAAGGATAAGATGGCAAACAACCGTGGGAAAAGCTCTTCGAAGGTAGAATCACCAAACCAAATATCTTTCCAAAATTGGATCGACCTCCCATCTCCCATTTTTTTACATGCCCCTTCCACAAACCAATCACCTACCTCGCCCCTCGAGATACCAATACCATACAAGTCTTTCCACCGCTATATGTAGTACAACTATATGAAGTAGTTGCTCTTGTTATGCTAGAACATATATGCTCTAATGTTTCCTCAATGAATTTTCAATTTCCCCTTTCAATAATGAGCTTTCATATGTTTACAATATTGAAATATTGTACGGTACTTATGACATAGTTTAAGTAAATAATGGTGTCATCGTTGTTCATTAGGCAAAATGAGTTTTTAGTAGGGAAATAAAGAGGTACATTGTCTCCTATCTACAACCAGAAGCCCCTTTGAAAGACAAAAGGCTAACACAAGTATCAATAACCCAAAAAGCACCCCAATAGGACTGATGCAAAGAGATTTTGCAGTGTGCAAATAAACTTTGATAGTGATGGTTGCAGACTGGTAGAAAGAAAGGTTGCTGCAGTTTGTACATCTTCATATTCTCACATTTTTATATACATAATATGAAAGTATATACTACGTAGCAAAAACTAAACTGCAAATGCATAAAAATAAATTAAAATTAGTTATAGACTTATAGTCAAATAATAAAAATATAAAATGATGTATATTTAAGTGTGCAAGTGTGCCCCTCTTTTGTAGCTATATATTGTTGCAGTACCTCACCTGTTTGCCTGCAGTCTGCATTCTGCAGGCAGAGATATTACCATATCAGTGCAGCTCGGAGAAAAAGCTGAATGGGAATACGGCCCTATGAAATTGGGGTTATAAACTTATAATACCCCAAAATTAGTTTATATATATATATATATATATATATATATATATATGTATATATATATATATATGGTTGGACTAAGGTGCACCATCCATATTTTGCACCACCACTACATCACTCATATGTGGTAAATTTTGGACTAATCAAATTGCCACATAGGTTTGGTTGAAATTTCAAACTTTCTAGTTGTATTTCTACCGTAGTCAAATATATGAATACAATATATTGTAGTATAGTATATGTACTCTTTGTATTTGTAAATTTAATCCATATTAAAATAATATTTTTTTTATTAAAAAAACTGATTATATTACAAAATAATATTTTAATATGAATTAAAATAATGTTCGTTGTGAATAATATTTTGCAATATAATCAGTCAAAAAACATTATTTTAATATGAGTTAAATTTGTAAATATAAAAACACATATATTATACTACAATATATTCTATTCATATAGTTTGACTACAGTATAATACAACTAGAAAGTTTGAAATTTTGACCAACCTATATTATAATTTGATTGACCCAAAATTTACCACATAAATAATATAATGAATTGTGAAAAATATGAATGATGTACCATATCCCAACCCATATATTATGCCAACACTAATGTCACTTTCCTTTTGTCATTTATTTTTTCGGCTACCCTGGGTGATTGAGTGATTTGATTATTCACTACTGAAGACACTTTCTTTCTCCCATTTATCCATTTATATATCCAATCAAAGTATCAAACATTAGTACTCAAAATGTTTTCTTTCTTTACTTCCTCACCCCACAATCCTGCTGGAAATTGTTTGTAGAAAATAATAATAATAATAATAATAATAATAAAGCTTTTCGGTAAAGCTGTTAGCTTAAAATATTTTGTTATCCAGTATGCACCCTCTGAGTCAGCTCAAGTTACAAGATTTGAATTATAAATGAGTAAGTTGAATTTGATACTTAAGCAGTTAAACCAGTAGGACCTCCTATATGATACTTAAACTAATCAATTTATTGTCTGTTTGGTTGAGATTGTTCTCAATATAAATGGCAATTTTTTTTTTAGTTTGGGATTACTATTTATGTATCTGATATTGTTCATGTGTTTGTTTACGAAACTTCGTCAATTGATTCCTGGTGGGTCAAAATTGAGTTTTGTGGAAGAAAAAATTTCTAGCTTTTCCGTTGAAAATAATTTATTCTAGATATAGGACCCACAAAATTCTACATATTTACACTTCAAAAGTGATTTTACTTTATCATCCAAACAAAACCAGTTCTTCTAAACCCACTTTTAAAATATTGTTACCAAACACAATCAATCTTTTTAACCTTGATTTTTCCAAAATCAATTCTATCAAAATCTAAAACAAACGGACCCTGTGACAAGTTAGAGTGATATTGGGGTTGGAAATAATGTTTTACTTGTTATTGTGTAATATCCCGATTTTTCGACTTTGGATAAACTATAAAATGATTATAATTTTATCCGAGACTTATAAAATGACTTTGGATAAACTAAGGTCATTTCCCTGTTATACTTATTTTTATAAGGTTACGGGGAAGTTTTGGGTTGAAAATTCAGACGGAACCCAGTCAGTGTTTCCTGCATTTTCACTGATAGTAAAAGTTTACTGATCAGAAGACCAAATCTTGACTCGAGACTGAGACCATTGATATTTTTATAGCATTTTCAATAATGCTGGCTATTTTAAAAATTTTCGAAAAAAAATAAATAAATAATATTTTATTATTGTGTGCGGGGCCGAAATGTCGAGAATCTCGTGCGGGGACCTGAGACCAGGGAAATACGAAGCAGAATCGGGAGCTGAGATATTTTGTTTGAAAAAACAACCGATGTGGCGAGCATTTATGACGATCCTATCCACGTCAAAATGATTTTTAGATATTTGTAAAATTAAATTATTATTTTATTCTACTATTAACTTAATTGCAAGTTTGCCACTATAACATGTGGTGTAGAAGGCAGACACACCTCCTCACTTATCCACCACATATTTTGTTTCTACCTAAATATGGCAATTTAAATGGAAATTGCACTTAGGTCCTTGAACTTTTTCTGATTTGCAAATTGGTCCTTAAGTTAATTTGCACATTGGTCCTTGAGTAATAAATTTTCCTTGCACTTTAGCCCCCAAACTCCCTTTTGGCCACAACTTTACACACATATACACACCCTTGGTAGTTGATTTTACTCGCCTAACTTCATCTCTTTCAACCTTAAGTCATCTTTGCCTAAGAACACTAAGAACACCAAGTTGATTTGTGAAGAACTTCTTCATCGTTGTTCATTTCTTCTTGATTCAAGAGGTAACCTCACTTTATATCATCCTTCCAAGTCTTTCTCTTCACAACTTTTACAAGTTTATGCCATGAATCTCTATGTTTCAAGTTTGAGATCCATTTCTTCTAAAATCTCTTAAAAATTATAGAAAAATCTTATGATTATGAAACCAATTTCTATGATCTTATAATCATGTATATATTTGTTATCTAAGAGCATGTGGTCAACAAAAATTTCTTTCCCTCCTATCTATACATGGCCGAACCTACTCTTATGTGGGTAAGGAAAGATTTTGTTCAACTTTGTTAACTGAGTGTTGATCCATGATATCTAATCCATTCTCTAGTTGACTCAAGTGATTAGAAGATCAAAACATACTCTAAACCATATTTTTGTTCATGGCTGAAAATATTAACTTTTTGGTTAAGATGATTTTGATTCAATTTTTGTTAAGTAACCTTTGTTTATGTCTTAATCTCACTTAGGGATTCTTAATCCAAGAGTTGAGAAATTTTCAATATTCCTAGCTTATAGTTCTTGAAAGGGCGGAAACCAAACCCTATAGAACTAGTGTGTTTTGTTTGTTAACTTTGGTTGTGATTCGCTTTGAAGGATCTAATCAGTAGCCGAGTTACTAAGCGGTGCGACAGGAACCGGACTCGGAAACAACTTTGTGAAAGCTTGAATTGAAATCTTCGAGAGGTAAGAGGGGAATTGCATGAGGGATTTTTCCGATGAATATGTGTTATTAGTGTTGCTCTGTGTTAATTATCTGTGATTATGGTATTTGTTTAATTTGGTTAAAATTTTGTTATTTTCATCTGTGATTGTGTATCTGCATTTAATTGTTTAATTGCAGTTATATATTATAGTGATTTAATGCATGATCTGCTTGGGATAACTGCTATGATATTGTTATTGATTGTTGTTTGAGAAGCCTGACAGTGGTCAGTGCCCAATCAATTAATCAGATAATAGCTTTAAGAAGACTTTACGAGGAATATTCAATAGTTAATTGAGAAATATTGGAAGATATTATTATTTAAATAATTATTTGAGAAAATAAGGATTTTTTTTATATTGTTGTTTTAATGATTTATTAGTGTAAAAGCAATTTATGAGTCACAGTGAGGATGTAACCGTGAAATATTTTTGTACTGCTAATTTTTACGTAAGAAATTCCGTAATATTATAAAAATTTATTTTATGAAATAAATCTTCAAAAATAACTTAATTATGATTTTAGAAAAAAATTTAGTGTAAAAGTTTAGGAATTGACTTAAATGGCTTTTAAAACGTTAGACGTCAATTAGTTCTGAAAAAGCGGTTACAGAAAGTATTTTTCTTAAAACAACAATATTTTTGTAGCCTCAAGTGACTCCTTTTTAGAAACATATAATTTTCAGAAAAAGATTTCAAGTAATTGATGATTTTACAAAGGATTTTCTGTTAATGAGTTTTACTAAACGGTGTTATTTCCGACAATTTGGATAAGTTGCGGAGACTTTGTTTTGGATTTGTTTTTTTCACATAACGAAAATAGTGTTAACGTTGAAATGCGAACCTAGTATCAGAGACGTCGCGATACTTGTGTTATTTAATATAAGCACGAAGATCTTTGATCCGTGTTACGTTGTTATGGACTTTGTGTCCTATCCACGTTGTGGGTTACGTTGTTAAAGTTGAATGTTGTTTTCTATCACCACGAACCTAAGACTGATTGCAAGGTCTAAGGTGTTGTGACTGAGCACTCAAACTTCGTGTCCTGTGTTAACGCTGAAAAATCTAACACGTTGAAAATTATGAATAGTCGTAAGTCATCTTGAGCTTAGACAAAAGAAGAATGAACACAAAGAAAAATGACGAGAACAAAATGTTTTATATGCATTCATTGGAAGACGTGCCCACGTTGTTATGTATGGTGCCTTGATAATTAGGTATTCCATTCCATGTTGTATGTCTGAATGCCTTGCACGGTAAGATATTTCAGGCTACGTTGTTTCATTTGTGCCCTGGTGGACAATGAAAACCCATATACGTTGATCATCATGCCTTGTGTTGGACAGTATGCCTATGGTAACACGTTGTGCCTTATTTGGCAATCGAGCTTGATAAGATCATTTACATGGTATTGGGATCTCCGGAGATTAAGTGAAAAGTTAGAGGTTGAAAGTTGAACTGTTCATGCATTTGTTTTCAAAAGACAGTGATCGGGTATGAAACCCAGTGATAGACTACTTGTTTATTTATAGAAATGTATATGTATATATGTTTTCTTTTGCGTCGCGCATGTAGTTATCGTGTTAAATCCATATATTGGTTTCTTACTCTTGCATTATTATGTTTGGATTTTCTCTGCTGTGCTCTATCTTTGGGGGAGCCCAGATGAACCACTCAAGGGACGTGACGACTACAGGAGGAAGTTCCCTTAGTTCGAAGCATGCCGATGTTTCCTTACTATTATTATGTTTGTCTTATAGGTGTGACCAGCTTAGGTTTTACTTATCGTATGTTATTGTTTTCAATAAGGATCTATATTTATAAAGGTCTAGGTGTGAAAACGGTATAAGGCAGTATAGTTGTATGACGTTATATATATATATATATATATATATATATATATATATATATCCATATACGGTCATGTTTACGTTGTTGTTGTCGAAAAGAAAAGAAAAAAAAAAGAATTTATCACCGTTTTTGGAAGAGATAATCGATTGAGAAAATGTTATTTTCCGAAAGCAGCCAGTGAATTCAATTTTTTTCCATAAAGGGTAAACCATGTGATGCCCTAAAGGAGGGGTGTTGCATTAGTGGTATCAGAGCTGGTCGAGTCTTTCGGGAACCTTGGGGCGTAGGTCTGTTAAGTTTTTGTTGTGTGTTCTCTGATTATGTCTTGTTTGAATTACTTCTTAGAAGTAATGTGTGTTAATACATAAGTGCGCGTTTCGTTTTCTGGTTGCGGTCTAACTGGTATCGACTTGTAGGTCAATTATGGAACTAGCGCCAGAAGGTGGACGTGGACGAGGACGTGGACGTGGTCGTGGAAGGGGTCGTCGAGGCGGTTCCATTGGCGGTCGTGGCAACATGAATGAAAATTATGATGATGGATTAGATTATGCGGCTCAGGCGATGGAACATGTGGCAGCTGCTATTGCCAATCAAACTCATCTATGAATGCCCAGAATTTGCAAGTTGCGGAAGGCAAGGCTCTGATTGCGTTTCGAAGCCAAATTCCTTCACAGTTTGGTGGGGATCCTGACCATGATAAAGCTTATTTATGGATTTAGGAACTGGAGAAAATCTTTGAGCAGGTGGTCACTCCGGTAGAGGTTAGGGTTACCTATGCTGCTTTCCTACTGATAGGAGATGTTGAGTACTGGTGGAAAGGTGCCAAACAACTTCTGGAAGCTGATCATCAGGAGATTACCTGGAACGTTTTCCGAACTGCATTCATGGACAAGTATTTTCCAGAGAGCGTTAGGATTGAGAAAGAACAAGAATTTATGGGGTTACAACAGCGAGGCTTATCTGTGGGGGTGTATACGGCGAAGTTTGAATCGCTTGCCAAATACTTTTGTTTCTTTCAATCACAACCCAATAAGAGCTGGAAGTGTGAGAGGTTTGAGGCAGGACTAAGATTTGAGATTAAAGAGTATGTCTTACCTTTGCAACTCCGAACTTTTCAAGCTTTAGTTGAGATGAGTCAGAAGATTGAGCAGATGAGGAAAGGAAGAGATGATAAGGGGAATGTTGGAGGACCATCTAGATCAAGGATCAATTTCAGAATTAGGGAGAAAAGCAAGTGTAGAGAAAACCTTATTTTCGACCACCAGGAAATAACCAGAATCAACAATAGCATCGTCCTAATAATTCTGAATCGGGAAGTAGAGGTCAACAGAACCAGAACTGAGGTCAAATTAGGAGGTGTTACAGATGTGGAGATCCAAATCATATGGCTAATAAATGCCCCATGGTTGGAATGAAGTGCTTTAATTGTGAACAAGTGTGACATCTGTCGAGGGATTGCAATGCTCCAAGGCGTGGACCTATTGTCAATAACACCAGCACTAATAAGCCGACGACTTTGGGTAAAGTATATAATATGAGGGGAGATGAGACTTCAAACTACGATGGTAATTCTTTTAATTATATCTTTAATTCAGACTCAACGCATTCTTTCATTTCGATAGATTGTGTGAAATTTCTGAAATTGTCTATTTCTTTATTATTATGATTTGATTGTTTCAACCCCAACTACTAAGTCAGTTATTGTCAATTCTATTTGCTTGGACTGTCCTATTGTTGTTCATGATAGACACTTTCTTGATAAAAGGAGTTTCTCGATGAGACTTAATCTAGTCACCTTTACTTTCGGTGGAAGTGATCCAGTCTGAATTATTTTCAGACTGTTGTTCTTTTAAATCGTTGTTGATAAAATTCTCCTAAATACTTTCTTGTAAAAGTAAGACTTTGGGATTAAGAAATCCTGTTTAGTTTTGAGTCACAAAATTTCGAGAACGAATTTTTTTTAAGAGGGATAGAATGTAACATCCCGATTTTTCGACTTTCTAATATCGGTAATAATTATATAAATGATTATATTTTTATCCGAGACTTAGAAAATGACTTTGGATAAACTAAGATCATTTCCCTGTTATACTTATTTTTATAAGGTTACGGGGAAGTTTTTGGTTGAAAATTCAGATGGAACCCAGTCGGCGTTTCCTGCATTTTCACCGATAGTAAAAGTTTACTGATCAGAAGACCAAATCTTGACGTGAGACTGAGACCATTGATGTTTTTATAGCATTTACAACAATGCTGGCTATTTTAAAAATTTTCGAAAAATAATCAATAAATAATATTTTATTATTGTGTGTGGGGCCGAAATGTCGAGAATCTCGTGCGGGGACCTGAGACGAGGGAAATACAGGGTAGAACCGGGAGCTGAGATATTTTGTTTGACTAAATCAACCGATGTGACGAGCATTTATGACGATCCTATCCACATCATAATGATTTTAAGATATTTGTAAAATTATATTATTATTTTATTCGATTATCAACTTTATTGCAAGTTTGCCACTGTAACATGTGGTGTAGAAGGCAGCCACACCTCCTCACTTATCCACCACATATTTTGCTTCTACCTAATGATGGCAATTTAAATGGAAATTGCACTTAGGTCCTTAAACATTTCTAATTTGTAAATTGGTCCTTAAGTTAATTTGCACCTTGGTCCTTAAGTAATAAATTTTCCTTGCACTTTTGTCCCCCAAACTCCCTTTTGGCCACAGCTTTACACACATATACACACCCTTGGTAGTTGATTTTACTCTCCAAACTTTATCTCTTTCAACCTTAAGTCATCTTTGTCTAAGAACACTAAGAACACCAAGTTGATTTGTGAAGAACATCTTCATCGTTGTTCATTTCTACTTGATTCAAGAGGTAACCCCACTTCATCCCATCCTTCTAAGTCTTTCTCTTCACAACTTTTACAAGTTTATGCCATGAATCTCTATGTTTCAAGTTTGAGATCCATTTCTTCTAAAATCTCTTATAAATTATATAAAAATCCTATGATTATGAAATAAATTTCTATGATCTTATAATCATGTATATATTTGTTATCTAAGAGCATGTGATCAAAAAAAATTTCTTTCCCTCCTATCTATACATGGTCGAACCTACTCTAATGTGGGTGAGGAAAGATTTTGTTCAACTTTGTTAGCTAAGTGTTGATCCATGATATCTAATCCATTCTCTAGTTGATTTAAGTGATTAGAAGATCAAAACATACTCTAAACCATATTTTGTTCATGACCGAAAATCTTAACTTTTTGTTTAAGATGATTTTGATTCAAATTTTGTTAAGTAACCTTTGTTTATGTCTTAATCTCACTTAGGGATCCTTAATCCTGTTAAGTCTCTAAAATGTCTGTTGTGCATTTCCCTAAGTTTTGATGAGAACTAAACATTGGTTAATGATTTAATTAACCTTCATATTGATTGCTAACTTGTCTATCTAGTGTGTAGATTAAAACAGTAAGAATCATCTGTCTGCTCATATAAGTGACTACTTGTCTGGATAAGTGAAAGTCAACCTGTCTGCTGACTAGGATTATTGACTTCTTTCAAGATACGTTTTCAACTTGTCTCTCCACGAGTTCCTACACTCGTTTGAAGTTACTCGTTGAAGAACCAAGGACCTAACAAGCTTTCTTTGGTTGTCCCATCAGAAAGAGACTTGAAGCCTTCTCTCCTACTCAGTCTCACGCTTATCAAGAAAAGTCAGAAGTTACTCTCTCAAGCAACCTCGGTTATCAGAACCAAAGATCAGTTAAAGAATGCTTCCACCATGATTTATTCCCTAGTACCTTTGGTCCTTTCACAAAAAAGGAATTGTACTCAGCAAAGTACAAAAAGCTCTCTGCACAACTCTGATATGGATGTTTCACGATACATAAAGCCATGATCCTTCAAGTTAGAGTACAACCAACGTTCCTATTGCATTAATGGTTACCCAGAACGACTCTATTGTATTTAATGAGGTTCTGCTTGAAGCCAACATCTGAGGGAATGTCTCTAACGGACCTTAAATACTTGAAGACTATAAATACAGAAGTCAATGAAGATGAAGACACAGAGAATACATATAGCATTAAAGAGCCATTACTATGCGCATTAATATCTTCATTCTTTCATTCTGTATTCTTCAATCATTTGAAGTTATTACGCAGACTTTCCTAAGCTTTACATTTAAACCATTCTGAGTGTTAGTGAAAGATCTGTCCATCTGAAGTTGTATTTATTACAAACCAAATTTCTCAAACAAATCGGAGTGAGCTTGAAGAGGCTAGGTGTGCAAAGAATACTTGTCTTGGAGCCTGAAGAGGCTAGGTGTGCAAACAAACTTAGAGTCTATAACATGATCAGTTATAGTGGATAAAACTTGGTGCTGCCAAGGATTGGACATAGCTCTTTGCTTTGAGGAGTGAACCAGGATAAATAGCCGTGTCAATCTCTCTTTCCTTATAAAATCTTTAGTTGCTTTAGTTTTCTTATCCGTTTATCAAGTGGTGTGTTTGCCTAAGCCACTGTTAAAATTTTATCAGACAGGTCACCTGTCTGTCCAGTATCTTTCCACTCATTTGAACTAAGATTCTGTATGCGAAAAGTTTTTAACTTTGTTTAAATTCTGATAAACACAATTCAATCCCCCCTTCTCGTGTTTATAGTTGTCTATTTCAGTTGGTATCAGAGCTCAGCCTCTGGGTTGAGCATCTAATAGTATAGAGGTAAAAGGTCCTGAAGAATAGACACGACTGTTGGAGCTAGTTCAAGTGGAAGTCACCAGACTGAAGGATCTTCCCTAACTAGACCTCCTTACTTCAATGAAGAAAACTACAATTATTGGAAAGATAGATTTCAATGGTTCATTCTATCTACAAACTCTGATCTCTTGGATGTCATTACAGATGGTCCATTCATTCCCAAGAATGATGATGACACTGACAAGCCAAAATCTCAGTGGACTACTGCAGAAAAGACAAAATGGGAGCTGAACCACAAAGCTAGATATAACATCATCTGTGCTCTCAATACTGAGGAGTTTGAGAAGGTATGTGCTTGTGACTCTGCCAAAGAAATATGGCACACCTTAGCTATCACACATGAGGAACAGCAAAAGTCAAAAAGTCAAAGATTACCATACTTGTTAGAAAGTATGAACTATTTGTCATGGAGGAAGGAGAAATTGTTGCTCAAATGATAGGAAGATTTCAAACTATAGTCAACAGTTTAAAATCTCTTGGCAAAATCTACACCAATGCTGAGAAGGTTGGAAAGATTCTGAGAAGTCTACCTAAACAGTGGAGACCTTTGGTCACTGCTATCTCTCAAGCCAAGGATCTCACTACCTTGACTATGGATGAACTTATTAGAACACTCATTGTTCATGAGAAAGAACTTGGAGATGAAGTTGCACCAAAGAAGGGCAAGTCAATTGCTCTGAAAGCTGATCAAAAGTCCGCAAAAGCCTCCAAGGCTTTAAAGGCAGACGAGTCATCCAGTGATGCTGACCTGTCGGAACATGAGGATTCTGAGAGTGATGAAGAATTGTCTCTCCTGACCAGGAAGATAAAGCTTCTCCTACAAAAAAAAAAAAAAAGAAGTTCAAGAGGGATAAGCCATTCAGATGGTTCAACAAGGACAAGAAATTCAAAGAATCTACTTCAACAGACAAAAGTTCAATTGTCTGCTATGAGTGCTGCGACACCCTACTCTAGGGTCATCCCATTAATACCCAAATACAATCCTAAAAATATATAACGCTGGTTACTTTCGGAAAATATAATTTTGAGTGACTAACCTTATATGAAAATAGTGCTGAATTTTTTTTTTTTTTTAAACATGTAACATGAAACCATTATAAACATAAACAACATATATGTACATCCATATATATATACTTCATCGTTTACATACATAACACCTATATTAGGAGATATCAAAAAGGCCTTTAGAAGCATAGGCTATTCTCCATCAAACTAAACAAAGGTGATAAAGATATATACATACCAACAACAACTAGTTCAAAACCATCTCAAAACTAATGGCTGTCCGAAACCAAAAGAAACTATCAAGACTCACTACCCCCGGAAACTATACCTAAAGCTGGTCAAGCTAGTGAAACCCATTGGGAAGACCATAAGGATCAATCCCACCTACAACTGATGAGTCTGATGATGATGCCTCCGCTTCCGCTGCGTCATCTGAAGAATCTTCATCATCAACCGCAGGAGGTTGAAACTCAGGATCATCCTCTAGGTATTCCTCTGGATCTTCTTCACCTTCAACTAACTCCACTTCAGCTGGAGGTTCCCCATTTCCTAATATCTGAAGAGGTTGTGGTTGAGGTAAAGGATCCATCATTCCATGCTCTTCCAGGTATTGAAGATACAGCCAAACTGGTGGTAGCGATACCTCAACAGTTTCCACTACATGAGTTCTCTGATTGGGTCCTTCTTCTATTGTTCCAATAACTTCCGTACTAGGGCCATGGTAGGTGGCGCTAAGTGCCCCAATATTTATTTCCCAGGCACCACCATACTGTGCCCGATCAAAAGTGATTGTACGAATCCTCGACTGCACCAACGGTACGTCCGGATTCATCTGGATATGTTGTAAGAGTGAGAAACCAATACATGGATCTTACTCAATAACTACACTCTAGCCATCAAATAACACATCAACATATAGCACGTACAATTAGTTAGAAACGAACAGTTTATTAGTGGGTTCAACACCCCAAACATCATCCATAAAATTATGCATGACACTTCTATTCATCATCTAATTTTCGTCCTAATCTCATGAGATATCCCAACAAATAATGAGTTGATCAGACTCCAAAGCCACACTGGCTAACTTGGCACTCTGCCAATAGGTGCGCAACCTCTTCCCATCCAAATAAACAAAGGCATACATAGCCAGGCACACAAGGCCAAACACATTGCTAATGTCCACAATCAGTGGCCACACCATTAGCAAACAGGATGGGGTCTCCATGTCCTTCCTAGGCACATGAGCTAAATGCACATCGGAATTACCTTTCGCCGCTGGTAATTAATGCATTAAACCACAAACCACAGGCACGTCTGCCAAATGCATGCAAAACACTTTTGTTTTGTTCTTTCCTTTGTGTTCAATCTTTCCCTTGCCGAAGCTCAAAATGGCTTACGACTCACATAGTTTTAAAACACTTTTAAAACTTTTATTACAACACAGGACCTCACTGTCCGAGTGCTCAATCACGACACCTCTCGACCGATGCACCAGTCTTAGGTTCGTGCTACTAGAAAACATCTTCAATGTTTCATCACAGTATACCTCATGTATACAATTCATCACAGTATACCTCATGTATACAATATAGGCCCTCAAAGTCCAAATGACTGAGTCCATCACAACACAGAACATTAGTACCCCGACGTCTCGGTTACTAAGTCCAACTGTATTTTTAATACGGTTAAATCAACTTTAGATTTTTAGAAATTCCTTGTTTTTTTTTCCAATGGTAGAAATTCATTATAAAATCCTTAACAAATAAAACTTAGTTTTTCACAAACCAATGAGTCACTTGAGGTTTAATTTCCTCAAAATAGGCACTGCTGTTTCGAAAATACTTACTGTCTACACTTTTCCAAACTTGCCGTCAAATATTATTTATAAGGCTTTTGAAGCAAAAACTTAACTTTTTCCACTTAATTAATTCTCTAAAATCATTATTAACTTATTTTCACCAATTATTTTTATAAAAGAATATTTTGTAATATTCCGAGTTTCCTTACATAAAATTTTGCAGTACTAAAATATTTTCACAGTTTCGCACTCGTTGTGACTCATAATTCACTTTTCCCAAAAATAAATTATTATAATAATAATATTTTTCAAAACTCTTTATTTTTCTCAGAATAAATTCCCTTTGATATCATATACCAATAATTTGCCACTAAAACATTGAATATAATTTGGCGAAGCTTCTTAAATCTTTTATCTGACTTTCTTAATTGTGCACTAACCACTATCAGGCTTCTCACACATCAAACAACAATTATATCACAGATATTTCCCAAGCAGATCATGCATCACAGTTCATAGTATAATTGCAAATAAACAATTAACGCAAAGTAAACCACACAAATACAAATAACACAACAATAAACAACATAAATAAATAAATACTAACAAACAAATAATTACAAACAACCATTGGATAGCATATAGCCATTGAATAGAATCCTCCTCGGTGTTCCCCCTTTACCTCTTGAAGACTCCTTGCTCAACTTACAGACTCCTTCAGAATTTCAATTACCTTGGAAACGTCGTACTCAACTAACCTTCAATCATTATAACCAAATAGTTACAATTCAAGAAACTAAAACATTCTAAACCCTAATACATAGTCACGGCCTCTAGGGTTTTTAAATAACTAAAACTTCTAATCATGATTAAGTTATGGATTAATGATCCTTAATTAACCTAAATCATAGATTAGTGACTAAATAACTAAGTTTAAAACTCAAGGCTTCCTAACTCTTTTATACATAGATTCGGCCTCAATAGGTTCATAAGTCTAGGGTTCTTAGTTTAACAAATCAACTTGGATTTATAAAGCATATATACTAAGAGCTTGATTTCTAAGATCATCTATGAAAATCATGAACAAAACTCAACAAAACTCACCCATTTAGGGTTCGGCCAAGATGAATATTTTTGAGTAAAATTTTCATTTTTAAGGAACTAACATTGATTAGAGTGTGTAGTCATACATGCCATATAGAATACATGATCATACATGAAAACACATGAACAAAACTCTACCAACCCTAAGGTGATAGGTTCGGCCAAAGCTAGGTTTTCAAGAAAAAGATTTTTGATTGCTTCATGCTCTTGGATTTAGATAGTAAACATGATATCTAGAAGATATAAAGTAGTTTCATCATCATTAGATTTTCCTAGGATTTATTATGATTTTTCAAAGTTCTAGGGTTAGAAACTTGAAAATGATGAACAACCATGGTATAAGCCTTGAATCAAGAAACTTACTAAAGAACATAGGCATGATTAAGAATGAAGATTAGAATTTACCTCTTGAAAATCAATGACAAAGGAAATCCAAGAACTTGCTTTACAACTTAGAACTAAGAAACTTGGAAACTTTAGAGTTTTTAGAAAGCAAATGACCAAAGAACTAAATGAAAAGTGAGAGGAGGGTATTTATAGTGAAAGTGGCGAAATCTCAAGAAAATTCTAGATGATGGTGAGTTGTCATGTTAAAGGATCAAAATGCAATTAAGTTCTAAGGACCAAATTGCAAAGATTCCGATAGTTGAAGGACTAGTTTGCAAATAGACAATAAAATGTCATGATGATGATTTTTGTCACATTAAATGCTAGCTTATCTTTGACTTGGTTGGCTGATTTGATGAGTCAAAGATAGATTAAGATTTTTCAAGAACACTTGAGAATAATCTAGAATGTTGAAGAAAACCAAGAATGATGTAGAAAAGTGTGGAACATTCTAGAAAAATCTTGATTCATCCATCAAATGAGAAAGTCATCTTCTCTCATGGGCTTATGTATTTGGGCTTGACACATTTGGGCTTGATTTCATTTTCTTGTTTGTTGTGGGGCCCACTTGAAGATTTACCTTTAAACTTAAGATAAGAAACCTAAATGTGCTTTATGGACTCAACTATGAACTAGAAAAGTTTGGGCTTATAAGCCACGACAATTTAAGGTTAGAAACAAGGATTCTAGCCCAATCCACTTGGAAAAACGAAAAAAAACTAATTTAGGGACAAAAGGGTAATTTAGAAAAAGTTCAGGGACTTAAACGTAAAATTTCTAAATTTTCTATTTAACCCTGAAAAACCTTCTAGACTTGAAAATATGATTCATCCCCTTGAATCATCTCAAAATCCTAAGATAAACCCTCTTAATACTCTTAGAAACTCTAATTTCCCTTCCGTCGTCTACCCGATTACGCTTTCCGCCCGTAATACGTAAATTATTTTATTTTTTCTGAAAAAAATTCTAAAAATACAAAGTTGTAGAAAATAAAATACTAAACTTAAGTCTTTCGTTCACGAATTAAAATTAGGTCTTTTGAGCAGTATTATTATACTGTCAATGGAATTCGCAGGCCGGGTTTCGCCTGACTTTCCAACCTAAATTTTAATCATAGCTTCCTACAGTCAAGTAGGATTGAGTAGCAAACTCCGTTTATTTAAAATAATTTTATAAAACTCAAATAAATTTATAAACATATTTATATGTATTACTGTTATTTAAAACAGTGAAATACAGGGTGTTACAAGTGCAAGAAGCTTGAACATATCAAGACCGAATGTCCTCAACTCAAGAAGGCCCCTTTTAAGAAATTCTTCAAGAAAAAGAAGAAAGGAATAATGGCTACTTGGGAGGATCTGGAGTCAATATCTTCTGATGAAGAAACAGAGGAAGAAGCCAATCTCTGGTTGATGGCCAACATTGACTCAGACTCAGATGATGAGGTACATCCTGACTATGAGGAATTACTTGATGCCTATGAGGAGTTGCTGGAGGAATCCAACTGCTTATCTAAGGCCTTCAAATCCCTCAAGAGAGAGTATGTAAAGCTCACCAGTGAGCATAAACAGAAATCTCAAGAGTGTGAGAAGCTGGCCAGAGAGAACAGTGAGCTGAAGACTAAAAAGTCTAATGAAGCTAAGATCTCAAGTGAAACATCACCATCTGGAGAAGTTGAAAGACTTCAACAAAAAGTGGAAGAGATCACTTCTGATCTTGCCAAATTTGTTAATGGTAGAGACAATCTGACTAAGCTACTTGGCTGTCGGAGGCACTCTCTTAACAAAGAAGGTATTGGATATGTCCAACAGACACATCATAAAGCATCAACTAAAGCTTCTCCAGTATCCGTTAAGTCAACTGTAACCAAGACTACACCCGTCTGTAACTTCTGTGAAAAAATTGGACATGTTATGTCTAAGTGTATCCATAAGAAAAGAAGGAAGTCTTCACAGACTCCTAGAACTAACAGAAAAGGACCCATAAAAATATGGGTACTTAAAGATTAAATAATTTGTTGCAGATGTCCTCAACGGGACAAAGAAAACACCACTGCTGGTACCTGGATAGTGGTTGCTTGCGTCATATGACAGGAGAAATGTCAATGTTCCTAGACCTCCAACTTAAGAAAGGAGGACACGTTGCCTTTGGAGGGAATCAGAAAGGAAAAGTTATAGGAATTGGTACTATTGGTGGTCTTGATATAAACAAGCCAGAAGGTCAACAACCCGATCTAACCAAGACAGAACCTGTGCTTGAGGCTGACAGACAAGTGGAGCAGACAAGTCAACAGACGAGTCAGCAGACAAGTCAAGATCTTCATGCTGATCTCAAAAGGGATTGGAAGTTCAACACTCATCATCCTAAGGATCTTATTATTGGAAATCCTTCTGAAGGAGTAAGAACCAGATCCACACTAAGAGAATCAAGTAATATGGCTTTTATATCAGAATTAGAGCCAAAACGCATTGAAGAAGCTCTTGAGGATGAAAGCTGGATTCTTGCTATGCAAGAAGAACTTAACCAGTTCACAAGAAATGATGTCTGGACTCTTGTCTCTAAGCCTAAAAACAAGTCTGTTATTGGAACAAGATGGGTCTTCAGAAACAAATTGGATGAAGATGGTAAAGTTGTCAGAAATAAGGCAAGGTTAGTAGCTCAAGGCTATAACCAACAAGAAAGTATTGATTATACTGAAACCTTTGCACCTGTAGCTATAGTAGAAGCCATACGCATTTTAATGTCATATGTTGCACAACACCAAATCACCCTGTTTCAAATGGATGTAAAAAGTGCTTTTCTAAATGGTATAATTGAAGAAGAAGTGAATGTTAAACAACCCCTTGGTTTTGAGGATACTAATAAACCAGATCACGTTTTCAAACTTAAAAAGGCATTATATGGTTTGAAACAAGCACCTAGAGCATGGTATGATAGGCTTAGTTCTTTTCTCATGCATAATGGTTTTACTAGAGGACAAGTAGACACTACTCTGTTCAAGAAATGATTTAAAGAGAACTTTATTATAGTTCAAATATATGTTGATGATATTATTTTTGGAGCAACTAATGAAAAGCTGTGCAAGGAATTTTCAAATCTAATGCAAGCTGAATTTGAGATGAGCATGATGGGAGAATTAAAGTTCTTTATTAGATTATAAATCAAGCAGACAAGCGATGTAATTTACATCCATAAACAAAAGTATATCAAGGAGATACTCAAGAAATACAAAATGGAAAATGCAAAGCTCATAAAAACCCCAATGCAACCCAATGCAAAACTAAGCAAAGACGATGTAGGTAAAAAGGTAAATAAAACTGTCTACAACGGTATGATTGGCTCTCTACTGTACTTAACTTCAAGCAGACCTGACATTCAATTTAGTGTATGTATGTGTGCTAGATTCCAATCTAATCCTAGAGAATCACATCTTAAGACTGTTAAAAGAATATTTAGATATTTGCTTGGAACTACTAATCTTAGTTTGCTGTATTTAAGATCAAAAGAATACAGATTAGTGGGATATTGTGGTGCTGATTTTGCTGGAGACAATAGAAAGAAAAAGCACAAGTGGAGGATGTCACTTCATTGGAGCAAGTTTAGTCTCATGGTCAAGCAAGAGACAAACAACTATTGCACTACCTACAGCTGAAGCAGAATACATCTCTGCTGCTAGTTGCTACTCTCAACTCTTATGGGCAAAACATCAACTTGAGGATTACTCTATTTATGAACATAACATATCTGTATGGTGTGATAATTCCAGTGCTATATGCTTAACTAAAAATCCAATTCAGCATTCTAAGGCTAAGCATATTGAAATCAAACATCATTTTATTAGGAATTATGTTCAGAAAGGCATCTTTGATATTAAGTTTGTTAAAACTGAAAATCAATGGGCTGATGTTTTCACTAAACCCTCAGCAGAAAAAAGGTTTTTATTTATTAGAGATAATCTAAACATGCATTGCATTGTTGAATGACATGTATGAATGTTAACCGGTCTGTGCTTTATCACCTGTCTATGCTTACCTGTCTGACTCTGCTGAGTCACTATGCTAGAACTCAACAGTTTTGTTGAAATGGCTATTAAGTGTTTAATACCATACCTTATCTGAAACTAATCATGTGCACGGTAGTTTATATATCTCGAAGCCATGTTTTTATTATGTCTTAAGTGGGCGTTGCGGTTCCCCATACAAATCGTGTCGTTTTGAATTAAAGATGTCATTTTTCTCTCTCCTACTTTTATGACTATAAAAGACAATAGATCAGAAAGGTTGAACCTTTACAATTTCAAAATTCAAAAATCTCTATCTTTTCATCTCTGAAACCCTCTTCTCTCTCGAAACCCTAGAACCGTTTTCTCTCAAAAAATGGCATCATCCAAGCGTCTCTCTGCAAAAGAAATCGCTGAGAAATACCATCTCAAAGTTACTGAGATCGAGAAGATCATTCTGGGAAAGACTGTTGATCTTCAACAGATGAAGAGGCTAGGTATGGATGTCACTGAAGAGTTGGAGTACTCCAAATGGACTCATTTCTTCGACATCAAGGAGCTTGTTCACCCTAAGCTCATTCAAACGTTATGCAGAATTGTTGTGGTTGTCACCAACCGACTTAACAGAATCAAAAACTTTAAGGCTGAAATGGGGGATAGAACCCTTCTCTTCCCCATCAGCTCTCTGGAGCTTGTCGCAAACTGTCCGAGAACTGGAGCTGGCTTCACACCCAACTGGGAAGATGAAGTGGGAGTTGACAATGTCAACATTGTCATCTATGGTGTTCCCAAGCTTGTGAACCGTAAACCTGTCAACATGGTGGTCCTGTGCAGATTCCTGCACAAATTGCTGTTGGAGTGCGTGATGCCAAGGAAAGGCTCACGAGACAGTGTGACCAAGATGGACAGATTTGCTCTGTACCACTTGATCCACAAAATCAAGGTTGACATCAACGACCTTATCTACATGTACCTTGAGACTCTGATCAAGAGAACCAACATGCAGACCTATCCTTATGGGATGTTGCTGACAAGGTTCTTCAGGAACAAGTTGTTTGTTCCCAGTGATGTTCACTTTGTGGACATGTCACTGCCCATAGACAGGAACAAGGGAATCCCTCTTGCTGATGAGGAGGCAGATGATAAGAAGAAGCAGAAAAATAAGAAGCCCGTTGTTGAGCAGAAGGAGGAAGAACCAGTGGTTTCCACTGATGAATCTGAAGTCCCCATTTCTGAGAGACTGTTCGAACCATCTGGGAAGGTGGCCAGACAAGACCAAATTCCAAAGCTGCAACCTTCAGTGTCTGAAGATTTTGCCGAGACAGTTGAACCCTTAAGGTTCAGGCTGAGGAGACCCTTTCCCAAGAGGAAGACTGGTGAAGCTGAGGAATTAGTAGATGTTCTTGCTCATCTTAGCAATAAGAGGAAGCTGGTGAAGACCTTTGCCAAGGTCATACAAGTTGGATATGAACCTAGCAAAGAGGAAGCATCTGCTCAGGGGGAGCAGACAGAGCAAGTTCTGGAAGAACCAAAGAAGACTTTCATTTTGGGAATTATTCCCAAAAAGAGAAGACCTGGTTACCTAGTACCTGCAAAGTCTGAAGTTCCTGCAAAGGCTAACATTGCAGAAGACCTGTCTGGAGGAGCTCAGACAGTTGTACCCGTGGATGACCAAGTGTCTCCTTCTCACAAGAAGTTGAAGATATCTGAAGAGCAAACATCTCCTTCATTTCCTTCCCTTCTCATCAAGGTATCATCACCCCATCTGTCACTTCTCCATCTGCCTTTTTTATTCAACCTCTCTCTGTTGCATCTCCTCTTTCTTCACCTGTCCACTCCTTTCAAACTGAAAAATCTTCTTTCACTGTTGTACCCGATGACTGTCAGTACACAGTTGTTCACAGGGACTCTGCTCCCAAAGAACAAATTGGCATATCATCGAGACTCTTTGTGTTTGATCTGCAATCTCTTTTGCTTGCTAGTATCTCACATGTCTCTGTCATTCCTTCTCCTCCACCTCATATTCTTAACCACTATAGAGAACTTTTCTTCTACCCACCTATTGTTGTCTTCATTAGAACATTAGCTGGAACTCACCATCCTACTTCTGTTGTAATGCTGCCTTGTAGGTCTAGGTATTTTTTTATGTTAATTACTGGATCAAATTCTTTCTTTTATCATATTGATTCTTTATTACCTATCCCTCCATCTGTATCAGCTCAAACATCACTTCCCCCACCTATCCAAATAACCATCACCACACTGTCTCTGTCCGAGAGAATTTCCTGTGTGTTTTCTTTACCTGATATTGACTTTGTCAAAATCATTCTCATCTTCAATTTTGTCTTTCTTCCTTTCTATGCCCTTCAAACTCTCCATGAAATTTTCTTCCCTTCCATCACCTCTTCCTTATCTCTACCTAAGGCACCCCCAGTTTTAGCCTTACCCTGGCACTCTTCTTTGTCTGTCTCTTCCTCAAGCCTGTCTACAGAAGCCTCCACTTCTCAGACAGTGGCCTTACAAGACTTTCATATGCTTCAAGGACAAGTAGAAGACTTAAGAAGACAGCTGGATGAAGAAAGGCGAGGTAGGTTGCTCTTAGAGCAAAGGGTTGCTGCCTTATATTTGTTACTTAGTCAATATAGGTAGTTTTGTTTCTCTGTTGTAAACTGCCATGTACTTATCAAAGCTCATGATGAATAAAATATATTTCTTACTTTCCCTATCTCTTTACTTTTTTATGATTACTCCTTTTTGCTGTTGACAAAAGGGGGAGAATGAATATGATATGATCTTAATGAGAAAGTAATATATGAGCAAAGTATGTTGATCGAAGTATGTTCTGATAGTTGCTATATTTGCTCTGATAAATCACAAGTAAGATTGCTCTAATAATTTCAAAGTAAAACAAGTCAAATTTATGTGTGACTAAGTTAACCGGATTATATGATTAATCTTAATGTCTGATCAAGCATCTGCATAACCTGTCCGCTTAAGAAAATTTCAACTTGTCTCATATATGTTATTTTCCTTGTTGATATTTTATGAGGTTCATTAAATCATCTCAATGTTTGTCATCATCAAAAAGAGGGAGATTGTTAAGTCTCTAAAATGTCTGTTGTGCATTTCCCTAAGTTTTGATGAGAACTAAACATTGGTTAATGATTTAAATAACCTTCATATTAGTTGCTAACCTGTCTATCTAGTGTGCAGATTAAAATAGTAAGAATCAGCTGTCTGCTCATATAAGTAATTACCTGTCTGGATATGCGAAAGTCAACATGTCTGCTGACTAGGATTATTGACTTCTTTCAGGATACGTTTTCAACCTGTCTCTCCACGAGTTCTTACACTCGTCTGAAGTTACTAGTTGAAGAACCAAGGACCTAACAAGCTTTTGTTGGCTGTCCCATCAGAAAGAGACTTGAAGCCTTCTCTCCTACTCAGTCTCACGCTTATCAAGAAAAGTCAGAAGTTACTCTCTCAAGCAACCTCGATTATCAGAACCAAAGACCAGTTAAAGAATGTTTCCAACGTGCTTTATTCCCTAGTACCTCTGGTCCTTTCATGAAAAGGGAATTGTACTCAGCAAAGTACAAAAAGCTCTCTGCACAACTCTGATATGACTGTTTCACGATACATAAAGCCATGATCCTTCAAGTTAGAGTACAACCAACGTTCCTATTGAATTAATGGCTACCCAGAACGACTCTATTGCATTTAATGAGGTTTTGCTTGAAACCAACATCTGAGGGAATGTCTCTAACGGATCTTAAATGCTTGAAGACTATAAATACAGAAGTCATTGAAGATGAAGACACACAGAATACATATAGCATTAAAGAGCCATTACTCTGCGCATTAATATCTTCATTCTTTCATTCTGTATTCTTCAATCATTTGAAGTTATTACGCAGACTTTCCTAAGCTTTACATTTAAATCACTAAGTGTTAGTGAAAGATCTGTCTATCTGAAGTTGTATTTATTACAAACCAAATTTCCCAAACAAATCTGAGTGAGCCTGAAGAGGCTAGGCGTGCAAAGAATACTTGTCTTGGAGCCTGAAGAGGCTAGGTGTGCAAACAATACTTAGAGTCTGTAACATGATCAGTTATAGTGGATAAAACTTGGTGCTGCCAAGGACTGGACATAGCTCTTTGCTTTGAAGAGTGAACCAGGATAAATAGCTGTGTCAATCTCTCTTTCATTATAAACTCTTTAGTTGCTTTAGTTTTCTTATCCGTTTATCAAGTGGTGTATTTGCCTAAGTCACTGTTAAAATTTCATCAGATAGGTCACCTGTCTATCCAGTATCTTTCCACTCGTCTGAACCAAGCTTCTGTATGCGAAAAGTTTTCAACTTTGTTTAAATTCTGATAAACACAATTCAACCCCCCTTCTCGTGTTTATAGTTGTCTATTTAAAATCCAAGAGTTGAGAAATTTTCTATATTCCTAGCTTATAGTTCTTGAAAGGGCCGAAACCCAAACCCTATAGAACTAGTGTGTTTTTTTTTGTTAATTTTGGTTGTGATTCACTTTGAAGGATCTAATCAGTAGCCGAGTTACTAAGCAGCGCGACATGAACCGGACTCGGAAACAACTTTGTGAAAGCTTGAATTGAAATCTTCGAGTTGTAAGAGGGGAATTGCCGAGGGATTTTTCCGATGACTATGTGTTATTAGTGTTGGTCTGTGTTAATTATCTATGATTGTGGTATTTGTTTAAGTTGGTTAAAATTTTGTTATTTTCATCTGTGATTATGTATCTGCATTTAATTGTTTAATTGAAGTTATATATTATAGTGATTTAATGCATGATCTTCCTGGGATAATTGCTATGATATTGTTATTGATTGTTGTTTGAGAAGCCTGATAGTGGTCCGTGCCCATCAATTAATCAGATAAAAGCTTTAAGAAGACTTTACGAGGAACATTCAATAGTTAATTGAGAGATATTGGAAGATATTATGATTTAAATAATTATTTGAGAAATAAGGATTTTTTATATTATTATTTTAATGATTTATTAGTGTAAAATCATTTTATGAGTCATAGTGAGGACGTAACCGTGAAATTATTTTCGTACTGCTAATTTTTACGTAAGAAATTCCGTAATATTATAAAAAGTTATTTTATGAAATAAATTTCAAAAATAACTTAATTATGATTTTATAAAAATATTTTAGTGGAAAAGTTTAAGAATTGGCTTAAATGACTTTTAAAACATTAGACGTCAATTAGTTCTAAAAAAGCGGTTACAGAAAGTATTTTTTTCTTAAAACATCAGTATTTTTGTAGCCTCGAGTGACTCCCTTTTTGAAACATAAAATTTTCAGTAAAAGATTACAAGTAATTGATGATTCTACGAAGGATTTTCTGTAAATGAGTTTTACTAAACGGTGTTATTTCCGACAACTTGGATAAGTTGCGGAGACTTTGTTTTGGATTTGTTTTTTTCACAGAACGAAAACAATGTTAACGTTGAAACGCGAACCTAGTATCAGAGACGTCGCGATACTAGTGTTATTTAATATAAGCACGAAGGTCTTTGATCTGTGTTACGTTGTTATGGATTTTGTGTCCTATCCATGTTGTGGGTTACGTTGTTAAAGTTGAATGTTGTTTTCTATCACCATGAACCTAAGACTGATTGCAAGGTCTAAGGTGTTGTGACTGAGCACTCGGACTTCGTGTCCTGTGTTAACGTTGAAAAATCTAACACATTGAAGATTACGAATAGTCGTAAGCCATCTTGAGCTTAGACAAAAGACGAATGAACACAAAGAAAAATGACGAGAACAAAATGCTTTACATGCATTCATTGGCAGACGTGCCCACGTTGTTATGTATGGTGCCTTGATAATTAAGGTATTCCATGCCACATTGTATGTCTGAATGCCTTGCAGGGTAAGATATTTCAGGCTATGTTGTTTCATTTGTGCCTTGGTGGATAATGAAAACCCATATACGTTGATCACTGTGCCTTGTGTTGGACAGTGTGTCTATGGTAACACGTTGTGCCTTATTTGACAATTGAGCTTGATCAGATCATTTACACGGTGTTGGGATCTCCGGAGATAAAGTGAAAAGTTAGACGTTGAAAGTTGAAGTGTTCATGCATTTGTTTTCAAAAGACGGTGATCGGGTATGAAACCCAGTGATAGACTACTTGTTTATTTATAGAAATGTAGATGTATATATGTTTTCTTTTGTGTCGCGCATGTAGTTATCGTGTTAAATCCATATATTGGTTTCTTACTCTTGCATTATTATGTTTGGATTTTCTTTGTTGTGCTCTGTCTTTGGGGGAGCCCAGATGAACCACTCAAGGGACGTGACGACTACGGGAGGAAGTTTCCTTAGTTCGGAGCATGCCGATGTTTCCTTACTATTATTATGTCTGACATATAGGTGTGACCAGCTTAGGTTTTACTTATCGTATGTTGTTGTTTTTCAATAAGGATCTATATTTATAAAGGTCTAGGTGTGAAAACGGTATAAGGCAGTATAGTTGTATGACGTTATATATATATATGGTCATGTTTACGTTGTTGTTATGGTTGTCGAAAAGAAAAGAAAAAAAAACAAGAATTTATCATCGTTTTTGGAAGAGATAATCGATTGAGAAAATATTATTTTTCGAAAGCAACCAGTGAATTCAAGTTTTATTTTCCGTAACGGGTTAACCATGTGATGCCCCAAAGAAGGGGTGTTGCATATTGGAAGTTGTTTGGAATTCAAATTGGTTTTACCTAAACTCCATCCCCCCTAATTCAAATTGGCTTTACCTAATAAAAATGGCTTATTTTTGTTTTCATACTATTTAAAAAAGTTTGATAAGTTGAATATTAACGTAGTTTCATCATATACTTGAGTACATTTTTGGATTTACAATGGAATGGACTCAAACATCCATTTGAGTAAAAGTAACAAATCGTTACTTTCATGATTTGTACCTCAAAAAGTGTCGTGTTCCATTAAATGTTCTTTCAAACATTATTGGAGAATAAAGTCTAATATATGGCAAAATAAAGGTAACTGTAATGTATATAAGTTGGGAAGCTTGAGTCTAAATAATCTAGATCTTTTGGACAACGAAGTAACTCTCACACTTATTATACAAATGAACTCACTCCCTCAATTGGGCCCTATCTTAAATGTTAATATAGTATCTTAGCCCATTAAAAAAAAGCGCAAAAAAAAAAAGGCACAAGTCCATGCAACCAAAAAAATGGAGCTGAGATCTATGAGGCTCAACAAAAATGAGTACAAGTCCAGAAACAAAAAAAAAAAATCAAAAATTAATTATAACAAGTCATAACTAGGTCTCCGGTTGGACTTGAAGGGGAGTGTTGGAGAATAAAGTCTCATATAAGGCAATAAAGACAATTATAATGTATAGTTGGGAACCAACGGAGGTTGACACAAGTGGTAGTAGATTTGTGCCCCTTAACCAAGTGGTTGGGGTTTGAATCTCCATTCTTGCGTATGGAGCGAATATCTGCTGGGAGGGGTTTCCCGTATTCAGGTGTCATTCATTCTCTTGTTAATGTATATTGGTCAAGGACCCAAAAAAATAATATATAGTTGGGAAGCTTGATTCCAAATAATCTAGTTTTTTTGGAAAATAAAGTAACTCTCAAACTTATTATACAAATAAACACATTCCTCAATTGGGCCCCATTTTAAATGCTAATAAACATAAATTCAAATTTACCCTAAGTTTGTGAGATATGCAATCGATCGGATGCTTCTAAGGAATGTCACGTGAAAAATTCTTTTATACCTCAAAGTACAAAGCATGCTATTTTTATTTTCAATCAAAGGAGACAACAAAATAATTCATACTTTAATACATATAATCCAAGTTAACAAAATCACTCTTTTTTTTTTCCCGAAGCACTCAACACAATGTGGTAAGAGCTTCACCCCTATTTTAACCTCATCTTTGTGAAGATTTTAAATTCTTAAATCTAATATATTTATAGGGGTCTCCGGCCATCATTCTAAAGGCAGAGGAAGCTTCTGAACACAGCAATTCCTCTCCTACTGTATGGCTTGAGACATAAGAAATACAGTTCTTTATATAAAAAAATAGCACAATATAAAAAAAAAAAAAATGGGGGATAGCACAATATAGTTTTTTTTTTAAAATGACTATCTGAGACATGAAAAAAAGTTATAAAAAAGAAAAGAAAAGAATATTTAAAGTGCTAAATGTATATGATTGCTAATATTATGTTTAATTAGAAACTTTGTACTCTACTTACATTTAAGAATTAACTGAATCACCTTCCCAAAAAATACACAAAGTGAGAGGCCAAATGGAATGAAGCATAATGTGCCTCAGTGAATCCTGAGACATTCAAATTCCTAAAAGAATAAAGGAATAAACAAATTCCAAAAATAAAAATAAAAATGAGAAATATGAAGATTTCTAGTTAGTTTCTCTCTCTCTATTTATCACACTCATCTTCAACACATCCTCTATTATTAGATGAATTTCATGTGAGAGTATGTTAAGAGGAGTGTGATAAAGAGTGTGATGCTAGAATTGCTGATCCTTCAATGCTTTTTTGTATGCCTTAACTTGCAGCAGTAGTTGAGGTTCTTGGGCTAGGTAACCCCATATATGCAAGCCTAGGTGAAATCCTAACTTTTGGGCTTGGCCTTGGAGAAGGGATTGGACCATAGTTATAGGGTCTTGCAGAAGCAGGTCTTGGGGACAAGTTAACTTGCTCCAATGCCCTTATTTGAAGGTGTTCAGGATAGTCTCTAACACACCCAATTCGGGGTCCAGTACCAGTAGACCACTTGCAAGACAACCTCTTAGAAAAGTCAAATACAGGGGCTTCAACCCTCTTTTTGACCTCAACCTCTTTTTCAAGTGTTGCATTATTGATTTCCTTGTCCTTGTTGTTGTCAACTTTAATACAAGTTTCAGAGCATGATAGGGAAATTTGAGTATGACCCGTAATTTGTTGTGATTCATCAGTGACAATAAATGAATTGGTCCCACTTAATGAAGGGTCATCATCATCTATAGCACATCTCTGCAAGATACGAGCAAAACAGCCATCAGCTAATTTATTTCATAACCACTTTTTTTTTTGGTACACCAACGTCAATTAAATAAAACTTTTGGAGAATAGCTATGGTACTCTAATGAGCATGGTACATGATGTGAGTTGTAAAGTATTTATTGAATGCTGATTTTATTATAAACAAAAATTATATTGAAGTGACTAATGCCCAACTTTTAGTCATTTACCTTGACATTGGAGAGGTCTACATTGTGCTCTTCAAGAAAGCTTATAAATTCTTTGAAGTTCTCTTCTGTGGGGTGATAGTGACCACTGTATGGCCAAATAGCCTGCAATGTACATATATCAAAACTATATAAGTGAAATTGCATTTGCTAAAATGATTATTACATATATTATAATGACTTTCATCATAATATTTATGATGTTTCTAAAATGTATGTTAAAATGCAGTCTTAATTTTTTACCTGAAGTTCACCTTGCTTAGCCACTAATCTGCCTGCAGCTGTTGTTGCAGCTCCAGCTAGAAAGCTAGAGTGCTGAAATGTACCCTTTTGCTTTCTCCCCACATACAAGGCCCTTGTGGTGCTAAGAACAAATATCCATTTGGACTTTTCATCAGTATCCACAAGCCTACCATCCTGTATGTAGACCAGCTTCCCCTTTTCAACAATTACTTGATATTCTTCTCTTTCTTTCTGCAATGGTTACATCAAAGATAAATAATATTAGATTACATATGAGATAGTACTAAGTTTATGAGTTTAATTTCTATATACAGTTAGTTTAAAGAATTTTTATACTAACATCCAATAATATCTTTACAAATCAACATTATAGTTATTTCTATCTTATTTATTCAAGGGTCATGCTAACGAGTGTCTCTAAACACTTGCTAAGGAATCAAGAAAAATAAGTTTTTATAAATGTCAATGTAAATTTTTTTACCGTAACAGTATATACTACTTTAATCCCAAGTGAACAGTGATTGTCAAGTGCTAACTTACTGGTGCAAGATATTTAATGAACTGGCGTTGTAGAGTGGTCCTTGGACATTTCTCAAGATTTATTTCTTTACCATCTCCAACATCCAACCTGCATATATCATAATTAAAGCACATAATTAACCATCCAGATCCTTAGTTTATATAGTTTTTTATTTTACTAGCCTAGCTTCATGATAATTATTAAATAAGAAAACATAAAAAATTAGATATCTTAGAATAGGAGCATACCAGTAGAAAAATGGTTGAGTGCTTTGACTTTCAAACCAAATATCATAATATAAATGTAAATTATGTCCATAGCGATGACGTGGGTCAATCTGTGCATAAACCAAGAAGGAATATACATTATTAATATTTAAATATTTAGATTAGACCATAAATTAAAGGTTCATATGAATTCACGTTTGAATAAAGTTAATGGAATAGTGGATGACTTACAGCTTCAAGCCAATGTTGCAGGGCTAATTTTTGAGCCTTCTCATCTTTGGACAAACCTTTTCCAACCTGTATGAGGAACATATAGTTAGCAATCACAAGACCCCAAATAAAATAACATGAATAAGTACATAAAAAAATAACAAATAAAATGGCTGAATTTCATTGAAATTGAATACCTTAGCAGCTCTTGTCCTTGCCCTTGCCCACCTTGACACTGCAGTTTCTTGTTTCTGAACATCAAAGAATGAAACTGAGCTTCTTTTAAGAGCAGCAAAGTCTAATGCCTTCCACCTACATCATTCAAAACTCATCAATTAAACAACCTATATATATAATAGAAGTTTAAGCACATATATATCCACCTAAAAAATAGAAAAATTTATACATAAACCTATTATATCTGGGTGTACAAGACCAATCACATAAATAATTAATATCTATTATTATGTATCAATATTAACTCTAATTAACTATCATAATTACTAATATGAATAGCATACCACATCCAGCAGTTTTATGCACACAAAAAAAATTAAAAAATTCCTCAAAAATATTGTTTTTCATTGAGACTAACCATAGCTCCTCTACCACCACAGCACAATCTGCTAAGTTTCTTCTAGTCCGGTAACTCTTGTAGACTTTTTGAAGTGTAGTTGCTGCAGCATCAAGCTCACTAACTGGTCTTGGGGAAGAGAAAACCACAGCTTCTGGCAGAGAAAGCACAGGAACTGGTTTATGCTGCAATTGTTCACTCCTTGTAGGAATATATTCAGAACCCATTTTCTCCTTATTATGATCTTCAACACATGAAAGGTTTCCTTCAAGGATCACCTTTTGTGGTCTACAATGTTTCAACCTGCTTGATGTTGTGGTTTCTGATTCTCTCTTTTTGAAGCTTCCTGCTCTCAAAATCACAGCTCTGTCTTTGGAACCAAAACTGATGTTGAAAGTCAGACCAAAGAGTGAATGTCTAACAATTTCTTCCCAGGCTGATATCAATAAGGAAAGTGACAATCCCATAGAGATTCACACTTCAATTTGTTTGAAGATGAATGGTACCCTTTTTTGAGTCCTGCCCAAATGATACACAATTGTCACTATTAGATCATCTTTTTTAAGTTTTAATTTGTGCAAACTTCAAATAAAACAAAAATTGATATAGTAGAGTGGATGCATATTACTCTAGTGAACAAACAAATATATATATTAAACAGATTCAAGAGCAATAGCTATGATCATAAAGGGTACCTTAAATTTTCTTGTATAGCGTATGAAGATATTTCTGTGAAATGAGTTGAAGTTTGACTCCAAGAAACAATAAATGAACAAAGATGGTTTATGTCAGTGGCTACCCTTGTTGCTTATATATAATCCGAGGAAGATAAATATTTCCACAGAGCATGCATTCAAATACGTGTCAAAAAATGGAAAACTGAGAGAAAAGGAGAGTGGTCTTTGAATTCCACGACGAATCTACATACGCACTTTCCATTGGAAAAATAAAGGGCGGGTAGTTATAAGGTTCCAAGTTTACTTGTGGTTTTTTTTGTTTTTTTGTTTTCAAAGTCCAACCCACGAGTTGGATTGAATGGTTCAAGGCTTTGCAGTCTGTATTCCCATTTTGGGTTTATAAGAAAGACCGTTTATGTTTAAGAAGGCAAAACTCTACTAATCTCTATTTTTTCATTTATAAGATTTGAATTCGAGGGAAGTAAATTCCTTACTACTTTAACCACCATGCGTTGGTGGATAAGGTCTTTGATTGAGTTAAAATTTATTAATTAAAGTTAAATAATTTTTTTAATAGATAATTATAAATCTCTCATGAAGTTATAAGGTGGTTTGGGATGGGGAGGTCATGGGTTCAACTCCTCCACTGACAAAACATATTAATTACTAATATTTGTCTATAAAAAATTATAAATGTTAAATGAGGAGCTGATGGTAATAAGGAATAAATGTCACATTTTATATCATTTTATCTCTTTCTTTCTCCTTTATTTTCTTGCTGCATTTCTATTTTTTTAACTCGTTTTTATTTACTTGGTTGGAATATAATATTTTATTTACCCCAAGTGTAAGGCGGGAATTTTTAATTGATAATTTATGCAAATTTATAGCGTGACTTCTTAACGTAAATACACGTTATATACTTATTACGTTAATAATATTATATGAGTTTAGTTGATATATACTATTAATGTAAAAGTTTTTTACATCATCAATCAATTAGAAATCAAGATATAAATGACTTTTAAGGTAGTTAGGAATTCGGATAGTAGTCAAGGATTTTTAATGAGATCTCGATTTTTAATTGGTTGACAGTATAACAAATCTTTACCCCGTCAGTATATATTAATTAAATCTATATTATATTGTGAATACATGTAAAAATAAATAAATTACATATTCAAATAAAAAAAAATCCGAAACTAATCGATAAAAGTACACAAATATGATCCTATCTGATATAATCCATGCATCATATCAAAACTAATCGAAACTAAGCTTACAATGAGGCACTCATGTATTAGAAGCAGTTGCCAGTTACCACCGTGAGCGTAAAACGGATTCGTTTTTTTAAAATTCAAATTAAGTTATTTTCATTTATTTTTTTCGTTTTTTATGTTATCTGATGAGATATGGAGGTTTTTCTCTTTTGAAATTAGATATGGAAGTTATTAGAGGTAATGTTGGTATTATGAAATGTGCAAACCAAAATTCAACTATCCTTTTTATATATTAGTATTTTTTTTCGTTTTTTAAGTTATCTGATGAGATATGGAATTTTTTTTTTTTTTGGATAAAAAATTAGATATGAAGTTATTAGGAGTAAGTTTGGGATTATGAACTGTGAAATCAAAATTCAACTAATAAGTAAAGAGAAAACGTTTTGCGTAGATCTTACCAATTTTTTTGCTCTCTATTTTTTCCCCACCATCAAATAATAGAAAATTATAAAATTATTCTATTCTCTCTCCTTTCTTCTTTTTTCATCATTTTCATCCAAACCAAACAAGTGTAACGAAGAAGAACAATAAAGGGACACTCACCCTGTTACCGCAAAGACGTGTTATTAGTGTAAAAAAAATATATATTGTTAATCAATCATAAATTATGGTATAAGTGTTTTTTAAGTTAGTTAGGATAAAAGTCAAATATTTTTAATGATGTGACAATTTATCATTAATTGACGGTATAAAAAATCTTTACATTAAAAAAAATCACATGACTTTATGGTTTAATCTTGACCGTTAAAAGTTTGATCCAATGACTATGATATAATTATCTTACTCTCATATAAATAAAACCCTTTCACTTAATATGTCCCTATATATATATATATATATATTAGATTTTTTTAATAAAGTTTTAATTAAAATTGGGAGATAATATATATATATATATAGCATAATTGGATAAAAAGAATCAATATTTCAAAGTGATTTTAATTATTTTGGTACAATTGAGAGGAGTTAGTATAATAATTAATAATCTCAAATTATTTCCAGGCTAGTCAACCAAAGTCTGTTGGTGTGGGGTAAAAAACTAGGGGAACAGATTGCGTGACGTTGAGACGGGAACATCACCCTGACTTCCCAGCGTTCTGAGCTGTCGGATGAATCCAACGGTCCAGAACTTGACACGTGGATCTCTATTTTTTTTAAAACAAAAAATAAAATGAATCAGTCGAAGCTGTACCCACGACTCCACCCTAGGCTCACCCGGAAATGACCTCTCCACTCAAGTCGGTCGCCGACTCATCGCTCTCACTGACCGCCACATCGCTGCGAAGCCTCCCTCCTCCCGCCGTCGACGAGGTTCCGACCGCGAAGCCTCCCTCCCTCCCTCCACCCGCACTGTCTTCAACATATACAAAATTGCTAAATGGTGAAAATCTTGCAGACCGCAACAATGATGAAATTGAAGCTTGATTTTGTGGGGATTAGAGTTTAAAATCATTCATTCATAATTTTTTATGCTTTGCCCTATTTACCAGATAATAATAAAGGACCAAAAAAAAAAAATAAGAGCACCACCGGTCCATCGCTTTATTAATGTGGTTTGGTAGTGACATTTTGTTTCTTCATAAATATACACAAGGTGGGATTAATATGGAGAAATTGTTTGTAACCAGGAAGAACCAAGTTTCTTCTTCTTGCACAATGAAAACTTTACCACAAAAGAAGCCTTTTTTTATCGGTGTTTACCTCTACGGTGGTCGGTGGCGACGACAAATGTTACCGCGACAATGCGACAATGGCGTTTAGCGGCGGTGGCAACGATGCGTAAGCGTGGTTACTGTGTGTGATCACTGTGTATACATTTGGTTCAAATTAAAATAGGGTCTGATTCATTTGTGTTTTTTTTAAAAGTGATCCATGTGTCACATTCCGGACCGTCAGATTGATCCGACGGTTCAGAACTATTGGAAATTAGGGTGATGTTCCCGCCTCAACGTTGGGCAATCTGTTCCCAAAAGCTGAGGTCCCGCCCGTGTTTCGTAATTTGTGTTGCTGACTAGTTGCTTGTACTGACATATACGAAGAAAAATGTTTTTATATTATATTTACATTATATCGAAAGGGAAAATAAATATATTGGAATTAAGAGTTTAATTGTGATACAGTGATAGCATAAAGTCCTTTTATATTGATATCAATTATAAATTATCACATTAGTAATTTTTTTTACTCTTAGCCTAATTACCTTAAAAGTCATGTATGATTGGTGATTGACAATTAAACTCGGAATAAGTTTATTTGGTATGCACTATCAATATAAAGTTTTTTATACCGTTAATTAATTAGAAATCATGATAAGTGTAATTTTTGAGGTCGTTAGAATAAAAATCAAATATCTTTGACTATATGTCGTTTCTAGATAGATTGATAGCGTTTTTTTTTTTTTTTACATTAACAATAGATATCAATTAAATTCTATATTTAAATATAAATATACATTGTTCCATTTATATTGTATGAATAATGGGATTGATTAGATATTTATTGTAGTTGTTATGTTAGGGGCCTTTTATCATCCGTAGTGTGAATTCGTGTGCATAGGTGTGCAAGGTGGATCTGAGGGTCTAATAACAAAAGTTGTTCCGACATGGCGGTCGGCGGAATCGGGGATTGTTCCAATGTGGTGGAATAAGGATTTCATTAGATGTAAGTCAGAGTACATTAGTCGGATATCACTATTCAATATGGCTTAGAGTGTAAGTATCTGTATGACTACCTTAGACTAGGGGGTGTGTTGAATGAATGATGACGACCTCCTTCGTTGTATAGCCTCTCACTATGCACGAAAGGGGTGATTTAGTTACGTTGTGTGGGTCTCCTAGATCGTTAGTGGATTTTGCAGGTGGAGCCTCTCCCTCCTCCTCCCTCCCTCCCTCCCTCCCTCTCTCACACACACAGGTGGTGCGTGCCTACTTTCTAGAAGGAGTTCTTAATGACGTGGCATGGGTGACTGAGCTGTGTTGATCTGGGTGTTACCTGACCTATCTCTATATGACCGGCCAAGTTGTGGATGTCACCAACCTATCTTTGTATGATTGATTGAGCTATGTTGATTAGGATGTCATCCAACCTATCTTTGTGTGACCGATCGAGAATGAAATTTCAAGGCGATCGAGGGGTGACGATGAAGAAATCCATCATGTATATATGCTTTCGAGGTGGTGATGTTGGCCTCTTCTTTTAATCTAACCAAATGACTTAATAGCAAATATAAAAATACTTTTGTCCTTATAATCATGTATGTACCAATAAGTACGGTTACTTAATAGCTATTGATGATCTCTAATTTAAATGCATGTTTGGAATTACATTGAAATAAGGGAAAAGCACGTTTCCACGGTAAAAGCTACTAACAATATGTTCGGGAAAAAATTATAGAAAACTTATTTGAGCTTATAAAAATAATTTATAAAAAATAAACTTGTAAATAGTCTATAAAAATGGTTTGATATTTTTATATAAACTCATTTTAGGTTATTGCAATAAGTTTGAGTAAAACTTATAAAAACAAATTATTTTTAACTTATTTAAAGAGAACTTATCAAACAATTACTTAATTAGCCTGTTTACCTAAACACATCCTAAATCTAATACTCCCTCCGGTCTATTTCTATGGTAAATTTGGTTTTTTTTGTTTTTGATCCAAAACAATGAGTCTTTTGCAAACCCAACAACTATTCCCTACTTAAATTCAAGTACTTGTTCCAAAACAAAAGTCATATGAATGCACTTTTTTTTACCAATAAATGTGCACATTCTGAGTGCTTATTAATGATAAGTGAAATATGAAGTAAATATGATTAGAATATGTAAATAATTAATAATATTATAAATAAGAATAATTTGATATAAATATAAATAAATTAATACTTTTTTAATATGTATGTAAAAACCTTGAATTATTATAAAAATGGATCCGATAGGGTAGTAACTTCAGTAAAAGCCAAAAGGTGCGGTGGACTTGATTATGACGAGCAACCAACCAGACTATAAACTCATTCAATGCTACTCTTGGGTGTATATCGACCACTCGCGTTTTTTGATCCAAAACGTGACCCCATATACTCATGAGGATTAAAGAGGTTTCATTAAGTATTAATTGTACGGAAAAAGAGATCAGGGATTGAGAGAGAGATACTTCACGTACGTATAAATTGGTCTCTATGAAGGGGGGACCATTCTTGTCCAAAAAATGGGGTCATTCATTCTAAGTGGGAGACCAAAAGCCATTGTATATGACATGTATCGATTTTAAGGAATGGATCAGTGTTGGATGAGCGTTTTGTTAAAATTGATTTTTAATATAATAGATTTTATAAAATTGATTTAGTTAGAATTGAGTTTGAAGTATAGTGATTTATGTTTGGATGTTTTTATTTTGAAAACAAGTTTGATGTAAAATTTATTATAAATTTTTCAACTCAACTCAAAAACTACTTTTTATAGTTTCTAGTCAGAATCGTTTCTAGAAACAAAATCAAATCAAATTTACCTGATAGTAATCAAACATATCATTTTTACTAAAATAATGTTTGACAAATGTCATAATAAATTCTGAAAGTTTCCGATATGAAACCAAACTCACACTACAAAGATTTCACAAAAGAGAAAGTTGAATAAAGAGTTACAGAACACTAGCTACTATATAAAATTATATCCAAAACATAGGAAGCCAACTCACTGGTAGGTAAGATATTTTATTTTATTTTAAAAAAAAAAAACTTGGTAACAACTAGTCTAAAAGAAAATTGCTATGGACGCGTACCGTGGGGGTCAAGATGGTCAAAACTCAAGACCATTCAATTCAACAATATGTACCTCTTCTCTTGCACAATTGGAACTTGGCACCTTTTTCAAGGCACGTTTGGAATGGTTTGTTGTTCTTCCCTCGGACAACCATTTCATCTACCTATGCATTCAGAAATGTTAAGAAAATTGATTAACAAATGCATTAAAATATATGAATATGAATAATATGGTAGTCCACGGTCATAAAGTTTACGTTCAATTCAGAGATATTTTAGCATGAGGTGAATGCCGTATGCTTTTGAAATAAAATAAAGATCAATAAGGGTTTGGCAAATCTGTTCAAGTTTTTCGCCCACGCTCATAACTTGAGTTTGATTTATAAATTTTTCTTGTTGGTAAACAATTTATAAATTCTATTATAAATCATTATAGAGATTGGGTGTCTCCCTTAACTCCGTAAGAATACCTTTCTTTTCTAAATTTATACTTTTGTATCAAAATAAAATAAAATGTCATCTCAAAATACTCCTGTCTCCTTTATGTGGGGTGGGTGTGGGGTTGGGGGCTCCAAATAATGAAAATTGTTAGAGGGCTCCAAATAATGAAAATTTTTAGACTTTATGTGAGCATAATTAGGGTCTGTTTAGTTTATTTTTATTTTTTGATTTCAAAGATAATTATAATTAAAATAATTATAAAAAAATGTCACATTGGTTTCATTTTATTTATTATTTTTAAATATTTGTACAGAAAACACTGAAAACAACTTTTTAGTTGTTTTCACGATTTCCTAAACAAATCTTTGGAAATAAGAAAAATGATAAAAACAAGGTGACAACTTTTGTAATTATTTAAGTTGTAATTGTCTTTAAAATTAGGAAATAAAAACAGGAAATTAGAAACAGACCAAACCGATTCTTAGCTAGCTAATCAACTATCGATCCACTTCTTGAAGTTATTTGAATGGACTTGATAAACTAACTGTAAGGATGAGAAGATAGATAACCCTTACAAGCTAAGTGGACGCGGAATACTTCAAGTGATCAAATTCTATAGGAATACCTTTATCTCAAGACACCATTAGGGAAGTTAAAATGAATAAGATTTATTGTCACATTTTCATATATTACATTATGTTTCTATTAATATTATCTTGTCACGTCATCAGTTAAAATTACATATAATGTTTTTTTTGACATATAATGTTATAAATGTAAAATATGTTGCAAAATAATATTGGGGGAACATGATGTAATAATAATAAAAATACACAATAGAAAATTTCATGGAAGAGCAATGCAGGATCCGTCCAAGGTAAGGTAGGGTCTCAGAATGAATAAAACATGAGAGTGAGCCTCATATATGAGAAGGACGGTCTAAAGTAAGGGTTTGTCTAATCTTATCATTGAGTCAGCCTTAGCGATACGGAAAACATACTCTCTTTAACACCATTTGAGTATTTGTTATTGGATGAATCTCGAAAATTGTTTTGCTAGTTCTTTACATAAAATTATAATGATTATGGTATTGGGCACCTTAGTAGTCAGAATGTTGTAGGGGAGATATCGTTGGCCATAACAGGCTAACAGGCCTGTAGACTTCATGGATAATTATGGTCATGATTTTAACTTTTGATGTAACTTTTTTTTTTATCAACTTGATGTAACTGTTAATTCAGGCGATGACTAGCATGAGGTACTGATGATTGTGATTTCCCCTCATATTTGTTTATCATATTGCATGCATTTTCATATAGTTTAGCCATTTTTAATTTGATTTTGGTTACTTTTTACCTTGGAACTGGTAAGACGGTTTTGTTGTGTTGTTGTGCAGGAATTAAGGATTAAAATGCTCAAGATTAACCATGATGGAGCTTGCATAAAGATGGGGCTTGAAAAGTAAAGAAAATGAGCCAAACAGAGCCCATCACGGCCTAGCCATGACAGCCATCACCGCCATGATCGAGTAGAGCTTAAAAGAAAGAATGGAAAAGTCAGAATTGGTCACGGCCAGGCCGTGATGTCCATCACGACCGTGACATGTCAGCTGAACCAGACCCTCACAAGGCAGAACTGATCACGGCCTGGCCGTGATGGTGGTCACGGCCGTGACAGACCAACCAGTGAAGCAACCTCCAAGGCAGAATCCGTCATGGCCTGGCCGTGATGGCCATCACGACCGTGACGCGCAATATATGGATCTTTAGAAACTGGTTTGATCAGAATTAGTGATTGCTTGGGATTCAAATTACCCTAATCTATAAATAAGGCAATTAGGCAGGGACTCAGAGGCTTTTTTGGCTGCTCCCTTAGGCAAAATTAGGATTTTCTCTCTTCTTCTTCTTCTTCTTCTTCTTCTTCTTCTTCTTCTTCTTCTTCTTCTTCTTCTTCTTCTTCTTCTCTTCTCTTCTCTTAGGTTTTAATTCATGTTTTTGTTAATCAAGCTTGCCATGACCATGGCCATGCTTGAGTAGTAGTTTTATTTCTAGGGATTGGGGCTATGCCCAAGATTTGTTTTATGGTATGAATTGATGTTTCCCTTTGTTAATTTCAACTTTGCTTTAGATCTGATTTCTATTGCTTTAATTACTTGTAAATTCGGTGGCCACTTATTTGCATGTCATAGATACTCTAAGGAGGAACCTAGCGGTGAACTTAGGTATTGGATCTATAGGAATCAGACTTAGGACTTAAATCACGAGAGTTAGAAGCGGTCCTTCGAGGGTTAATGAATTGTCACAAAGCTTAAATGATTCAATCTAAATTCAACTACCACGAGAGTAGGGGTTGGTTTAATTGGGCACAGTTTTTGTAAGCCGAGAGAGAGCATTAACTTATTTAGGATAAATTCGCCTTCAAGCAATTTTGATAATTAACAAGGGTAGTCAATTTGGTAACATGAACAATCTTGTTGGTAACCCAATTCCTGGAAATCTCTTTTTCATATTTAAAACCCCAAAAAATATTTGATTTTATTTTATTGTTTCTTTTATTTTCTTTGAAATCTTTTCACATCTATTTCTCAGTCTAAATAGTTGTTTAATTTGTGAAGTGACACTTGGTTTCCCAATCCCTGAGTTCGATACTCGGTTTCTCACCGTTTTATTATTACTTGCTTCGATCCGGTTCGCTTGCCGGTGCACATCAGGTACCTCAACAAGTGCCTCATGCATGAATCGCCAAATTTAACCATTGGATATATTATTAAAATAATCAATGATCCAGATTGAGTTGTCCAAACTTTTTTTAATTTTATTATTATTTCTAAATTACCTTCCTACCCTCCCTTCATCTCTCCCAATCAGTCCCCACCACCCCATCTTCATCCCTCTGCTCTTCATCACCACTCAACCGGCCACCACCACTCCCATTCCTATCCCAACCTGACATCAGAACCCAGTAACCCCAACCCCATCCTCACCACCATCATTTGCCTGTCCACTATTATTAAACATCACAATGAAAACCCGAGAGAGACCGCTGATGTGTAGATTCCGGCAAGTGTGCCGGATTCGTCGCCAAGTAATAAAAAGATATCGATCCCACAGGAACCGTGATCTCAAATCACAACTAATTATCAAATCGATTAAACTGGACTAAAAAAAAATATTTTGAAGAGGTTTTGAATTTTGAAATAAGAGATAACTTAGAAAATCAGATAAGGAATGCAATCAAGTAAAACATAAAGTAAATCAATTTAGGGATTTTCAGATCTAAAGGGATTCCTAGGGATTTGGGTTACCAACAACATTGTTTATGTTACTAAATTGACTACTCCTTGTTAATTATCAAAAATTGCTTTGAAGGCGAATTTATCCTCAAATAGTTAATGCTCCCTCTCGGGTTACAAAAACCGTGCCCAATTAAACCAACCCCTACTCTCGTGGTAGTCGAATTTAGATGGAACCCTTTACGTTTCGTGACAATTCGTTAATCCTCGAAGGACCGCTTCTAACTCTCGTGATTTAAGTCCTAAGTCTAATTCTATAGATCCGATACCTAAGTTCACCGTTAGGTTCCTCCTTAGAATATATATGACACGCAAACAAGTGGCCACCGAATTCACGAGTAATTAAAGCAATAGAAATCAGATCTAAAGCAAAATCGCAATTAACAAAGTAATCGAAATCACTGTCCACTGTCACGGTCTGGGCGTGATGACTTCTGACTTAATTTGTCCTTGGCCTTTTTGTGCTTCCTTCCTTCATAACCTGAAAACACTTGGCAAAGCCATGAATTAGTGATCTTTCTTTTCTTATCTTCTCAAATTATTCAAAAACAAAATTTAAAAACAAATGGAAAAAGGGAAAGAAAACTTGGGTTGCCTCCCAAGAAGCATGTATTTACGGTCTTAAGCTTGACCATACTTCTTTCAATCAACCGGGGTCGACTGGGCGTAGAAGTGCAGGAACACTTCTCTTCCATGGGAGTCCTTGAAAGAGTCTATTTTGGTCATATGGCCAATTGCGCTTTCGCTTTGCCCTTTTCACTCTGAGCTTTATAACCTTACTCCCTCCCGGCGGAAGTTTTGTTTCCACATGATGAGCAACTCCACCTTCATCAACCTTGGGTGCATCATTCGTCATGCAAGTCTTCGGAGTTGCTTCCATGTTACGCTCTTCCTTCACATGGAGACTTTATATCGATCCTGCACACATGACTTTCAAAAGGAGGGTTGTTATATGAGTTAGTCAAATCAAAATCTATCCTACCTTCCTCTACATTCCGAGAGAGTTTGCCATTTTTTACGTCTATTATCGCTCCAGCGGTGGCCAAGAATGGCCTTCCTAGAATGATGGGGAATTTAGAATTCTCGTTCATATCCAACACCATGAAATCGGTGGGAATGAAAATTTTCCCCACCCTTACGGGAACATTCTCTAGTATGCCTATAGGAGTTTTAGTGGAGCCATCCGCAAATTGTAAAGAGAATTTGGATGGACTCAATTCCTTGGTTCCCAACCTCTCCAAGATAGTAAGCGGCATCAAGCTCGCACTAGCCCCTAAGTCACATAAGGCTTGGTCAATTTGCACTTCTCCAATCGAGCAAGCGATAGAGAAACTACCTGGATCTTTTAGTTTAGGAGGCATATTAGTTTTTATCATGACATTGTGCTCCTCAATTAAGCTCTTACTTTCTATTTCTACTTTCTTTCTCTTGACCAACCTTTGTGGGAAAGGTATTGGGGGTTGGTAAGGTGGATGAGGGACATACTTTGGCTCTGTCTCTTCATCTTTGCTCATGTCCTCCTCACATTCCACATCCTTTTCAGCTACCCCAAGCTTATCATCCCTCAAGTATATGGCATTACAATGTTCATTGGGATTAACTTCGGGTTGTCCCGGAAACGTACCCTTAGGTCTAGAATATGTGCTGGCTTGTTGGGCAATTTGAGTTTCTAGCATCTTATTATGGATGGCTAAGTTATCTACCTTAGATGCTAACTCTTTTATTGCCTCATTGACTGCCTTATCTTGTTGTCTAAACTCTTCATTTTGTTTTGTTTAAGTTTCAACAAAACTTTCCAATAGAGACTCAAGTTTAGACTTCTGTACCTGAGGATACCCCGGTGCAGGCTTCCTATTACCTTGGCCTTCTTGGAACTCGTGGTTCAACGTGTTGCTGTAGTTCCCGTAGGAGAGGTAAGGGCTGTTCTTCCTTCCTTGGTTGTAAGGATTTGAGGGAGTATAATTTGGCAACTTCGGGTTCGTGTCGTAGAAGTTGTGACTAGAGTTCACTTGTTCCCCCGAAGCGTCGGATCCATGAGCAATACCACGTGGGCACTCCATTATGTCATGTCCCTGCATTCCATAAATCTCACAAACAATGTTAGTAGCACCTATTGAACTCATGTTAGCTCTTTCAAGCTGATCAAAGCGTTTATTAAGTGAGTCAATTTTAGACATTATATGATCAATGCTATTCATTTCAAACTTACCCCCCGAAATATTTTTCGGGTTATTACCTCTTTCTGAACCCCATTGGTGATAGTTGGTGGCCACGTTTTTAATGATGTTGAATGCCTCAGTCAGAGGCCTATTCATAAAGGCTCCATCAGCTGCAGAGTCAAGTGACACATTCGAAGAGTAATCCAATCCGTTGTAGAAGGTGTGAACTAACAACCACCTCTCGAGTCCATGATGTGGGCAAGACTCCAGCAATCCCTTGTAGCGATCCCAAGCTTCGGATAAGCATTCTCCGTCCTTTTGGAAGAAGCCGATGATATGAGTTCGTAGGTAGGCCGTCTTGGATGGAGGGAAGAATTTCTCCAAGAATGCCTGCTCTAGTTGGTCCCAAGTCGACAAGGTATTAGCGGGCACTTGCTTCAGCCAGGCTTTTGCCTTTCCAGTAAGAGAGGAGGGGAACAACCTCAAGCGAATAGCATCAACCGGGGCGCCTTGAATTCTAACTGCATCGGTGAACTCCAAGAATGTCTCCACGTGATCAGTCGGGTCCTCCGAGGGCAATCCTTTGAATTGATGTTGCCTAATCATGTTAATTAGCATAGGCGGTATAGTGTAGTTCTTCGCCTCAATCTCTGGCCTAGCAATCCCAGTTCGCAAACCCCTAGCATTTGGGGCTGCGTAGTCCTTCAATGGTTTCGTATCCGGTAGATTCGCCATGAGTGGAATAGGAATCAACCTCTCCCTCTCTCTTTGTAGTCTCCTACGTCTATGAAAGGTTCTTTCGACTTCGGGGTCGACCTCACTAAGGTTTCCAAGACTTAGTGATCTTTGCATAAAAGAGAAAACACAGAGAGATAGATGCTAAAAAAAAGACAAATATTTTTTTTATATATAAAAATTAAATAAAAAGAAAAAGTCCAGAAAAATCAATTTAAAAATTAAATTGAGATTCGAGGAAGCACAGTCCCCGGCAACATCGCCAAAAACTTGATGTGTAGATTCTGGCAAGTGTACCGGATTCGTCACCAAGTAATAAAAAGGTATCGATCCCACAGGGACCGTGATCTCAAATCATAACTAATTATCAAATTGATTAAACTGGACTAAAAAAAAGATTTTGAAGAGGTTTTAATTTTTGAAATAAGAGATAACTTAGAAAATCAGATAAGGAATGCAATCAAGTAAAACAGAAAGTAAATCAATTTGGGGATTTTCAGATCTAAAGGGATTCCTAGGGATTTGGATTACCAACAACATTGTTTATGTTACTAAATTGACTACTCCTTGTTAATTATCAAAAATTGCTTTGAAGGCGAATTTATCCTCAAATAGTTAATGCTCCCTCTCGGGTTACAAAAACCGTGCCCAATTAAATCAACCCCTACTCTCGTGGTAGTCGAATTTAGATGGAACCCTTTACGTTTCGTGACAATTCGTTAATCCTCGAAGGACCGCTTCTAACTCTCGTGATTTAAGTCCTAAGTCCGATTCTATAGATCCGATACCCAAGTTCACTGCTAGGTTCCTCCTTAGAATATCTATGACACGCAAACAAGTGGCCACCGAATTCACGAGTAATTAAAGCACTAGAAATCAGATCTAAAGCAAAATCGCAATTAACAAAGTAATCGAAATCAATTCATAACACAAATCAAATCTTGGGCATATCCCCAATCCCTAGAAATAAAGCTACTACTCAAGCATTGCCATGGTGATGACAAGCTTGGTTAACAACAACATGAAATAAAAAATAAGAGAAGAGAGGAAGAAAAAGAAGATAGAGATCCTAAAAAATTGCCTAAGTGTAGCAGCCCCCAAAAGTCCTTTCATCTATGCCTGGATGCCATATTTATAGATTAGGATAGTTTGAATCCTAATCAAACACAAATTTAGATCCAAATCAGTTTCATCAGATCCAAATATCACGCGTGACGCCGTGATGGTCATCACGGCCAGGCCGTGACGGATTCTGCCTTGGGCATTTCTTCACTTGTTGGTCTGTCACGGTCGTGACCACCATCACGGCTAGGCCATAATCAGTTCTGCCCGTGAGGGTTTGGTTCAGCTGACATGTCACGACCGTGATGGGCATCACGGCTAGGCCGTGACCAGTTCTGACTTTTGCCTTCTTTCCTTTCAGTTCTGATGGATCATGGCCGTGATGGACATCACGGATAGGCCGTGATGGGCTCTGTTTGGCTCATTTTCTTCACTTTTCAAACTCTATCTTCATGCAAGCTCCATCATGGCTGATCTTGAGCATTTTATCCTTAATTCCTGCAAAACAACACCACGAAACCGCCTTACCTATTCCAAGGTAAAAATTAACCAAAATCTAATCGAATATGCCTAAACTATATGAAAATGCATGCAATATGATAAGCAAATATGAGGTGAAATCACACTCATCAACCGCGTGGTGGCTGGGCTAGATTGGTATGGTGGTACTGGTGCGTACGGCGGTGTTTCGCGGTTCTAAGCAAGATGAAGCAGCGGACACTGGACTGGTGCGAACGGTGGCGGCGTTGCAGTCTGGTTTTGCGGTGAAGGATGGGTCGTGGGTCCAACTCGAACTATCGCAGTCCACCACCAACGGTTGCTCCAGTCTCCACTGTGATGTCGTCGGGACTAGATCTGAGGGGACCAACCTGATTGGGGTTGGCGAACTGCGGTGGCGGTTGGGCTCTATGATGGTGGCTAATGACGGGTTGTTGTTGTGCGGTTGGATGGGTTCGACGGCGTCGAAGGTTGAAGACTCGTAAGGGAAGTAGTTGAGGACGGCGGAGGAGAAGGGGAGGAAGGAGGGTGTGCGATAGTGGCGACAGCGAGGGGGGAAAGGAGGGAGGTGGTGGGTTTTTATTGAGGTGGTGGTTGGGTGGTCGGTAGTGGTGGTGGTCGGTTGATAGGGTGGTCGTGGGTGGTGGGATGATAGTGAAGGTAGGGAAACTGTATTAATGAAAGGGATAAAAATGGACGTTCACATTAAAATTTGGTGATTCATCCATGAGGCACATGTGAAGGTACCTCATACTAGGCATCACCGTTAATTCATCCTTTGGCAACATGGTATGGGGTTGCACACTTTGCCTCGGTTTATTATGTAGTTGTGTTCTTCTTTGAGCCTTAGGCTTTAGTGTGCCAAATATTATAGAAAAAAAAGGAGAAAAAGTCAGAATTTTATAACATTAAAAACCCATCTATCTGAATTGGGATCAACTTACAACTATTAATATGAAACTTGTCTCCTATTAAAAATGTCTGATTGGATTTATTAAGTAGTTAAATATGAAATAGTCAGACTTTTTGATCGAATGAATTGCTTTGAATATATATAAGTGATTTCTATTACTTAAACTAATCCAATAATTACCTTTTGAATCTTGATAATTCTGACTAAATTCAGATAAATTTTCTTGCTGTATAAAATTATTCTATTAAGTAATAACCATATTAAGTTCCATGTAAATGATAATCTCATCATGGCAAGGGAAGAAGGAATCTCTATGATTTACATGAACATGAATCAATAGAATGTTGTACCATTTCCTTAACTTTTTTTTTGTTTGTTTTCGGATTCCTAGTTTTTCCTTTTCATTTTGTTGAAGAAAGAATAATGATTGATAAGATTTACTTGTTGTACTGACCGAAAATATAAGGCCGAGGACTTGTTAATACATTGGACTGACCGAACTTACTCTTATAAATGGACCTTGACCCGAACTCCTCCAAAGCCGAGGACTCGTTAATGCACTTGTCAGCCGAGGATAAATACTCGGACCTATCCCATAATAGACCACGGATGAAGACATCTCGGTCCTGTGCAATCCAGTCTCAACTGACTGATTCAAATATCTCGCTGGTCCAAATATCCCTCCATATAACTCGGAGCCTTATCCTTATATTTATCTAGTTATGATAACAATACGATCTTATCAGATAGGATCTCAATAACAGTCCACCTCAAACTGTTATACCAAAACATCTCTATAAATAGGGGATCAACCCCCTCACTTAGAACTACGTTTGTTTTGATTCCCACTTGGGATACGTAGGAGCAGAATATCAATTCTGTCAAGCTATTCCATAAACACTCCCACAGAGTTTCACCGGACCAGTATCTCTCACTTGAGATATTTGGACGGAACATTGGCACCGTCTGTGGGAATCGAAGCAAAATTTTCCCATACCACAAACAATGGCGACAAGGAGCGGGAACTGCATGAGAGGGGGGCTGGAGAATGCCAACAATGGGGATAATGGAGAACGATCCATAAACCCAGCGATGACGACCGACAATCCCATTATTCAAGAACTTCTCGCACAAGTGGCAATGCTGAGAAGGGAGAATGAAGAGATTCGTCGGCAGAACAGCCGTCGTGAACGAGAACAAAGCAGAGAAAGATCTGCCTCTTCTCCTCATGAGAGAGAGTGCCAGACAGCTGAGAATGAAGGATCCAGAAACACGCGCAGAGAAGAAGGAATCCCACAACCCCGTGTTTCTCATCATGTTGACCGAAGAGGCGAGGAGGAATTTCCTAGGCAGGCCCCGAACTTTCACTTCAAGTAAATAGGTCTAATGAAAGGGGCCGGCGCGCGGAGGCCGAGACATCCCTTCACTGACGCCATCATGGAGGTTCCTCTACCATCCAATTACAAACCAATAAACATTGACAGGTATGATGGCACCACGGACCTGGAACGTCATTTAGATGCTTTCACTACTCAAATATATCTCTTTACCAATGATGATGCTGTCATGTGTAAAGTCTTCCCTACTACTCTGAAAGACACTGCGTTAAGCTGGTATACCCAGCTACCACCAGCATCAATTGACTCATTTGACATGTTTATGATTAAATTCAATGCTCAGTTTGCCACGAGCCGAGCTCATCAAAAAACCTCGGTCTCGTTGGTAAATTTTAAGCAAGAAAAAAACGAGTCTCTGCGTGATTTTATGGCCATGTTCAGCAAAGAGACTGTCCTGATCCGGAATCTCAGTTCCAATGTCGCACTACATACTATCTTGACCGGATTACGGCCCGGCCCTTTCGCCGGACACCTAGCTCGGAAGCCTCCATCCAGTATGGATGAGTTGAGGAGAAAAGCTGCCGGATTCATTAATATGGAGGAAATAGAAGAGTCTAAGAAGAGAGAACGAACCGATGATTCTGATAGACGAGAAGGGAAAGAGAAGAGGAGAGCTGGAGGTGACAAGCAAAAATTCAAAAACACATCCGAGCATTTACATAGGGGGCCAAAGTATGAGCACTATACCCCCCTCAACACCAATCGATCTCGGGTATTTGAGGAAGGCTACAACACAGAACTTTTGCAGCTCCCCAACCGTGGTCACACGCCCCAGAATGCTGATCAACAGAAGCATTGTCGGTACCATCGTAACTACGGGCATACCACCGAGGAGTGCTGGATCTTGCGTGACAAGATTGAAGAGTTAGTGCAAGCTGGTCATCTGAATAATTTCGTTCGGATAAGTCACAATAATGGTGAAGGGCGTGGCAGAGGTAGAAGAAGAGGAGGTGGCAAAAGCCCGGGAAGGGGTGGCAGTCGGCAAAATAATGAAAGAGGAGAAAATAGGGAAGAGCAGAGTGAAAGGAGGGTGGAGGATAATACTGTCCCAGGTGTAATAAACACTATTTCAGGTGGATTTGCGGGAGGGGGCACAACGAGTTCAACCCGGAGAAAACACTTGCGGGCTATTCGGGCTGTAAACTCGGTAGTTGGCAAACCCCCGAGAATTTCCCCACCGATTATTTTCTCCAATGAAGACTTCTTGGGTTTGGATCCTAATCAGGACGACCCAATGGTAATCACTGTGCAATTGGCCAACTTCTCTGTCAAGAGAAGTCTCGTCGACCAGGGAAGCTCAGCTGATATCCTATATTATTCAACATTTCAGAAGCTCGGGATCCCAGAAAAATCTATTCAGCTATACGACAGTAAACTCGTCGGTTTTGCTGGAGAGCAGGTGGATACTCGAGGATACATAGACCTCTTAACTACTTTTGGAGATAGCAAAACGTCCAAAACTATTCTGGTCAGGTACGTGTTGGTTAATGCAGTGACATCGTACAATATCCTGATCGGAAGACCATCCTTGAACGAGTTGGGAGCCATGGTCTCTACTCCCCATCTTACTATGAAATTCCCTTCCAACTCGGGAGACATGGTTGCTATCCGGGCTGATCAAAAAATGGCCAGATAGTGCTATGCCGATAGTTTGCGTGTAAGCAAACTCAAGCCTACACCTACAGAAACACTAGAAAGAGGGAAAGACGAGTCTGTAAACTCAGTTAGTTCTATTGAACTAGACCCGAGGATTGACATGCAAGAACAACGACCACAACCCATCGAGGAGTTGGAAAAGTTCCAGCTTGGATCACAACCCGATCAGTGCACTAAACTAGGAGGTTAACTTGAGCCGAATTTAAAAGAAAAAATAATGGAGGTACTCCGGAGCAACGCCGATTTGTTCTCCTGGGTAACATCAGATACGCCGGGGATTGACCCCAATTTCTTATGTCACAAACTGGCAATCTGTCCCGAAGCAAAACCGGTTGCTCAGCGGAAAAGGAGACTGGGTGAGGAAAGAAGAAAAGTGGTAGAAGAAGAAACAGCAAAATTGGTTAAAGCCAACTTTATTCGAGAAATAGAATACACTACTTGGTTGGCCAATGTGGTTCTGGTAAAAAAAGCAAACGGCAAGTGGCGCATGTGCACTGATTATACAGACTTAAACAAAGCTTGTCCAAAGGATTCTTATCCTTTACCGAGTATTGACAGGTTGGTGGATGGTGCTTCCAGGTACAGAATTTTGAGCTTCTTGGATGCATACTCGGGGTACAATCAGATACGAATGTATCCCCCAGACGAGGAAAAAACAGTCTTTATAACCGAAGGCTCAAACTATTGTTACCGGGTAATGCCGTTTGGATTAAAAAATGCTGGGGCAACCTATCAAAGGCTCATGGACAAAGTGTTTGAAAAACAGATCGGGAAGAACATGGAGGTTTACGTTGATGATATTGTTGTAAAATCTGATGACCACAACAATCATCTGAGGGATTTGGAAGAAATTTTTCAGCAATTGAGGAAGTACAATATGAGACTAAATCCAGAAAAGTGTGTTTTTGGTGTCCAAGGCGGAAGATTCCTCGGTTTTATGTTGACACACCGGGGAATCGAAGCCAATCCGGACAAATGCCGAGCTGTGATTGAGATGCGAAGTCCACAAAATGTTAAAGAAGTGCAACGGCTTGCAGGGCGACTAGCATCATTATCTCGGTTTCTCCCCAGATCTGCAGAGAAAGCTCGGCCTTTCTTTAAATCATTGAAGAGGCCTCAAACCTTCGCGTGGACTGAGGAATGCGAGAAGACCTTTGTCGACTTTAAGACTTTTCTGTCTTCACCGCCAATATTAACTCGACCTATCCCAGGGAAAGAATTATATTTATACCTGTCAGCCACCGAGTACGCCATCAGTGCGATCATTGTGCAAGAAGTAGAGAAAACGTAAATGCCGGTGTATTTCATCAGCAGAGTCCTTCATGATGCCGAAACCCGGTATCAAGTCATAGAAAAGCTAGTTTTGGCTCTGGTAACTGCAGCTCGGCGATCGCGTCCATATTTCCAGAGTCACCAGGTGATTGTCAAAACTGATCACCCTATTAAGCAAATTCTCAAAAAGCCTGAGTTGGCGGGTTGCATGATTGCTTGGTCGGTGGAATTATCCGAGTTCGGCCTCAAGTACGAGTTGAGAGGTCCCATGAAAGCTCAATGTATCTCTGACTTCGTAGCCGAGCTCAACCTGCTGCCAATTGCTGAAGATTTATGGTGGAGTTTATATGTGGATGGATCCTCGAATGTCAAAGGCAGTGGAGCTGGGGTAATACTGGAGGGTCCGGGAGAGCTAATCCTAGAGCAATCATTAAAGTTTGAGTTCAAAACCTCGAACAACCAAGCTGAATACGAAGCCTTGATAGTAGGGTTAATGCTGGCTAGGGAAATGGGAGCAAAAGCTGTTAGATGCCGAAGTGATTCACAGCTGGTCACAGGACAAATCTCTGGAGAATACTAAACAAAAGAACCTCAACTTACCAGGTACTTATGTAAAGTAAATCGGTTAATTTCCAATTTTCAGAAATTTACTATTGAACACATTCCCATATAAGAAAATACTCGGGCCGATCTACTGTCAAAATTGGCCAGCACAAAGAGGCCAGGCCAACATAAGACAGTTATTTAGGAAACCATTAATGAACCGAGTATTACACTTGGGGAGGAGATGACTAATGAACCAGCTGACCGAGAATGGATGACACCCATATGGGAATATTTATCCTCAGATACTTTGCCCCCAGATCACGCCGAGGCCAGAAAAATCAGGCTCAGAGCAAGTCATTTTGCTATTATTTCCGGAGAGTTGTATAAAAGGGGATTCTCGGTACCGATGTTAAAGTGTCTGACCAAAGCCCAGTCAAAATATGTAATGGAAGAGGTTCACAAAGGAATCTGTGGTTTTCACTGCGGGGGTAGATCGGTGGCCTCCAAGGTAGTCCGAGCAGGATACTATTGGCCTACCATCCGAGCAGATTGCCTCGAGTGGACTAAACAATGTGATGAATGTCAAAGATTTGCCAATGTAAGTCATATCCCGCCTGAAGAACTTCACACATTGAATTCGCCTTGGCCCTTTGCTATGTGGGGGATGGATATACTCGGACCATTCCCCATAGCCAAAGGTCAAGTCAAATTTATTTTGGTAGCGGTAGACTACTTTACAAAATGGATTGAAGCATAACCTTTGGCAAAAATTACTGCCCAGAAGGTACAAAAGTTTGTGTGGAAAAATATCATCTGCAGGCACGGAATTCCCTTCGCAATTGTCACCGATAATGGAAGGTAGTTTACGGATAAATCATTGCGAGAATTCTATGTCAATCTCGGTATTAAACATCATGTCACATCGGTGGAACATCCCCAGACCAATGGACAAGCCGAGGCAGCCAACAAAGTCATTCTCGGAGAGCTGAAGAAAAGAGTGGGAAAGGCTAAAGGAGCTTGGGCAGAAGAATTGCCGAGTATTCTTTGGGCCTACTGATAAGCCTTGGGCTTATCTAGTTTTATAACTAGATGGACTGTGGTTTTTGTGCAAATTATTCGAGTTCAAACTCGTTTTCGCCCAAATTTAGCCTTGTTTGTTCTTAAGTTAGACTTTGACTCGTTCTAGGAATTTTTAGTAGTTTTTAGTCTATTTTGAATAGAATTACGCTTTTGTTTTCTTTTGTTGTTTCAGGTCAATAAGTGAAGCTCTGAGAGTCAAGGAAAGTCAAGAAGCAGTGGAAAAAACACTTCTGGAGATACTCGCCTCGCGAGCCTGAACATCCGATAAAGCAACAACAGCCATCACTCTGGATCGCCCCGCGAACAGTCTGCTCGCCTCGCGAATCATGAAGACCTGGAAGTCAGAGACCATCACGGCCTAGCCGTGATGAAGGGCACAGCCTAGAATTGAATCTCGCCCCGCGAAATCATTTCACCACGCGAGAGTTTGAAGACCCTGGAAGACAGAGACCATCACGGCCTAGCCGTGATGAAGGTCACGGCTGTGACAGATTGAAGTTGGAAGACTCGCCCCGCGAATACACTCTCGCCTCGCGAGAATCCATAATTGAAAGCGTGCCAAAACTAATGTTCGCCTCGCGAGAGTGTGTTCGCCCCACGAGAGGCCGAGAACCAGAATCCTTATTTATAGGCTGTTTCAGATGGGGGAGTTGGTTTTTCCACTTGTTTTAGATCAGATTTTGTGCGAATCCTTGTTTCTGGAGCTGCGTCTCCCTTCTCTTTTCTTTTCTTATTTTATTATGGAGATTATGTCAGATTGTTTGTGCGTCGTCACGGGCATGAGGAACTAATCCCCTCGTCCGAGGGATCAATGAAGCCGCCCATGGCGGTATAGTGTTCATGTGATGTATGTTTTTCTCCCCTTCTCTCAATGAATGTTTTCCAATTCTGATTTGAATGCGTTGATCATATGTGTTGCGTGATTGACTAGTTAAACGTGTTTGAGGCCGATCGACGATTCGCGTTTTAGAACTTGGATTGGAATCACTAATCGAATAATGAGCACGACAATGGATTTAGGAGATTAGTGCAACCTTATAGGGAACAAGAATTAATAGAATTCGAGATTAGGATTATGAGACCTAGTAAGTAATTAATCCAATCGTCGAATACGTCCTATTGAGCACGACAGTGGATATAGGAGAAATTGGGGTCCCGGTTGACATTGTAATTGAACTTAGGGAGGAATTCATCATCACTTGGGTACTATACATGATTGGGTAGGTGGATTTGAGACCTTGGATATTTTAATTTCTGATTTTAAAACCTTAGCTTTAATTGATTTGTTATTGAATTGCGGTCTCAATCTCTCCCTCTCAACCACTTTCTGTAACTTGACCAAATGTATCGGATTTCCCACGGATTAGTCGAATTGGTAGCCCAATCCCTGAGTTCGACCTCGATAATTACTTACCGTGTTTATTTTATTACTTGCGACGACCCGGTCCACTTGCCGGTGACATCATCAAGTTGTTGGCGCCGTTGCCGGGGATTGGCACAACCAATTTTCCTAATTTTTAGGAAATTTGATTAATTGGTTAAGTTGATTTTATTTTTATTTTTCTGTTATTTCTTTATTATTTCTCTCTACTTCTTTGATTCCACTTGGTCTTGCCGTGTTTTTGTAAGCGAGGTACCCTTTCACAAGAGGACCTGTTATTTGATTCGGAGATCACCAAGACCGAGAAGCGCTTAAGGAAGGAAGTCAGAGAAAGAAAGAGGCTTGAAGCAATTAATCTTGAGGACATGGACGAAGAAAATCCTCCTCCTCCTCCTCGTTACAAGCCTCTCTTCGAGTACGATCTACCCAGCTTGGGTGATTGTGACTCTTCTATTGTGAGAGGCAACCTGAATACAGACTCCTTCAGAGTGGAAGCATGTGTCACATTCCTGATCCGTGAGAATCAGTTTGATGGGAGTGGCAAACAGGACCCTCATAGACACATCACTCGCTTCCTGGAAGCTTGTGACTTACAGAAGACAAGAGGAGTCTCACAAGATTAGTTTCGCTTGCGGCTTTTCCCTCTCTCTCTTAGGGATGTCGCTCGCGATTGGGCTGACAGCTTGGACAGGAACAGCATCAGAACTTGGGAGCCAATGGCACAAAAGTTCCTAACCAAATATTTTCCTCCTCAGAAAGCGGCACAGGCAAGAATAGCCGTTACATCTTTCAGGCAGACAGAAGATGAAACCTACAATGAAGCTTGGGAGAGGTACAATGGGTTATTGAGAAGATGCCCTTCAGCGTTCTTTGTCCCAGTCTCCAAGGTTCAACATTTCTTTAATGGGTTAAGGGGACGCTATCAAATGAACTGTGATGCCGCAGTTGGCGGTTCTTTTTCCTACTTATCAGCTGAGGATGGATGGGCATTATTGGAGAAGATGTCATATAATGATTACAACCGTGGAAGGGAAACCTCAAATGGAATCAGTTCTGGGACAATGGAGGCCATTCTTGAGCAAAACAGATTGTTGAAGATGCAGATTGAGGCTTTGTCTAGGAACAAGAAAGTTAATGCGATACACGAGGGAATGCCTCCGGGTTGTGAAAATTGTAATGGAGATCATGACACTCGGAGTTGCCCGTTCAACTTCTCTCAGGAACATGTGGACTCATGCCACAACTTCTATGACACTGTGCCCCAGAATAATTATCAGAGGAACAGACAGAATGACTACAGTCAGAATCAGAATAGGGGGTATATGAGGAGAGACCATCCGGGTTTCGCTTGGAGTGATGCTAATGGTGGTCTAGCCGGTCAACAACATCCTCAACAAAATTGGCAACAACCTCCACAGGGTCTGAGGCCAAACATTGGAATCCAGCAGCGTAATACTCAGCAGGCTCTTCAGGGGCCTAATCAGTTGCAAATAACAGATGGTGGAAGGCAGCCTTGGGAATTGGCTTTTGAGAAGATGAGTGCGGCAATGGAAAAGATGGTAATCAACACAGAGAAGGTGAATACGAAAGTTGACAAGTTGACAATGCATACAGGGGCGACAATGCACAATCTAGAGATGCAGATAGCTCAGCTTGCAAAGCAACTGAATGAGCGTCCTCCAGGCACTTTCCCAGGTGATACCGAGAACAATCCTAAGAACCATTGCAATGCCATAACAATCAGGAGTGGTAAAGTGTTGGGATCTAACCGGGGTACAACTAGTTCTCAGGAAGACAAGGCCCCGGAACAACCACATGTTGAGGAAGAGCAACCTGAGAAAGAGAAGTTGGCAAATGACAAGGCACCAGAGCAAGGGGGTAGGCTGAAGCTTGTGGATGAAGAGTTCCGAAAGAAGAAGTGGGTTGAACCCCAAGACCTCCCGCCCTACATGAAGGTACCGTATCCTGAGAGATTGAAGAAGCCTCAACAGGATAAGCAGTTCAACAAATTCCTTGACGTCTTCCACAAACTTCAGATTAACATTCCATTCACGGAAGCCTTGGAACAGATGCCATCATATAACCGGTTTATGAAGGATCTTCTCACCAAGAAGCGGAGAATAGTGGATGAGGAAACGGTTGCTTTGACCGAGGAGTGTAGTGCCATTCTTCAAAGAAAACTACCTCCAAAGTTGAAGGATCCCGATTCTTTTTCGATACCATGCACCATTGGGGGGATGACTGTAGGGAAGGCATTATGTGATCTAGGGGCAAGCATCAACTTGATGCCCCTCTCTATGATGAAGAGGTTGGGGATCAAAGAAGTCAAGGATACACGGATGTCACTCCAACTGGCCGATCGTTCTGTAAAATATGCTTATGGGGTGGTCGAAGACTTGTTAGTAAAGGTGGACAAGCTTATATTTCCGGTGGACTTTGTAGTGCTTGATATGGATGAAGATGCCGAAATCCCTCTCATATTGGGTAGGCCCTTCTTGGCCACTGGGGGTGCCTTGATAGATGTGCGACAAGGGAAACTCACTCTAAGGGTGCAAGATGATGAGGTAGTCTTCAATCTTTTTGAAGCAATGAAGCACCCTGCAGAGAGGACGGAAGCGTATCGGGTGGATATGGTGGATCCAACTGTCAAGGCAAAGGCGACTAGAGAAGCCCATGGTTCTTCACTTGCTCAAGTGTTGGTAAAATCCCATGATGATGATAGAGAGGAAAGAGGCCCTTTGGGAGATGAGGTCTATCTTGAATGGTTAAAAGACATGGAATCCATACCGAGTCTCCCAGAGGATGAATGTGTAAGGGAAGAGAGAAACAACAAGGGCAGGGAAAAAGAGGATAAAGCACCAAAGTTGAAAGGTGGCACAACCGTGGTGGCCAATGCAGACAATGATTTGATCCCAAAAAGGACCATCACGGGGTGGAGAGTTCGTGCTGATTATAGAAGGATGCTGGACTTAAATGAGTTGTCCGGGAACAGCATGCGAGCATATGAAAGGGCAAGAGCCTATAGAAAACGGACTGAGGCAGTGCATGGCAAGCAAGATCTTCCGGATTAACCCTTAGGGGTGACTTGAGTCAGGCTCGGGACGTTAAACAAGCGCTTCTTGGGAGGCAACCCAAGCTAGGTATCCTTTGGTTTTAGTTTCTATCATTTTCATTTATATTATTATAAAATAAAAAAAAAACTTGATTCGCCACGCGAATCCACTGCGGCCGCGCGAGACAGAAGCCCTGAACCTCAAAGGCTTACTCACGTTTCTGTCTCGCGTCGCGAGGTCTACTTTCGCCCCGCGATTATGGTCATCAGCATCTGTTGGAATTCCAGATTCGCCTCATGAGTGATATCTCGCCTCGCGAATCTGCACTTAACGTTTTCATTTGCAGGAGTTCTTCCAGGATGCTATGCAACAGAAGGGAGCCCGTGAGACTAATTGGATGAGGAGGCAACCATGGAAACTTGATCAGGGAGTATCCTCTCCTCTCCTCACTTTTGTTTTGTTTTTGTTTTTGTTTTTGCTTTTTTTTTTGTCACTCTTGAATAATTTGAGAAGATCAAGAGTTTGTGTATGAATAGTGTGTCGGCAAGCTTGTTGGATTTTGATTAAATTGAGCATAGATTGATTGCATGAATTATATTGACCATCGATGATTTCCCCCTAGGTTCTGAAAATAGAAAATTGATCCCCATGTGAAAAATTGAAAATTGAACTTTGAGAATTTTATTGTGATTACTTGATTTATGATAAGTTTGGGGTGAGGGGGGTGCACACACTAGGAATCGTATCTCGGTCAAACAATTTGCAAAATGTCCAGGTGAGGATTTGAGCCTCCAACTTTGTTTTTGATTGTGTGAATCACTATTAAGTTGCACTTTCCCGAATTTGCTTGAATCTCTTCATGGTTTGCATGTTTATGTGTTGCATCAAATGATTTAGGCAATTTTCTTTGAATAACTACTTGGCCTAAAAAGAACCATCCCGAATGCATGTTCCCTAGTTAGCCACATTGAGCCTAATTAGCCTATTGTTTCTTGATGACCCTATATTACAAGCCGAAAATCTGAAAAAACCATGTTAACCCGATCTTAGGATTAGGAGAGCATGGAAGTGAGCAAGAGAAAGGTTGTGAGAAACTAAGTTTGGGGTGGCTACAAGGTGATGTGTCATATTGGGGTGAGAAAAAGAAAAATAAAGGTTGGAACCCAAGGCAATATAAAAAAAAAAAAAATTGCCAAAAGAAAAGGGGCAAAACAGAAAAAAAAATAGCAAGGAAAAGGATGTAGTCACCCGTGGCAAAAAGAAAAATGGAAAAAGGAATTTGAGTGGAATATGTGTCAAATGCTCATGCTCTCTTAGTTCCTAGGGACTTAAGCCGAGTATCCTTGAATATCCTACCCTTAGCCAGGCCCCATTACAACCTTTAAAAGACCTTCTGATGTTGCATGCATGTTTTCGTGGGAACTATTTTTGAGATGAAAATCAAATTCATGGGAAGTGCCCTTGATATGTGAAATTGAGGGAAAAGTTGATAGCCTAGATGAATTTGAGCGAATGAGTGAAATTTTACATACCCTTGTGAGGAAGGCAATTGTTTGAAATTGGTGATCTTCCTTTTGTGTGTGACTTTGATCCTCAACTTAGATTAATGATTGCATGAATGATGAAGTTCTCAATTGTTTAAAGTAAATGAATGTGGGGATTACGTTGATGTAGGGGGGAAATCATTGGAGAAAAACTGTTTTGATTGCATGAAATTTGTGCGAAATCGATTGATTCCATTAGGCTTGCCAAGTCTTGAGTCGTTTTTGAGTTTCAGCTTGCTTGGGGACAAGCAAGGTTTAAGTTTGGGGTGTTTTGATAAGCCTTGGGCTTATCTAGTTTTATAACTAGATGGACTGTGGTTTTTGTGCAAATTATTCGAGTTCAATCTCGTTTTCGCCCAAATTTAGCCTTGTTTGTTCTTAAGTTAGACTTTGACTCGTTCTAGGAATTTTTAGTAGGTTTTAGTCTATTTTGAATAGAATTGCACTTTTGTTGTTTCAGGTCAATAAGTGAAGCTCTGAGAGTCAAGGAAAGTCAAGAAGCAGTGGAAAAAGCACTTCTGGAGATACTCGCCTCGCGAGTGGATGCTCGCCTCGCGAGCCTGAACATCAGATAAAGCAGCAACAACCATCACTCTGGATCGCCCCGCGAACAGTCTGCTCGCCTCACGAATCATGAAGACCTGGAAGTCAGAGACCATCATGGCCTAGCCGTGATGAAGGGCACAGCCTAGAATTGAATCTCGCCCCGCGAAATCATCTCGTCACGCGAGAGTTTGAAGACCCTGGAAGACAGAGACCATCACGGCCTAGCCGTGATGAAGGTCACGGCTGTGACAGATTGTAGTTGGAAGACTCGCCCCGCGAACACACTCTCGCCTCGCGAGAATCCAAAATTGAAAGCGCGCCAAAACTAATGTTCGCCTCGCGAAAGTGTGTTCGCCCCGCGAGAGGCCGAGAACCAGAATCCTTATTTATAGGCTGTTTCAGATCAGAATAGGGGAGTTGGTTTTTCCACTTGTTTTAGATCAGATTTTGTGCGAATCCTTGTTTCTGGAGCTGCGTCTCCCTTCTCTTTTCTTTTCTTATTTTATTATGGAGATTATGTCGGATTGTTTGTGCGTCGTCACGGGCATGAGGAACTAATCCCCTCGTCCGAGGGATCAATGAAGCCGCCCATGGCGGTATAGTGTTCATGTGATGTATGTTTTTCTCCCCTTCTCTCAATGAATGTTTTCCAATTCTGATTTGAATGCGTTGATCATATGTGTTGCGTGATTGACTAGTTAAACGTGTTTGAGGCCGATCGGCGATTCGCGTTTTAGAACTTAGATTGGAATCACTAATCGAATAATGAGCACGACAGTGGATTTAGGAGATTAGTGCAACCTTATAGGGAACAAGAATTAATAGAATTCGAGATTAGGATTATGAGACCTAGTAAGTAATTAATCCAATCGTCGAATACGTCCTATTGAGCACGACAGTGGATATAGGAGAAATTGGGGATCCTGGTTGACATTATAATTGAACTTAGGGAGGAATTCATCATCACTTGGGTACTATACATGATTGGGTAGGTGGATTTGAGACCTTGGATATTTTAATTTCTGATTTTAAAACCTTAGCTTTAATTGATTTGTTATTGAATTGCGATCTCAATCTCTCCCTCTCAACCACTTTCTGTAACTTGACCAAACGTATCGGATTTCCCACGGATTAGTCGAATTGGTAGCCCAATCCCTGAGTTCGACCTCGGTAATTACTTACCGTGTTTATTTTATTACTTGCGACGACCCGATACACTTTCCGGTGACATCATCACCTACCACTGCACGCCATAATCCACTACTCAAGAAACACCCTTCAGGATCACATACGGAACAGATGCCATGATCCCAGTTGAGGTTGGCGAGCCGTCTTTTCGGCGAATGCAACATGAGCAGAATGAGAATGAAAGCAACTTCAGGGTCGAACTTGACTTGGTGGAGGAGATCAGAGAGGAGGCTAAAATCAGAGAGGAGACCTACAAACGAAGAGCTGCTCGGAGGTATAATTCAAAGCTAAAACCGAGAAGTTTCGTGCACGGGGACTTGGTGCTAAGAATGTAAGGAGAAGCAAGAAGAGATCATACGGAAGGCAAGCTAGCAGCGAATTGGGGAGGACCATTCCGAGTAGTAGAAGGCTTGGGAAACAGAGCATACATATTAGAAGAATTGTCAGGGAGACCTATCCCGAGAACTTGGAATGCTTCCCATTTGAAATTTTATTACAGTTGATGTATATAGTCTGGTGATGTACTCTTTTTCCTACCTCGGTATTTTTTTCCCAAAAAAGGGTTTTTACCGAGAAGGTTTTAACGAGGCACACCGCAGACTTTTTTATCCAATAAAGAATTTATTATGAACATTGGTCCATTTTCTTATTTTGCCGATGTATTTACTATTATTTTGTGAATATTTAAATGATTAAGGCCGAGTTCGAGCCATTTAAATTGTTAAGGCCAAGTTTGAGCCTAAAGGCCGAGTCCGAGCCATTTAAATTGTTCAGGCCAAGTTTGAGCCTAAAGGCCGAGGCCGAGTTCGAGCCTAAAGATCGAGTACGAGCCATTAAATTGTTAAGGCCGAGTTCGAGCCTAGAGACCGAATTCGAGCCATTTAAATTGTTAAGGCCAAGTTTGAGCCTAAAGGCCGAGTTCGAGCCTTGCAATTGTTAAGAGAAATCAAATACGAGCATTAATTAAGGAGAGAACAAAGTTTGAATCCAAAGGCCAAATATGAGCCATGAAATTATTAAGGGAACCGAGTACAATGCTGAAATTGAAAATAAGGCCGAGTTCGAGCATTAAAAGTTACAGATCTGAAATAGAAAGTAAGGCCGAGCCGACCTCAAAATCCTCGGAACTGGAGCAAGACCGGTTGGCCAGTAGTCCCCCCACTCGGACTCCACGACTTTCCTTCGGTGGGGGAAGTAATCACTTCCCCCTGAGAAAGCTGGACGATGAGGCACTCGGCCTGCTTCGAGAGGAGATGGTTACTACCCCTTTCTCCACTCCCGGAAACTGCTATTCTCCCAGCTAACATCCTTTTTAAAAAGGGATTACATCACGAAAGGGATTCTGGATCCCATCTCCCAATTACACCCTTTTTGGCAGCTTTAAAGCTCGAAAAAGGATGTTAACTGGGAGAGAGGAACGTAAATCCCTAGCAATATTATGAAAAGAATTACTCGGGTCAAAAGGGGACGAACTTTGCTGGACGAAGAGATGAAGAATGAAGAAGTGAAGCAAACAAACAACCCTATTTATAAGGGGAGAGAGGCGTTGGAAAAGGGGGAATATGCACTGGGAAAAGGTTTATTGAAAAAATAAATCTCGAAATTCAGCAAAAAGTAGTAATTGCATGAACCCATTGGGATTTCCAAGGCACATAACGTGTGAACACATACATAAAACATGAATCATGCATTTCACATTTGACAACAACTATTCGTTTCAGATACGAATAACAAAATATCTCGGCCTTAGTCGAAGTCTCGTTCAAACAGCCGAGCACGCAATACAAACAACGTCGGAATATAGAAATACTCCGGTCTCACTCAAAGTATTCGAAGAATATCTCGGCCGAACAAATGCTATAAAAGTAAGAGGAAGTCATCAAAATGCTGGAAGAGTTTTTCATTAGATTAGCAAGGATTACAAGGGGAAAACCCATTACAAGGGTATGAAAAACAAAAATACAGTTACTCGTCCCTATGGCTATCTTCGGCGTCGATGTGATCCTCAGGAGAATCTCCCCCCCTTCCACCTCTTCCTCCTCTTCGGGAATAATGGGAAAAAGTTCCCCATTTTGCACCTCTTTGTTTACATCGGCACCCGAGATATCAATCCCCGGAGCGAGAATTTGCACCTGAACGATGGCCTTTGCGAAACCTGCCTGATGCTCCTCAAGGATCAAAATCGGTGGCCTCTTTCAAATCTTCCTGAATCTCCAGCTTGGCCTTAGTCTCAGCAGTCAAGTCGGCTTTAAGTTGTTCAATTAAAACTCGAGCCTCCTTGAGCTCCTCTTCAGCACGAGCTTTATCCTCCCCAGCTAATTTTGCTTGAGAGTTCAACTCGGAATTTTGACCATTAAGCTTGGAAATTGTAGTACTCAGGAGATTATTGGCTTGGGCCAGCTCATCGCGCTCCGCGGAAATCCGGGCGAAATCCTCCTTCAGCTTCTCAATCGAAGCAAACTCAGCCTCCAAGTGCTAGGACTTTCTCTCAGTCTCCGTCAATTCTCGGCTACAAAAATGGGCCAGAGCAGCAGCTCGGATACAGTAGACTGAGAGGGCCTCCATACTAGATTGAGCCCCATGCTGATTAATCAAGCGGAGATCGACAGCCTTCAGGAAATTCGAGTCAAAAGAAGGGAAAGGTTTGAAGTCATCGCTCCAGAGAGATGAGTGGTCGTGCTGTCGCGCACGCGCCAAAAAGCGAGCGGTTTACAAAAATATGTAGATAGGGAGCGACAACTCGAGTATCGTCTCACAAGGACTCTTGGGTTGCTATTATCAGAAAAGTCAGATTTTGGGGGGTTTTGGATTTGAATTTAAACAAAGAAAACAAAGCAGAAAATAATGCAAACTAAGAATTATCAAATAGCTAAGAAACGATTAACCTATTGTTCTCGGTTTCCCACTATCATTGGTTCATATAAATCCAATCCCTAAGCGGATTCTACTCTCTTTTCGATTGTAACATCAGTTAACAAGCGAAACGAATGCTACGAGATATATGTTCCTATTCCCGAATTAAGCAAACGGGGTGAAGCACTCATGAACTAAGCGAACATGATTGAACACATACGAATTAAGCAAACGCGATTAAGTATAGGAACACACAATCATCGAAATAAATCAACACCTATTCTATACGATTCTGAATTAAGCAAACAGAACATATAAAACAAGTATTGAAAGAGAATAGCATAAAGTTCAGAATTTACAAAACCTCAAGTGACGGCGGAACCCGATTACAATAGATTAATCAAGGGAGACTAGCTCTCCATTACAAACATAAACGTAACCTAATTTCGCACTATGAAAAGAAAAGAAGAAGAGAAGAGAAGATGATCAGTTCTGCCCTAAAATAGATATAAATACAGATTCTGGGTTGCGGTCGCTCGCGAGGCGAAACATGTTTCGCGAGGCGAATATTATGAACATTCGCTTTCTCGCGAGGCGAAACATGATTAGCGAGGCGAGCCAGAGAAGGTGACTGTTGCTGCTCGTGCTGGTCTTCGGGATCGCGAGGCGAGAATCCTCTCGCGAGGCGAATCCTCCAGAATTGCATTTTTCCATTGTTTTCTTCATTCCCTTGGCTCTAAGTGCTTTATTCTAACCTGAAACAATAGGAAATAGCAGTGAATGCTTTATTTGACTCAAAACTAACTAAATTAGCCTAAAAATAATTTAGAGACTCAAAATGATGCTTAAAGACAATCAAGTCTAATTTGGGCGAAAATGAGATATAATTAGCACAAAACCACGGTCATACTAGTCATAAAACTAGATGAGCCAGCGGCTGATCAAAATACCCCAAACTTAAACTTTGCTTGTCCCCAAGAAAACTAAAACTTTAAAACTCAAAAAGACTCAAGACATGGCAAGCACAAGGATTTAATCAACTTTGCACAAATTTAAAGCAATTTAACAAAAAAATTTTTTTTTTTAAATGTCCCCCCCCCCCCCCCCCCCCTTCAACAAAGCAATCCCCACAATCATTTATTCTAAACAATTGAGAACTTCATCATTCAAACAATCATTAATCTAAGCAGGGGATCCAAGTTACACACAAGAGGGAGATCACCAAATCCAAACAATCGCCTTCCTCACAAGGGCATTTAGTGTTTCACTTAATCGCTCAGTTTGTGTCAGGCTAACAACATTTCACTCAATTTTCACTTTTAAGAGCACTTCCCATGAAGTTGATTTTCATCTCAAAATGGTTCCCACAGAAAACATGCATGCAACATCAAAAGGTCTTTTATGGTTGTAATGGGGCCTGGCTAATGGTAGGATATACAAAGGTACTGGGCTGAAGTCCCTAGGAACTAAGAGAGCATGAAACATTTGATACACTGAATTTCCACTCAAATTCCCTTCTTCATTTATCTTTATGCTTTGGGTGACTACAGCCTTTCTCTTCTAATACCTTTTGACATTTTTTTTACTTTTTATTTTTTTTATTTTTTTCTATTTTTTTTCTTCTTTTTTTCTCTCTCTTTTTTTTTAAACCTTTTTATTATATTTTTTTCCTTTTTCTCAATCTCAAACAACACAGCATATCCTTGTAGCCACCCCAAACTTAGTTTCTTGCAACCATTCTCTTTGCTAAGCTTCCATGCTCTCCTAATCCTAAGATTGGGTTAACATGGTCTTTCCAGATTTAGGATCATATCATAAGGTTATCAAGAACAAGAGGCTAATCAGGCTCAAAGGGGCTAACTAGGGAACATGCATTAGGAATTGGTTATTTTTAGGCTTAGTGGTTATTCACAAAGAAAATGTCTAAATCATCTGATGCAAACACATAAACATGCAAACCATAAAGAGATTCAAGCAAATTCGGGAAAGTGCAACTCAAAAGTGATTCACACAGTTTAAAACATGCTGGAGGCTCAAATCCTCACCTGGACATTTTTGCAAATTGTTTGACAGAGATTCTATCCCTAGTGTGTGCTTCCTATCACCCCAAACTTATCATAAATCATGCCATCATAACAAAATATCTCAAAGTTCAGTTTTCAATCACATGGGGATCAAATTTTCAATTCCAAATCCTAGGGAGAAAACAGTCAACACATATCATGCAATCAATCTATGCAAATTCAACTAAAATCCAATCAAGCTTGCCAACACAAGACTCAACACACAAATACTCCTGATCTTCTCAAATTATTCAGGAGCTAAAAGAAAACAAAACAAAAACAAAGCAAAGCAGAAACTAACAAGAAAAATGAAAGTAAACTAAAGAAAAAGGGTTTAAGAAAACTCAATGGGGGTGGTTCCACCAGGATCCCACTGTCTGTGATACAGTGGCCGCGGAATGCCCAAATTGCAATATGATCCTCCCGGATCCCATGGCCTACAGCATAAGTATGAGAGCGGGCGCCTGATAATCATGGTAACTCCGCCAAGTGCGGCAGACTTCTCACTCCCTCTCAGGTCAAAGATGACCTCCTTGTCAACCTTGTCAATAAAGTCCTCCCAATAGAAGTGGGATTCAACCTCTTGGACTGGCCACAGTGTCTTCATATCCAAGGGTGCAAAATCCAGAGGCTTGAACTCCATCGCTGGTGGTTCCACAGTGGGAGGTGACAAACAGGTAGAGAGTGTTACTGGTGCTGCTTCAACTTCTGCACGTTCTTCATTCACTGTGCTAACAAATCCATCACCTGCTAAACCTGCAGAAATCTCAGCACACACCACACAAAGGTTAGTGTTAGTATGGTCAGTACATATGGTACAATAAACTGAATCAGTAAAGGCTAGAATGTCTGGAAATTCAGCACACAGTTCATCAATCCCATCACTTTCAACACATGCATCTAATTCCAAAGGTTCTTCATTATCCCCAAGCTTATTGCCTTGATTGTAAGGATGGATTGCATAAGCTCGAGGCAAATAAGCATCTTCTGTCAGAATGGGGCATGCATCAAACAGGTGCTCAGGAGAGCCGCACATGCCACAAAACCTTGTCTGCTGAAACAATTGCTTCAAATAAGTGAGCCTATCCATTCTATTCTCAAGGGCCTGGATGGAAGAAGAGCTATGGACCTCATTCACGCAATTCATGTCAAAACCACTGCTAAACTCATAACTTCCAGCAAAATTAAGATAATTAGTGCATGGTGGTAGTTTACTAAAATCAGGATAATATATGCATGGTGGTGGCTTATAATCAACATTAGGCATATCACCAAACAGTAATTTATCCATAGCAGTACTAAGATCCATAACCAGACAAATTCAGCAAAATTATTATTATTATTATTATTATTATTATTATTATTATTATTATTATTATTATTATTATTATTATTATTATTATTATTATTATTATTATTGATTTGATTTTCTGTTAATAACAACAAGAGTCCCCAGCAACGGCGCCAATTTTTGGTCGCGCTGTCGCGCACGCTCCAAAAAGCGAGCGGTTTACAAAAATATGTAGATAGGGAGCGACAACTCGAGTATTGTCTCACAAGGACTCTTGGGTTGCTATTATCAGAAAAGTCAGATTTTGGGGGGTTTTGGATTTGAATTTAAACAAAGAAAACAAAGCAGAAAATAATGCAAACTAAGAATTATCAAATAGCTAAGAAACGATTAACCTATTGTTCTCGGTTTCCCACTATCATTGGTTCATATAAATCCAAGTCCTAAGCGGATTCTACTCTCTTTTCGATTGTAACATCAGTTAACAAGCGAAACGAATGCTACGAGATATATGTTCCTATTCCCGAATTAAGCAAACGGGGTGAAGCACTCATGAACTAAGCGAACATGATTGAACACACGCGAATTAAGCAAACGCGATTAAGTGTAGGAACACACAATCATCGAAATAAATCAACACCTATTCTATACGATTCTGAATTAAGCAAACAGAACATATAAAACAAGTATTAAAAGAGAACAGCATAAAGTTCAGAATTTACAAAACCTCAAGTGACGGCGGAACCTGATTACAATAGATTAATCAAGGGAGACTAGCTCTCCATTACAAACATAAACCTAACCTAATTTCGCACTATGAAAAGAAAAGAAGAAGAGAAGAGAAGATGATCAGTTCTGCCCCAAAACAGATATAAATACAGATTCTGGGTTGCGGTCGCGCGCGAGGCGAAACATGTTTAGCGAGGCGAAACATGATTCGCGAGGCGAGCCAGAGAGGGTGACTGTTGCTACTCGTGCTGGTCTTCAGGATCGCGAGGCGAGCATCCTCTCGCGAGGCGAATCCTCCAGAATTGCATTTTTCCATTGTTTTCTTCATTCCCTTGGCTCTAAGTGCTTTATTCTAACCTGAAACAATAGGAAATAGCAGTGAATGCTTTATTTGACTCAAAACTAACTAAATTAGCCTAAAAATACTTTAGAGACTCAAAATGATGCTTAAAGACAATCAAGTCTAATTTGGGCGAAAATGAGATATAATTAGCACAAAACCACGGTCATATTAGTCATAAAACTAGATGAGCCAGCGGCTGATCAACGAGGTTCCTGCCTTCAAAGAAGTGTTATACCACTTCAAGTCGGCAGTAAGAGGAAGTTGCTCCTCTTGCTCCTTAGCACCCGTCTCGTGTGTGGTAAGACGATTTGGACTCGGGCGAGGAGGGTAAGAATCTTCGGCATCAATTGCCATCTCCACCCTTTTTCTTTTTGGAGGGGCGGACGATGAAGCCCCCTTAGCAGTGGCCTTAGCAGTTGCTGAAGAAATTCTTTTCTTTTTCCGCTTCTTAGTCGCTGAGGGACCCTCCTTCGAGGTGGATTTCAAAAGCTTTGAGAAGTCGAATTTTCCCATGAAAACTGCCGAAAAGGAAAGCTGTTAGTACAAGAATACATACAAAAAAGATTTAAAGACTAAAAAGCCGAACACTTACTTTTAAAATCGGCTCTCGGAGTGGATGAAAAGGGAAGTTTCAGAAGACGTCCACAATGGAGAGGCCGAGGAAATTTTTCTAAGATATCTATATCCCGTTTATCCTCAGCAGGAAGGGATTCGTATTCAAAACCAACAAATTTGGTAGGGGATGATTGCCAGTACAAAGGAAACCTGGCACATCCGTCTTCATCAAAAAAGAAGGAAAGGTGAGAGCCCGAGGGGCGAACTCGGAAGAAGCCGACTTTGAAGTTTTTAAATGATGATGTGTATAAACTGATCAACCCTCTTCGGTTCAGCCCATTGAGGGAAATACACCCAGTTTACTCACCAAATCTTGTTTGGTAAAAGTACAGAAATTTGGGAGTAGTGGGCTCCATCCCGATGTATTTACACAGAATTTGAAAGGCTTTTAAAGAAGCCCAACTGTTGGGATGAAGCTGAGTAGGTGCGACATTCATGGTTCTCAGAACGTCACACTCAAACTCAGTCAAAGGAAGAGACACACGCAGCTGAGAAAAAAGTGTTTTATACATATATGTAAAAGGAGGCTCAGAAGGATGAGCCCTGAGGAAAACATACTCGGTACCCGAGCAAGGAGAACAGATAAACTCGGACTCGTCTCCAGATGCCGAGATAGTAATCTGGGACCGAAGATGAGCAATTGAATCTGAAGATTGATAGCTAGAAAAATAAACCCCAACTTCGCCCTTAACCCAGGTGTACCCAGGGAGGGTAATATCGGGTACAGGGTCTTTTGGAACCCTTTGGCGTCGTTTGCGTGCGGTGGGTTTGGAAATTTGGGGGGAGGGAGAACCAGACCTAGAAGAACCAGACCCAGAAGAAGATGACCCGGAGGGGGACGACTTTACCTGACCGACGTTTAGTTCCTGTGAAGGAACAAAGGAAGTGGAAGGAGAACCCCCAATGGGGGAAACTTCGCGTTCCACCAGAGGTGAAGTGTTCGACTCAGTGGACTCGGATGAACTCATGACCAGAACCCAGAAATAAACTTAGAAATACGAAAGAAGGTAGAAGGTTGGGCGTACCTGGAGAGCGAAAGGCAGAAAAACGATTGCAGAAACTTGAAGGACAGAGAGGAAGAGCGAAGGAAGGTAGTGGGTAAGGGAGAATAAGGTGGAATTAGAGGAGATATTTATAGCTGCTACGGTTGATGATGAGATACGATCAACGGTCCGCGTTCCTTTAAATAAAAGACGAAAAGGGGTGCGACTTTTAATTTCCTCCCTCATTAAATGAGCGTGGAACTCTAGGGTTACTCGCCTATAACGTGCAGCAGAAGAATGAAGGGGAATGATTGCCTTCTTTGACAAGAGGAAAATTCAGTTGAAATGACGGTTTAAAACACGGAAGGAAGAAAGTCTATGCGGCCGAAGTATAAGCTCAGTTTGATACTTGTCAGCTCTTTCACTTATTTAAGCTCGGAGCTCGGGGGGCTTGTGTACTGATCGAAAATATAAGGCCGAGGACTTGTTAATACACTGGACTGACCGAGCTTACTCTTATAAATGGGCCTTGACTCGAACTCCTCCAAAGTCGAGGACTCGTTAATGCACTTGTCAGCCGAGGATAAATACTCGGACCTATCCCATAATAGACCACGGATGAAGACATCTCGGTCCCGTGCAATCCAGTCACAACTGACTGAGTCAAATATCTCGTTGGTCCAAATATCCCTCCGTATAACTCGGAGCCTGAGCCTTATCCTTATCTTTATCTAGTTATGATAACAATACGATCTTATCAGATAGGATCTCAATAACAGTCCACCTCAAACTGTTATACCAAAACATCTCTATAAATAGGGGATCAACCCCCTCACTTAGAACTACGTTTACTTTGATTCCCACTTGGGATACGTAGGAGCAGAATATCAATTCTGTCAAGTTATTCCATAAACACTCCCACAAAGTTTCACCGGACGAGTATCTCTCACTTGAGATATTTGGACGGAACACTTGTAGTCTTTTGTTGTATAGCATAGGGATGACAATAGGTAGGGTCATGATAGGGTACTATAGTATCCGTTGTGGGTAATTTTTGTGGGTACCCAATGGATAAGCTACAAATTGTCATACCTAGTATAGCAGTTTAGAAATGGAAATTTAGTGTTCCCAAACAATCATCCCATTCCTCTGTATACTACAGCATTGGTACAAACCTTTAGTGGGCCAGTATGTGGATCCATAGTCCAATTATCCCGAGTTAACTTATGTGGGTGAGGTCCAATGATGATACTCGAAATGGTCATGGCCCACTTTCACATGGGTCATATGAGGTCCAGGGAATAATCTACGGACCATTTCGTCCTTGCTATGACAGGTTGGCATCTCAATCCGTCACGCCGTTTTCTGAAACACACGCTTCAACTTTTCATGCGTTTAAGGTTTGCAACTGCTTTAAACTAACTTGGACAACAACAACATTCACACATTCTGAACTGTGTCTCTCAACAAACAAACTTTACTTTGTTTTCCGTCCCCACTAACCTTAAACTCATCTATAATACCATGGCCGAATCTAAGTTCAACGATTCCACTCCAAACTCTCTTTCTGCAGGTACAAATTCGAATATAAGAGCATGGACAATCACTTTTGTATTTATCATCATATTGTATTTCTGATCATTCATTCAGTGAAATGGGGAGCCTTGTTTTAGTTTAGAGATTGGTATTGTTGAAAATTTGATTTGCAATTTGCTTCCATGTATTATTATATGTCCATGTGCTTATTTTGCAATATGCATTCATCATTGCTTGATTCTTATTAAAAATCAAGCAAATTTCTTATAGATTGATCTTATTGTCCCTGGTTGCCCACATGCCCAGTTACTCTTTTATTTTTATTTTTTTGGTGCCAAGGGTCTCTTTTATTTGGTCTATGGATATGGGATTTTTAGTATTGGGCATATTAACCTATTATAAATTCTGTAATTAAATTCTATTGGCAATAAATTCAGGGTATATGTTTTTTATGTCACAAGAAAAAACCTGATTTCATTGTAGTCTACTATTATTGATAATGTTTTTATTTATCCTACCACTAAATATGACATCTAATAGGGACACCATATGCAGTCATCTATGAGTGTAGGTGGGTATCGAGGTATATCGTATTTCGAGGTGGAATAGATATATCATATGTCAATGTTAGAGAAATGTCAGTTAGGTGTCTGTAGGTGTTCAAATAGCCAGATTGTATTATAGTTACTATGTGTGGAAGTTATGGTAAAACTATGAGCAGTATGTGAAGTTTTTCATTGTGCTGTGTCTATTTGGTTGGATGATTTTGTTATAATGTTTTCTGCTATCAGTTAAAGAAAAAAGTGCACCCAATGTGTCTGAAAGAGCAGAGGAAGAATTTGAGGGTCTATTGCATCGTCAGAAGTCTCCTTGCCATCATAATAGGGAAACTCATGGACTGCATAATTATGACATCGACGATAACACCCCGTTGGATGATGTTAAGGCTCCAAATGTGCTTGAGAGAGCAAAAGAGGAGTTTGAAGCCCTTGCTCAAGTGTTCCATCACAAGAAAGAGGCTCCAACTCATGATAGAAGGTTGAAATATTCATACCCTCCTTTTTTTAAAGTCAAAATTAGTGGTGAAAGTAGGCATTTCTCAGATTTCTACTTGTTTTATTTTGTGGTATATATAGTGATGGAAATCAAATGGCTGAGTCAAAACATAAACAACAAATTTCAAGCTCTCCATCAGGTATATTAATTTGTGGGAATGTTATATCTTAGTCATTTGGAAATTGTGTACATGAAAAAACGTGTTTTTTTATAAACAAAAGTATATTGAAAAGAGAACAAGGGGTACTCTAAACCATATACAAAAGAGAACCAAAGGAAGGAGGCACAATGTAAATAAAATACTGACATTGATACCAGTATTTTTATTACATTAGCCAAACCCCATCTGAAACAACCAACAAACAACCAGAAACAAGCTAGCTAACTAATACATCATAACTAGTAACCCATATGTGAAAACAACCACAAGGGATCTTTATCCTAATGCAGCAGCCCGGGAACCCACATGTGTACTCCAAAACTCACAACCCATCATATCAGCAACATCCGCCCCTGTATAACTTGTGCAGAACCTAATATGGTTTGCAATTCCACTAAGAATTGTTACCAAAGTGAAAACTTGGCAAATAATCCTTTTTCCAGACAAGACCAATTGTCCTCCCAAGCGTGTGTAGCAGTGCAGAGAAAACTAAATAACAGAAACTGATAAAACATCAGCAACTAACTCCTACAACCCGATTGCCCAAAAATATAAACCTTTGAACTATAGTTTCACATGCCATTTAGCCTCTACACACAAGCTTTCAAACACTCCAAAGGAGGTATCCACCAGTCCTAAAAACAGTGATTGCTACCTTTACCTCTAAATTGGAACCAATTCCATGATCTGAACTTGATGAGGTCTAACAGTTGAATTGCATCATATTGTGTTCTTTTTTGAAGATAATTCCATTCCGCGAGAGCCATATAGACCAAGCTGTTGAGAACCACAACACCATCCACAACCGTTTTAACTTCTTCCCTCTGACTAATCCTCTATGATACAAGAAATGTGCCTTCCCATTTGCAGGCAGAACCACCTCAAAACCTGACCACTTGTATACTAGCTTCCACAGCTGTTCGGATTTGCTACAATAGAAGATTAGATGATCCATGGTTTCCACCCCAACATCACATAGAACACACTTGACCCCCTCTGCATCTTCAATGATTCCTCTCCTCCAAAGATTCCATCTTGAAGGAGCTCTATCCAAAATAACCTGCCACCCAAACGCTTGTATCTTCAAAGGCATTATCGGATTCCAGAATTTTTTTAAAAACTCATCCACAATCAGTCCGCTAGGATCTGTCATAATCATCTTATTGTGTATGAGAACACTATAAGCCGATTTGCAAGTGTAGAAACCTTCCTTGTCATAACTGAAGCACCATTCATCCTTTTTTCCCCTCACTAAGTTTGCTCTTGAAAGCATCCCTGTTAATTCTTGCACCATAGACTCCTCCCAAGCAAAAAAATTCCTTCTCCACTGTAGGTTCCAATTCCAAGTATTGTTAACCCAGCTGCCCAAATCACTCACTGATCCGTCTTTGCTCTCTGATATTGAGAATAGTCTCGGGTATAAGGTTTTTAAATTGACTCTATCCAGCCATGAGTCCAGCCAAAAGCTTGTTGTCCTGCCCTCACCCACCTTAGCAGGGACTTGCCTCCCACCTTCAATACCACTCAAATCTCTCCACCAACCCGAGCATGAGTTTGCTGGTTGGGTACTCAAACTGTTCAGAAAACCCAAGTTACCTAAGCCATATCTGTACCTCACTACCTCAAACCACAGGGACTTTTCCTCTCCAACCATTCTCCAAAGCCACTTACCCAACAAGGATAAAATGAATAAGTGTATGTCTTTAATCCCCAATCCACCACTTGATTTTGGCTTGCAAACATCACACCATTTTACCCATGCTATCTTTTTCCTATCAAAATTCCCACCCCATAAAAAGTTCCTTTGAATAGAAGTGATTTCATTCACCACCCTCTTCGGTGTCTTCATAAAGGATAGATAGCATATTGGGAGTTTGGAAAGCACCAAGTTAATGAGCACGATTCTGCCGCCAAGAGAAAGGTTCCTCCTCTTCCAACTCGAAAGCCTTCTTCTAAGCTTATCCACCATTGGCTTCCAAGTAGCTACACGCCTAGGATTGGCTCCAATAGGAATTCCCAAATAGATAAATGGCACACAGCTAATCTTACAATTCATGAAACCCGCTGCAGATTCTAGAAACTCATTTTCAACATTCATTCCAATGATACTACTCATTAGGAAGGTCAGAAATAATAGAATGGTCTCATCAATTTTATGTATTTGGTTCTGGACTTGTGGGTTGTTTAATATGTTGAATTCTTTCTTTGTTAGTGGTTTCTTTTTTTAATGACTACATACTTGTTGTTATAGAAGCACAATAGGTCTGTCTGTCTGTCTCTACTCTTCTTGTTCCAATCCTTTTGATGCCTTACTCATATTTTTCCCAAAAACTATAGCAATTATTCCATTGTATGCGCTTGATGAAAAGAAAATTTTCCACTATGTCATGTAAATGCAAAAGTCAGTCATGCCTTTATAAATAATTGAAGGCTTCTTCAATCATGTGTTTTGGCTTGATATGTTGAGTTCAGGGCCTAGAACTTGTTGACTTGATATGAGGCATTTTATGTTGGCAGAAACGAATGCAAAGGAAGCAAACCTTTTTGTGAGAGCTAAGGAAGAGATTAAAGCCATCATACACCATGACAAGTCACAACACCATCATCATAAAGAAACTCATGGAAGGAGTGATAACATTGATGAGAATACCCCTTCCAATGAAGTTAAGGGTCCTAACATCTTTGAAAGAGTAAAAGAAGAAGTTGAAGCTGTTATCCAAGCAATACATCCCAAGAAATAAAGCTGACAATTTTACTTCCTTGTCATAGAAGGATGGTGAATCCAGTTTGACTGTTGGATGAGAGTAATGTGCTTGAGATAAACAGTATATGCTTATTTTATTTTGCAATGTATCCATATACCAGACGAACATCTCTCTCCTCATCCCTGTGCTTTTGATTTCTTTTAGAAAGAGATAAGTAACAGATGGTCCTTGTTATAGTGTTAAAGGATATTAGTTTTCCTTTGCTATTTCCCTTTAAATCTTATTGCTTGCTTAAATCATAGAAATTTTTCTAGTGAAAACTTGTTGTTTGTGGTTCTTATCCTTTGTAAAAGAATCTTATTCATCATGTGGAGTCTATCTGGTTTATCCATAATACATTTTTGAGCCTATTTGTATCTGCACAATGTGTGGTTTAATCACAGTGCTACTAGTCATAGTCATCTCTTCTGCAGGTAAGTCTTAAGTTTTTCAATTTCCTTTTAATTTGAACTTTATATTGCTATTATATTTCTATTTTTAGAGTGACAAATATCACAGTGCTTCTTGCAATAAGAATTCTTGACTTGATTTTATTATTCAGTTGGTAAGAATGAGAAACATACAATAGAGTGAGCAGCAGTGTTTCATCCTACAAATGCTTTTTCTTCAATCCCTCACCCCTTCCTCGAGTCCCATTAAGGGGTCACCTAAGAGCCTCAACAAGGGATTCTTTTGCTAGGCTCACATGGTAAATATCTAAAGAAGGGATTCCCTCACTTTCATAGTATTTTAGTATTGCTCTCACGAACTCACTTTGCATGCATACTTATCCATAAATTCAGCTGATCAACAACCTTACAACCGTTACGCTCAAAATCAAATCACTGTCCATACAAAACAAGTGATGACTTGGAGTTGTTATTATATATAAATCCGTGAATACATGCAACGTTTGGAGTGTCTCGAAAGAGGTACAAATAATAATTAATGGCCTAAAAAGAAAGACGCAGAAATGCCTTGCAAGTGAAGGCACCTGATATATATACTATATGCATACAAAAGGCATAGATGAAAGATAGCACCAAATATTGGACATGATCTCATGTTGACTTTTATCCCATTAAACAATTAATGCAAACGTAACTGCATAACGTATTAGTACAAGTGAATGGTGTGGACCACATAAAAGCCGTAACAGGAATTTTAGTAATGAACTGTGTCATGCCATATTTATTATGATCAATGCTTCAATGGATTGTCTGCTACATCCTTGATCCTTATCCACACATGCATGATGCATCATGCATGTCATCTAGGTGGGTCCCTTCCACTAAATCTTGTCGGTCCAAAAAACATGGGTGACAGCAAAGAATCATGGTGTAGGCGCTCGATGTAAAAGTGACACTTCAAACACAAAAATACTGATGCAGAATCTCACGGTGTTTCCTATCAGCTTTTCAGCTGAATAATCACCCATGTTTTTAACTCGATTTTTAATATTTTTTTTTTATAATGTATAATACTAGCACACACCTTTATATTCACGTAACATTTTTAAATATCAATTATGACTCATGAGTATGCATGTTTAAATCAGCCCAATACATTTTATCTCGTTTTCATTCTATTTTTATCTCTCTTTTTATGAGGCGTTCTATGAGCCTTTTATTGAACAAGAAAAAATAAATAAATAAAAACATCTATTTATTTTGATTAAGAGTGTTTATGGACAAATGAATTTAATCTAAATGGGCGGGAAGTTTAAGCTTTCTAAAGTTAGTGATACACTAAGGAGAGAGAAACATGAGAGAGAGAGTCCAAGAGAAAAACAGAGTGAGTCTTAGAGATCCAGAGAGAGGTCATTTCATGTATGATCAAAGGGAACCTTACAATTACTACAAAGGGTCAACTTCCTTTTTCTTTACAAACTTCCCCGATAGTCATGGCCAAGAAGAAATGTGGAAGGTGTTCCTCAGGTGGGGTAGGGTCATTGATGTCTTCATCCCATCTAAAAAAGATAAATTCGGGAAAAGGTTCGGGTTCGTGAGGTTCCTTGATGTCCAACAACCAAAAGTTCTGGAAGATAAATTAGATTCACTGTGGATTGGGTCCTACAAGCTAAGGGTCAATATCCCAGCTTTTGGGCAGAGGAGATGCCCAGAACAAGGTACACACCATTCAGACTTCTAATGGAGCTGTAAACAGGGGTGGTACAAAGGCAGCTGGGTGGAGTTATGCCGATGTGATGGGAGGGGGAGGAAAACAAATTCCTTTAAGAGGAAATACAGTAGCAACCACGAATCAGTTCAGTAAGAGGGCTACAAACAGAACAAATAGATGGAGCGGTTTGGAATTCGAAGTGACTGAAGAAGAAATGGCTTGGTTAAAGGACTGATATGTGGGAAAGCTCTCAGACCCAGAAGGGATCCAAACTTTGAAACAGAGATTTGAGCTTGAAGAACTCTTATCGGTTTCCCTAATTCCAATGGGGGGAATCTGGTTTTGATTAAAGCCATGCAAGGGGAGACGGTAGAAGAGAAGGTGTTGCAGAATGATAAACAATTCTCACGCTGGTTCTTGGAGGTCAGACCCTGGGATCCAGAAATGGTTGCAAGAGAGAGATCTGTGTGGGTCAAAATCTCGAGGGTGCCTGCTCATTGTTGGAACGAGAATTTCTTCAATCGGACGACTCTTCTTGTGGGATCGTTCATTACGATAGATGATTCAACGAGAGACAAAGTTAGGCTCGATTATGGGAGGGCTCTCGTTAAAACTGCATGTCCGGACCCAATAGATAAAATCGTTGAAGTGAAGATCAACGATGTTCTGTTTTCAATACGTATCAGTGAGGAGGTTTTTTGTGACAACTCTTTAAGATTCCTCACGGACTGGAAATACCAGAATTCGGACTTTCTTTCTTCTGATGAAGAGGACTCCATGGCCAACAGCATTTTGGCCGTGCCGGAGTCGAATATGAATGACGGTGTTGGGGTGGATGATGTTCAACGGTTGCTGTCAGAATTTTCAAAATCTAACTTTGGCAGAAACGCCACTTTCGAGGATGGTGGTAGGGGTACTAGGAGTAAGGGTGCAGGGAGTAGGGGGGCTGAGGAGTACAATCAACCTGCAAAAGCTCTTCCCAACATTCGTATGGCAAGGTTGAGTGGGGAAGATTACATAAGCAACTCACTTTCGGTGGGCCAAAGGACAGGTGTTATAAGTGATAGCCTAACACAAGAAATGGAGGACTTGGGCCATGGTAGCATCAGGCCCAATCTGCTAGGGAAAAAATCTGTGGGTTGTGCAGGGCCTCAACATGAAAGTGAAATGAATAATCAAGGCATGGGAGAATGCTCGAAGGGGGTAGTTACTGATTCACAAGAGAAGGAGGGGTCAATCGGGCCTGAGACTGGGACTCCGATTAATGGGCTGGAGGAGATAACCTCTCCATTGGGTCTACGGGGGAATTCGCTGGTGTTAAGGTGGGTTTAGTGGAGGAAGGAATTGGGACTGAAGTGGGGATAACGGATGGATTCAACCGAGAAGGAAATAATTTGTTTGTAAAGCCCATAGCCTGTGTAAGGAAGGAAACCGAAGCTATGACAACTTCTAAAGTGTACCGTCGAAGACATAAAAACTTATTCAACTTTCCTTCGGGCATCAGGAATTCGGAAACTGGGGGTGAGAAATTTGTTTTTGATTCAAACACTAATTTGGAAACAATAAGAAGGATGGTTATTGCGGCTGGGAAAAAACCAATGTACCAAGAAAATAACCAGAGGAGACAACCACAGGAGAGTGTCCCAATGTCGGTTACACAGATTCGGACCTCAAACCGTGCGTTGATTAGAGCATAGGCCTACAAGGATGCTAATGATGTTTGGGAAAGGGCTAAAAGATTGGGGTTGCAAGCAAACAGAAATGAGGAGGCTATAATCGATCAGCTGGTGGAGATGGAAATCAGAGATAGGGCAAAAAGTAGGGAGGGAAGGGGAAATAGGATTATTGAAGGGGTTCTCAACGTGTCGTAATGCGGATTGCCTCATATAACATAAGAGGTTTGGGGGGAGAGTCAAAAAGAAGGAAATAAGAAATCTGATCAGCAAGGAGAAGGTTGATTTCATCTGCATACAAGAAACCAAGTTGGAGGCTATTGACAATTAATTGTGTCAATCTTTGTGGGGTGGTTCGGATATGAATTGGTGCTACAAGAGTTCCTCTCGAAACTCAGGAGGTATGTTGTGTTTATGGAATTCATAAGTGTTTGTGTTAGAAGAAACGTATGTTGGTGATGGCTTTTGGGGGGTAAAAGGATGCTGGGGTGATAACACTAATCACTGTTTTATTTTTAATATTTATTCTCCATGTTCAATATCTGGAAAGAGAGCTTTGTGGGAGGGGTTACGCGAATTGAGGTCTGACAACTTGGGGTCACCTTGGTGTCTAGCTGGGGATTTTAATGCGGTCAGAAGTGTATCTGAAAGAAGAGGTTCTGCTGTCCATATTGCTACTGCAGTGATGACTGAATTCGATGATTTCATAGAAGATATGGGATTAAATGACTTACCTCTAGTCGGCAGGAAATATACTTGGCAAAGGCTGGATGGAAGCTCAATGAGCAGAATTGACAGATTTTTGTTGTCGGATGAATGGCTTGGTAGGTGGTCGGATCCATCACAATGGGGGCTAGCGAGGTCGGTGTCCGACCATTGCCCAATTATTCTGAAGTCCACTGTAAAAAATTAGGGACCAAAACCGTTTAGGGTGTTGAATTGCTGGGCAGATAACAAGGATTTTGATTTGTTGGTAAAGGAAAACGGGGAGAATTAACCTTGATTGGTTGGGGCTCTTACGTGCTTAAAGAAAAACTGAAAAAATTGAAGCTTGCTTTGAAGGATTGGAATAAAGGAACGTTTGGGAACGTGGAGGACAGAATCAAGGGAGTGGTGGAGGAAATTAAAGTATTACATGATAAAGGAGAGGCAGGTTTTTTATCCGATAGTGAAGTACTGGTAAGAAGGTGTTTGTTTGAAATTTTTTGGAATTTATCCAGAATGAGAGACTCTATTATGTTTCAGAAATCAAGAATGAAATGGTTACAATTAGGCGACTCAAACTCAGCATTTTTTCATGCTTGTGTGAACAAAAGAAGAAAACAAAATGAAATTCTTGGGATTTGGCAGCAGGGCAGTTGGGTCGATGAACCTTTGGAGCTGAAGGAAGCCATTTCCAATCATTTCGAATGCCTCTTCAAACAAGACAGCATAGCAAGGCCGAATTTGGATGGCATTGGCTTCAAGCAAATTTCTTCCACCCAAAGCAAGATGTTAACAGAGAAGTTCACAAGGTTGGAGATTAAGAATGCAGTGTGGGAATGTGATGGGAACAAGTGCCCGGTGCCGGACGGCTACAATTTTTCTTTCATAAAGAGATTTTGGGATGTTATTGGTGATGACATATACAACATGATTGAGGATTTCCACTCAAACGAGAGGCTAGCTAGGGGGTGTAATGCCTCGTTCTTGGCTCTAATTCCTAAGAAGGATAATCCAGTGGGGTTGAATGAATACAGGCCAATTTCACTAGTTGGATGCATTTATAAGATTGTGGCCAAGCTACTTGCGAGTAGACTAATCAGGATCATGGACACGATAATCTCAGATAACTAGACGACGTTTTTGAAAGGGAGAAACATCCTAGATGGGGTGGTGGCTGTAAACGAACTAATAGACTATGCCAAGAAAAGGAAGAAGCCATGTTTGCTATTTAAAGTGGATTTCGAGAAAGCGTACGATTCGGTCAACTGGGAGTTTCTGGATTACATGCTATCTACAATGGGGTTTCCAAACAAGTGGAGATCATGGATTCGGGTGTGCTTACATTCGGCTTCAGTTTCGGTTTTGGTGAATGGAAGCCCAACAAAGGAATTCCTATGACAAAGGGGATTCGTCGAGGAGACCCAATGACTCCTTTTTTGTTCCTTATAGTTGCAGAAGGACTTGCAGGGCTAATTCGAAGCGCGGTGGAGAAACATGTCTTATCTTAATTTGTCATTGAAGGGAGGGAGCATAGAATTGGTGTCTCACATATACAATATGCTGATGACACAATTTTGGTGGCAGATCTGACAATTTCCAATGTGCGAGCTATTAAAGGAATTCTAAGAGCTTTCGAACTAGCAGCTGGATTGAGGGTTAATTTCCACAAGAGTGGGTGATAGGAATCTTGGCAAATGGAGGCATCATTGAACAGGCAACATAAATCCTTAACTGCAAAGTAGGTGAGCTTCCTTTTAAGTTCCTTGGAATCTTGGTGGGAGCTAACCAAAGGAGACTTTCAACATGGGAGCCTCTCATTAATTCAATTCAAAAGCCACTACTAGGTTGGAGGAACAAATACCTATCCTTTGGTGGTAGAGTGATCTTGATAAATGTCGTCCTCTCTGCCTTCCCAGTTTACTATCTATCAATGTACAAAGCACCCAAGAATGTCTTGAACAAAATCATTCAGTTCGAGAGAAGATTCTTGTGGGGTGGGAGTGATGAATGTAGGAAAATATGTTGGGTAAAATGGGAGGTGGTGTGTAGGTCTAGAGAGGATGGGGGTTTAGGAATTAGGAACATCAAAGCTTTCAATTTGTCATTACTTGGGAAGTGGAGATGGAGGTACTTCAAAGAAAGAGAGTCCATATGGTCAAGCATCCTTAAGGTGAGGTATAAGGACCCGTCCGGTTGGAGAAGTCAGTGGTGTGAAAAAACAATTGAGGGGGGTGAGGCTTCTTTGTGGTGGAGTGACCTGGGAAAGTTAGAAGAAGTAGATTCACAAAAAGAGGGATGGTTAACTAATGGCATTTCGAGAGTGGTAGGGTGTGGGAAGAGCATCTCCTTTTGGAATGAAAAATGGGTAGGTATGGATGCTTTGTCTAACACTTTTCTCAGGTTATATAACATCTCATCGTTGAAGGAGGCAAAGATAGATCAAATGGGCACATGGAGGAATGGAACGTGGAGCTGGAAGTTCCTTTGGAGGAGACACTTATTTGTTTGGGAGGAAGAAATGTTGGGTGACATGATGGGGATTCTAAATGCTTCAAGCTTAAAGGAAAATGTGGAAGATAACCGGTGCTTCATTTGGGTAATTCTAATCACCCGTTTGCAGTTATCTCAGCATACAAGCTTATAACTTCAGGTGAGGGAGGAACCGAAGGTGATTTAGACAAGTTCTTATGGGAAAAGGGCGTTCCACTCAAAATTGGAGCTTTTTGTTGGAGAGCAATCCAAGAAAGAATACCTACTGGGGACAATCTTCTCAAAAGAGGTGTTTCATTAGGTCCTAGTTCCTCTTTGTGCAGTTTTTACTGTTCAGAAGCAGAAACATGCTCTCATCTCTTTTTGTCTTGCAAATTCTCATACTTGGTTTGGATGTTTGTGTATAATTGGTTGGGTATTGACACGGTATTGATAGGGGATTTAAAGAAATTGCTTCTACAACACAGTGGACTATCCTATGCAAGGGGAAACACAAAAGTGTGGAGAATGATTTGGTTTGCTACAATTTGGTCGCTATGGCTACACCGAAACGAAATCATTTTCAAACAATCTGTTTTGAGTCTGGAAAAGGTATTAGATCTCATAAAAGGGAGGGTGTTGAGCTGGTATAAAGCATCGACAAAGAGGGGTAATTTTTCTTTCACTGACTAGTGTCTTAACCCGGTGTGCTGCATCAGGTCTACAGGGTATTTGTGCAGCTAATGGGGCGTTCATCATCTTGGTTAAGACTTAGTTTTTCTACTTGGCTATGGTTCTTTTATCATATCCTATAAAAACTGGGCTTCCTTGTCTCTATTTGAGTTGTGGGGATTGTAGTGGCCAAACATATTGGCATATAATTAAACTTTAGATCTATGTATATGGGTTTAGAGTACCCCTTGTACTCTCTTTAATATATTTTGGCTTATAAAAAAAAAATCTAATCTAATATTACATATTTGACAGAGTAATTTATTTGGACTTAACTCCAATTCGATCATGAGTTAATAGTGTTTGGCATATAGAATCAGGTCAATTTAGTATATATTAACTTTATTAAGTCAAAAAGTCTCATGACTTATATATAATTATAAAGAGATATAAGTTTTTAAAAGATAATAAAGCATTAGAATGATGAAAATATAATCCAAACTGATACACAAATTTAATTTCTACCCAATAAATGGCTCTTATACTTGATAGGTCATAAAATATTATTCTTCTAACTCTAACTCTGATACATATGATGATGCCTGCAGTTCTGTGTCACACAAACATCCTCTTAAACCCCATAGCGTTTCTCCTCCTGAATTTCATGTGTTTTTGAATATGCATAGTTGATAGTACTCTCTTAAAAGTACACTCAATATTCACAACCTGATCTCAACCTCCATATATAGTATATACTATGCGTTTCAACCTGCACAGTCCTTCAGATTTGTAACTTTCTCTAACTCTCTCTATCTCCTGTATCCCATGGACTTTTCTATAACTGGGTTCTCCTCAGACTCAAACGATGTGACTCATGTCAGCAACAACAGTGGCATATGCTGCATAACCAACACCGATGCTTCAACCCCTTCAACTACTTCTTCATATAACATCACAGCACTGAGGCTTCTTTCCGACAACCTGGCCTCAATCTTCGACCCCACATCAGATTTTGACTTCTTCACTGATGCAAAGATCGTGCTACCTGATGGCCAAGAAGTCTCAGTGCATAGATGCATTCTTTCAGCAAGGAGTGGTTTCTTCAAGAACATGTTTATGATGGGTTCAGTTGTGAAGGTCCAGTTGAAGGAAGTGGCTAAAGAATATGATGTTGGGGTGGATGCACTTAAGGCTGTTTTGGGTTATTTGTATAGTGGGATGGTGAAGCCTTTGCCAAAAGGGGTTTGTGTTTGTGTGGATGATGATTGTTCTCATGTTGGGTGTAGGCCTGCTGTTGATTTCATGGTTGGAGTTCTTTATGCTTCCTCTACCTTTCAGATATCTGAGTTGGTTGCTCTTTATCAGGTATAAGACTAAGAATTTCTTATTTAATTTTCTCTCATATTTGCTTTTTGACCAAGTATCTAAAAGGTAGGTGTTGGAAGTCTCGTATCGTCTGCCTCAATTCATGAGGTGTTGTTTATATATTTGTTAGGCAACTCCACTCAACACTAATTGGTTATTAGGATGAAATCTAAAATAGTACAAGAGATGGAGCTCATTTGTGTCGTTAAGAGCTAAGTTTTATTTAAAAACTAAGTAGATCACTTTTTTTTTTTGATAAGTAGTAGATCCCTTCTTAATCATTTTCCTTTTTAATAAAAATTTACCTTTTTTTATTAGCAAAACTGATTGTCATAATCATTTTCCATTTTCCATTTTGGGCCGCTTTCCCCTCTATAAGCCTTTCTAGTGAATTTTCATAATCCACTTCCTCTATCCTCTCATTTATTTCTCTATAATCTTTCTAATGAATTTTCATTTTCTTTCTCATTTAGGATTTATTATTCAAATCTCTTGCATGTTGCTTAACATGTTTACTATTTTTGCATTACTTTAAATATTTCAATACAGAAGGAGAGTTCCTTTTCCCAAAATGGAAAAGAGGGGGAAAAAGAATGATATATTTGTATTACAATTGTCTAAATCTCGAATTGATGTTGATTTCTGTTGTTCTTTTTAACTTTTATTGGCCATAATCATGTCACAGAAACTTGGACTTGGAAATAAGCCACTAGCTTTTGTATCTGGATTCTGGAACTTTAGCTGGCTCTACAAAACTTAACTGATTAACATGATTCTCTGTTGTATGCATTGTTTATTTGTGAAATGTCCATTTATCCTATCTAAGATCTTAGGACTTGAAACTTGTTTTAGTTATTCTCACCCTTTAGTAATCCCTATATTGGTGTTTGTTCATGGAAAGGGTTGTCTTCTGTAACTAATTTGAATATATATGGAAGTATCCCAATAGAGAAGCACTTGTCAAATGAAAAACAGAACATAAAAGGATTATGATGCAACATACAAAATTAATATAAAAACACAAATCTTAAAGATATGTTTAAGATAGAAATATAAATCCTAATACAAGCATATTTGTCTAAAACATGAGCATTATTACTATATGGTCATTCCTAGCACAAATCCTAAGGACAAAATTAAAACATATAGACCAGTGTTTCTAAAGTCAACATTGAATTGAAATTTCCATGTTCCTCGTAGTGTATATCATGATTTGGATTCTATTAGATACCACACTAGCTGTGCAAACTGCAAACTGTTTTTGGATTAATTTATCATATTTAACATAATAGTATATAGGATTTGGAATAGGTCCCTCCCTGTGACTAACTGACAATATCATAAACAGTAAGCTCTGAGAAATAACTAGTGCATCTATCTTTACAGGGTACATTAGATGCTCAAATATTTAAAGTACATTATCAAGCCATTGACAGCATAATAATACCAAAGTTCATTTATAAGTGCTTAAACAGTGAATTTGTTTACTTACAGAGACATCTACTAGACATTCTCGACGAGGTTGCAATAGATGACATTTTGGTGGTTCTTTCTGTTGCTAATATATGTGGTAAAATGTGTGAGAGACTGGTAGCAAGGTGTTCTGAGTTGATAGTTAAATCTGATGTTGATATTACTACTCTTGAAAAAGCATTGCCGCAAGCTATAGCGAAACAAATCATGGATAAACGTATAGAACTCGACGCGAACAGGCCTGAAAACTTCAATTGTCCAGACAAACATGTCAAAAGAATACATAGGGCTTTAGATTCAGATGATGTAGAATTAGTTAGAATGCTTTTGAAAGAGGGACATACTAATCTAGATGAGGCTTATGCTCTTCACTATGCTGTTGCATACTGTGATGCAAAGATCACAACTGAGCTTCTTGATCTTGGACTTGCTGATGTCAATCACAAGAACCATAGGGGCTATAGTGTGCTGCATGTTGCTGCAAGGAGGAAAGAGCCAAAGATCATAGTTTCTCTCTTAACAAAGGGAGCTCAGCCTTCTGATCTTACTTTGGATGGTAGAAAAGCCCTTCAGATTTCAAGCGTCTTACCAAGGCTGTGGATTATTATAAATCTACAGAGGAAGGAAACATGTCATCGAAAGATCGATTGTGCATAGAGATATTGGAGCAAGCTGAGAGAAGGGAGCCTTTACTTGGGGAGGCATCTCTTTCTCTAGCTATGGCAGGGGATGATTTGCGTATGAAATTGTTGTACCTAGAAAATAGAGGTATTCTCTCAAATGTAACTCACTCTTCATTTTTTTTTCCTTTTCAAGAAACTATTGAGTAGCATTTGTGGCCATGATATGTTCATCCTAAATTTCAAGTCTCTTGGATATAATCGAAGAGAAGTTTCAGGAAGCAATAAGGAATTTTACTAAACCTTTTTCCAACTAATTGATTATCCATGTTCAAGAATGATTGTAATAAAGGGCTTGGAGACTGCATTGTCATTGTACTGAAATACAGTGTCCTCTTTTATTGTTTTGAATCTCTTTTGGAGTAGCATGACATTTGTCTATTAGAGCCTTGAATCAAGTACATTACTAACAAATATGAACTTCATTATCTTCAGTTTTAAGCAACATGAGGCTATTCCTAATGATACTTTGTTTTCAGTTGGACTGGCAAAATTTTTGTTTCCCATGGAAGCAAAGGTTGTGATGGATATTGCCCAAGTTGATAGCACATCTGAATTTCCATTAGCAGACTACTCTCCAAATATGAGTGGTAGCAGTAGGACCACAGTGGATTTAAATGAGTCACCTTTCAAAATGAAGGAGGAGCATCTAGTCAGGATGAGAGCACTGTCTAAAACTGGTAATTGATGTCTTCCATCTTCTCTTTATTGTATTGAATACTTTCCTAGAAGAGGTTATTAATCTATGCCTCATGCTTGTCATGTCTCACTTTTTACAATGTTTCCTTTCCATTTTTTTGTACTTGTTGGAGATTTATCCTGGCAGGAGCAGGACAAGTATAATTGCATTATTGACCATCAGTTATATTTGCAACAGATACTTGATAGACTTGTGCCACTTATGAGATTTGACACTTACATTTATTTGAATACCATACTACTAGACAATGATGTTAAGATTGAAAATGTCACCTTCTTAAGTATATAAAGAAAGTAGTTCAAGATGTAGTTGAAAATGGTGAGATAATGATATCCACTATAGGATATATATTTTTAAGCAATGTAATTTGATGCATAGAAACATGAAATGGTGAAACATGTTCTCTTCTGGGAGCACTTCTTTATTTAAATATATCTAAACTTATGTTGGAGAGGACATGTGTATAATCAGTTAAAGAGAATTGTTATGGAACCTCATTTCTTTCTGTTTTCCTTGAGCAGTGGAACTAGGGAAACGGTTCTTCCCTCGTTGCTCAGAAGTGTTGAATAAGATCATGGATGCTGATGACCTATCTCAGCTTGCATGCATGAGTAATGACAGCCCTGAAGAACGGCTAGTGAAGCGAAGAAGGTATGTGGAGCTGCAAGAAGTTCTGAGTAGGGCCTTCAATGAAGACAAAGAGGAGTTTGATAGGTCTGCCATGTCATCATCCTCCTCTTCCACTTCAATAGGAGTCAGGGGTGTTGTTAGATGAATTTAGTTGAGTTAGTCAAAGAGAACAACACCATTGATGAGGGAGCTGAATTCAAGAATTTCTTGAAAGTGATATTTTTGCCATTGACTATGTCTCATTTATGAAATATTGAAAGTAATATTTTTGCCATTGAAAGTTTTAACTGAAAATTCTTGATATTGTAGGTTCTTCAATTGCTAAGCTCAAGCTAATGTTTAGACTGAGATGAGCAAAGCTGTGAAGTAATACTATACACATTTACTGAAAAGAAAAAGGAAAAGAAAATTTTAGTCAGTACAGTTTTTGTAATCAGTTGCACTTGTACTTATTTATAGAAAACGATCAACTATACCTAAATATGTAGAACTTCTTTATATTACCTGAAAGGGAAATGTTTATTCAGTACCAGACACCGTAAGTCCATAACATAACAACTGGAACAAGGGACAGTATTAGTATTATTATAATATTTTGTTTTTGGCTAATTATTACTATATTTTGTTTTTGGCTAATAGCAACAGACACAGTAATTACAGCATCATATGAGACTAGGAGTCTTACTAGCTTAGCTATGAACAGGCCTGATATGGGACTTGTATACAAGCTGGGGAAATGGGCTAAAAACATATCAACAAATTTGGACCCAGCCAAAAACAGATTTAAGAAAATTTGCTTGATCATATAAAAACTGGTTCAAGCAATCCAGGTCCTGCACTTTTGGAGTTGGTAATTTGAAGAGCCTTATAATATTTTACTCTTCATCAAAGTGTTGCAGCAGCAGAGCATCTACAAAAACATACTCTTGCAACCTACCAATGTATATTGCACACAATGTCACATAAAAATAAAACTACCTAAGACAGGTTTTTCAAAACTGAAGGACTAAGTTCAGAGGAACTTTACCATGTTACAAGGTTTGAATCAGGTTCAGCTAGTTTGCCCCCACCAATTCACTTGCGGATCCAATCCAATCGGTTGTATTACTTATCAAATCCTCTAATTCAAGATATATATTTGAGTAATTCACATATACTTCTTCATCAACAACACAACTCTCCCCCATTAGTTTTTCTGACATAACATCATAAGCAAAGGATGCATCATGCACACTCGCCGCGGAACCAATGGCCCTTAAGCCTTGTATAGAGCTGCATAACTGATCTTCCAGGGAAGAGGGAGCTCGCGGCTCCGTCTTGCCGGTGTTGACAATCTCAGACAGGAATCCAATGAGCTCAGATTGCAGTATAGACAATTGTTCAGAACCTTGGTGTCTATGTTCAACATTTGGGTTGGTGTCAATGGCCTCAAGGAAGCTAATAGGGAACTGGGATCCTAGCAATCTGTGTCTCTTAACCATGTCTACCCCATCAAGCTCCTCTTTTCTCTTTATCTTCTTCATCAATTGTTCAACCAAGGTTGGCTTTTTAACCATTCTGGTTAGGAAAAGTAGCATCTGATGCTGTTTCAACTCTGCACACCGAATCCGCTCCTCAACATTACTGAGTTCAGTATGTGAATTATCATGCTGCTGTCTCAGCTTCAGGATTTCCACTTTCAATAAGTTCTGGTCCTTCTTGAGCTCCTCAACTTCATCCTCCAGGTAAGGCTTCATGGAGTTGAAAGATCCTTGGTGCAGTTTGTTATGCTTGTGCCTCTTGATGTTCTTCAGCAAATGCTTCTTCCCTCCTTGAAATGCTTCATTTGCAAACTCCCAACGCTCTGAATCAACCTTCCTAAACCCCTGTGCCAAAATTAAAATGAACAGTTAAGTAAAGCTATCTCTTGGCATCACAAATCCAATTGCATTCATCTAAAAATATATCACTGAACAAATAAGACACTCAACTCACCACCTCGAGTAAAAACTCCAACATTCAACAATTTATGGTGTTGATAAGTGTGAAATAAATACTTCATGTGCAATAAACCTCAAGCTTTATGAAACTAACCAAATGCAACAACCCCTCCTTAGAAAAACATGAAACTAACACAATAAAATAAACATGAAATCTCAAGGTTCATTTGTTGTAATGTTATTTGAACACCTGGAATCCGGACACTTGGGCGACACCTGGTTCACGACGTACAAAATCTTGGTTAATGCAGTTCAGTGAATGGTTAACAATAAATTATGAACCCTTTACCCATTAACCAAGACCAACATACCATTAACCACGATTGCAATGATATTAACCACCCATACATCCTACATTGGTGCATATTAATTTTCTGGTGTGTTGAACTTGGTTAATGAGTACAAAGGTTCACAATTCGTCGTTAAGCAACTATTGAACTGCATTAACCAGGTGTCGCCCTGGTGTCGGATTCCGAGTGTATAAATAACATTACTATTTGTTTTATTTGTAGTTTCATATTTTCATTAGTCATTTTTATTAGTAATTACAAAAATGTCATGTTCTTTTCATTTTGTTTATGTACAAATCTTTGAAAATAAGAAATAGAAAAAATAAAATGGAAATAATATGATATTTTTGCAATTATTAATAAAATTGGAAACTAAAAGCAAAGAAAAAATGTCCTTAACTTCTGGTTAGGATTTTGTCCCTAAACTTAATTTAACTGACATGATTTTCGACTTATATACAAAAAAATTTTATACTGTCCATCAATCAAACTTGTCATGTCATTAAAAATATAGGATTCTTAGTTAACTAACTTAAAAATAGCATGATTCATAGAGTGAAAAACTTTATTGGGTGTCAAATTTAAACTCTAATATTTTAGATAACTTAAAATTTTTAATTTCTCAAAAATTATATCGGAAAATGCTTTTTTTTTTCTTCAAGGTCAAATTTGGATATTTGTGAATTTCAATTTAGATATTTATCCACTTTTTTTGTGAATTATCTCAATTTAGATATATAAGAATTATGATTCGAACCTACCACTTATTTGCTGGCGGAAGGTGCCCGATTCAACCTCAGACTACTTGATATCTACTCAAAGTTTAGGGACGTTAAATTATCCCAATCCAAACGCATCCAAAAAAAAAATTAGTGAAATGGGACTCACGTAGGTGTTAAGCTGGCGAATGAAGCTGGAAAGATTGCTGTGCTTGAAATACTTTGGGAGAATTACTTTGGAGAATTCCTCAGAATCCCAAACGACGAAACCATCGCGCGTTGCAGTCCATGACACTATCGGGTCGGATTCCGGGTCCTCCACCATCTCGAAGGTTTTTCTAACAAACGGTGCCGTATTAGTATTAATGCTTCCTCTTCCGTTTTTTTTTTAAGGTAAAACACTAATTTCAATAGATAATCCAAACATCATTACACATAGAGTGATCAGAAGCCAAAGGGCATTTCTAATCAGATCCTAACATACAACCTATCAATTTGTTCCACACACGGTCCATGACAAATAAGAAAGGAGGAGCCATAGTCTTTATCTCTATCCAGTTACGGATCATTTCTTTGACTTCTGCAAGCACATTTCGACTATATGTGGTCTCAGGTTTGTCCGAATAAACCACTTGTCTGGAGGTCAAATGATAGGTGGAGAGGATACTGATAGGCATGGTGTTAGCCACATTTGTATCTTCACATCCCATATTATTCCAAAATGCAAGACTCTTATAGGGTATTTCATCAAACACTTGGAGTGCATTACAAACTACCTATAAAAACACCCAATACAAAAGAGAGCCCACATCAATATCAGCTACAACACTAACAAACTGAGAATCTTTACCTACATCTGGTGGCTTTGGTGGAGGGTGGTTAGAGACCGGATCTGGTGGTGATGGCTCCGGTGGAGGACGTTTCTCATGGCCACAGAGGTGCGACTAGTGGGTTGGTGACGATGGCCTGATATCCGGGACAGCGGTGGGAGGCTTGATCCATGCAAGGAAACTGTGGTGGTCGGTGGCGGAGGGGGCGGAATCCATGGTGGGTGGTGGTGGTGGCACAAGGGAGAGAGGCAAGAGAGCTATGGAATGAGGAGAACGGAAGAAACCCCACAAGATGGGGGAAGAGAAGGGGAGGGGAAGGAGAAGGAACCCCACCAGATGGGGGAGGAGAGCCTCCACAGGGGAGGGGAAAGCTCCAAGGCACTGGAGAGTGAAAACCCTTCCTCTTCCGTTACTATCTTCATTTTTGGTTTCGATGTAACTACTTGATCTTCATGGGTGGGTTTTGCTGCTTCTTCAGACACCATATTTGTGCCGCTTCACAGTGTCAGTGTTCAGAAACAGTTAAAACTGTCGTTTCTGTTTTCTTGCACAATACTGCACCCCGCGCTTTTTATGCTTCATTCTCTCTATATTTATAGGTGATGAATTTGCATATTTAAAAAAATAATAAATAATAATAATGCTATAGTAAGTTGATACAATGATTAAGCATGTCCGTTGGATGGCTTCATGGATTTTAATATTTTATCATTTTTGTACTTAATTCACTCATCAGATTGGTGTGAGTTAGATTGAGTAAACCCGAAGTTACAGGAATTTAAAGTGGTGACTGTGTGCATAATGTCTATGACCAAATATCCCATGTATAATTGTGAGATTAAGGGTATATTTGCAATATTTTAAATGGATGGAGTGGAGTGGTTAATAATGGAGTGGTTAGTAATAGAATGGAGTGGAAAGTTAAAAATAACCCACTCCATTGTTTGAAAGTTTAATGAGAGAATGAAAAAAAATTCCAAACCCCCCAATTTGGAGGGTATGAAAATGATGGATTTTGGATGGAGTGGAGTGGTTTGGGTTACCATCCCATGTCATTAATGATGGAACTCCCAGACAATGTGTTAATGAATTTACACCGTGATAAGTCTTTGGCTCATCTAGTTTTATGGCTAGTATGACCATGGTTTTGTGCAAATTATATCTTATTTTCACCCAAATTAGATTAGATTGTCCTCAAGCAAGGTTCTGAGTCTCTAAAGTAGTTTTAGGTTAATTTAGCCAGTTTTGAGTCAAATAAAGCACTTATGGCTATTTCTTTGTTTTCAGGTTAAGTAGAAGTTGAGGGAATAAAGAAACAGGGGATTCGCCTCGCGAACCCAAAGCCTTGAGAACAGTAAAAATGTCATCCTTTACGGTTCGCCCGCGAATGACTCTTCGCCTCGCGACCACGAAGGATGACTGTTCCCGGAAAAATGCAAGCTCTCGGGGTTGCCTCGCGAATAACTTCTTCGCCTCGCGATAATGGAAGTCGGAAAGCATCACGGTTGGCCCACGATGTTCATAACGGGCGTAATAAGAAGACTCTTGATTCTTCGCCCGCGACCCGTTGTTCGCCTCGCGAGAATGCCAAAAGGTTGCTGACTCTTCACAATATTCGCCCGCTGAATTAGGGCTCGCCTCGCGAGTGAGCTGAATTTACGAATAATTATAAAAGGTCATTGCGGATGAGATAGGAAGAACACTTTTGCTTCTCCATAGTTTTACATATTTTCTGTGTTTTTATTTTGTTATTGTCATGGAGAACTAATTTCGTAGATTAGTCTACTGTAATCGAATTCCAATACACTTGAGGTTTTGTAATTCCTATTTTATTTGCTTTTCCCTTTTTGATACCGTATTATACATTTCTGTTTGTTATTTCAGGAGTGTATAGTACTGTGTTAATTCATTTCGGTGATGTTATGTTCCTATACTTAATCGCGTTTGTTATTTCGCGTGTGTTCATTCATGTTCGTTAGTTCATGAGGGCTTAACCCCGTTTGTTATTTCGGGAATAGGAACATATATCCGTAGTAGCGATTTCGTTGTTAATTGTTGCTACAACCAAAAGGGGATTAGAATCTGCTTAGGGCTTGGAATTACATGAACCAATGATAGTTGGGAATTCGAGAACAGTAGATTAATCGTTGTTTGCTACTTGATAATCTCTTTGAACTGCCCTGTTTTAAATGCTTTGTTTTGCTTGTTACTTATTTGCATCCCAAACCAAACCCCCCCCCCCCCCCCCCCCAAAAAAAAAAAACTTATTTTTGTGAAAAATAACACTTTAAGAGTCCTTGTGAGACGACATCCGAGTTGTCGCCCTAACTACATTTTTAAAACCCGCTCGTTCTTTTTTGGCGTGTGCGCGACAACACGTTCAAAAATTGGCGCCGTTGCCGGGGACTCTTATTTGTTATTTTTCCATTTTTTTTTCTTTCTTTCTTTTCTTTTTCTTTTATTTTCGTTTTTGTTTTGAATTGGTCTGGCTACTAGGTCTAATTGCCCTGAATTGTGTGATTTTGACCCGGAAATTGAAAGAACACTGCACACACTCCGTAGAGAATTTCGGGCTAGCACTAGTAGTGATTCGAATTCTAAAACTGTTTTTGAAAACATGGGAGACCAAAGGACATTAAGACAGACTTACGCCACGATGTTAACTATAATGGATTGTGTATTTCATATCCTGGTGCTTGATACTCCTTTTGAATTAAAATCTGGTTTCATTCACTTGTTGCCAAAGTCTAATGGTCTTGCGGTGAGGATCCACACAAGCACTTGAAGGAATTCCAAGTTGTGCTGCTCCACAACCTCGAGGTCGAGAGGAGTAGCGAGGATAGCATCAAGTGAAAGCTTTTTCCGTTCTCACCCGGGGAGCTGCAAAGGATTGGCTGTTATATCTTGAGCCCAACTCTATCACCACCTGGAATGATTTGAAAGGGTTTTCCTAGAAAGATATTTTCCTGCTTCAAGAGCTGCGTCAATAAGGAAAGAAATATGTGGCATCAGGCAAGGGAATGAGTCGTTGGCTGAATATTTGGAAAAGATTCAAGCATTGGGTATCAGTTGCCCCCAGCATCAGATTTCTGAACAAACTCTTTATCCAGTACTTTTATGAAGGATTACTACAGATGGATAGGGAATCTTTTGGATGTTGCTAGTGGGGGAGCGCTTGTTGATAAGACCCCATTGCTGCGCCAAGCAACTCATTGAGAATATGTCCACTGAATTCCCAGCAGTTTACTACCAGAAGAAATTCAGTTGAGACAAGAGGTGTGCATGAGGTCCATAGTTCCTCTTCCAACCAGGCCCTTGAAAATAGAATGGATGAGCTCACTTCTTTTGTAAGGCAATTGGCAATAGACAGGGTTCAGCCTGCAAGGTTATGTGGCATATGCAATTCTCCTGAGCACCCATATGATCCATGCCCCATCCAGAGAGAAGAGTTCGTCAGTGAAGCGCCTCAAGCTTATGCAGTAAATCCCTATAATCAAGGAAACAGTCAGAACCGGTACAACACTCCAGACCTCTCTACAAATAGGTACCATCCCAATTGGAGGAATCATCCTAATCTTCGGTATGGGAACTCATCCCAACAACAACCGATGGCACCTCAGAATCCTCCTCAAGTGACTACATCTGCACCTTCTGGACCTTCACTGGAGGACATGCTCAAGCAAATGACTTCGCAATTGACTTCACAAATGACTGCACAAATGACTACTTTTTTCCAGCAGCAAGTCGGACAGTTCCAGGCCTCACAGGCACAGTTTCAGCAGCGAACAGATGCTAGCATTCAAGATTTGAGGACACGGATTGGACAGCTGGCCACATCCATGAATAACATACAGCAAGCTCAAGGGACAACCCAGCTGCCGGCACAACCAGTGATAAATCCCAATGCCTCCAACCCTAATGTGAGTGCCATTTCTCTGAGATCTGGAAGAGTTGTTGAGGCCACCTCTGGAAAGGATGAAGAAATTATTGAGGTAACTCCCCGAGCCTCTCTTGTTGAAGTTGAAGTTGAGAAAGTGTACAGACCACCAATCCCCTTCCCACACAGAGTTCAAAAAAATAAGAAGATTGGTGGTGAAGACAAGGAGAGGGAAATTTTAGATGTGTTCAGAAAGGTAGCTGTGAATATTCCCCTTCTAGATGTGATCAAGCAGGTGCCCAAGTATGCCAAATTTCTGAAGGATCTATGCACCAACAAGAGGAAGTTGAAGAATAATGAGAGAGTTGATTTGGGCAGAAATGTTTCAGCTCTTATCCAGTCTAAGCCTGCACCAGAAAGAGTTGTTGTTATAACCCCTACTCAGGCATTACCACAGAAGTGCAAGGATCAAGGCACATTTACTATTCCATGCACTATTGGGGATAGAAGATTTGAAAATTGCATGCTGGATTTGGGAGCATCCATAAATGTCATGCCCACATCTATTTTTAATAACCTTGATCTTGGGCCATTGCAGTATACCGGTCTCACCATCCAGTTGGCTAACAGGACCAGTGCCCGCCCCATGGGAATGGTAGAAGATGTGCTGGTGCAAGTTGATGAGCTAATTTTCCCTGCTGACTTCTACATCCTAGACATGGCAGGGGAGACACATTCCAGTAGATCACCTATAATCTTGGGCAGACCATTCATGAAGACAGCCAAGACTAAAATTGATGTGAATGATGGGACCATGTCTATGGAGTTTGGTGATATTGTGGCAAAGTTCAACATCTTTGATGCTATGAAACACCCACTGGAGGAGCACTCGATTTTCCAATTAGAGTTGCTTTCTGAGATCATTGATGATACCCATGAGGACCTTGTTTCAGATTTTCCATTTATTTCTGGTTTTGATGATTTATATTCATGTACTAACTGATCTTGACACTAACCCGTGTCTTTGTTTGTCTTTGAGTTTCTTGATTCAACCTTGCAGGGTGATAGTGATAGTGAGAGTGAAGTTGTCTGTTCAGTAGAAGTCCTTGACATCATGGCTACTCCCAATGTACCATCCGTTGAGCAGCCACCCTCCCTAGAGCTCAAGCCACTTCCTGGGAACCTGAAGTATGCCGACCTGGAGACGAATGAAAAACTTCCAGTCATCATTTCCTCCAGCCTTGACTCTGACCAGGAAGCAAAACTATTGGAGGTTCTGAAGAAACACAAGAGGGCTATTGGGTGGACCTTAGCTGACATTCCAGGAATTAGCCCCTCCAGATGTATCCACAGAATTCTATTGGAGGATGGAGCTAAACCAGTGAGGCAGGCCCAAAGGCGGCTAAACCCATTGATTCTGCACGTGGTGAAAAAAGAGGTGACTAAACTTCTGCAGGCAGGTATTATATACCCCATCTCTGATAGTACTTGTGTAAGTTCGGTGCAAGTTGTACCCAAAAAGTCCGGTCTCACAGTAGTTAGAAATGATAATAATGAGCTTGTACCTACTAGAGTCCAGAATAGCTGGCGAGTCTGTATAGATTATAGGAAGTTGAACCAGGCCACCAGAAAGGATCACTTTCCTTTGCCGTTCATAGATCAGATGCTGGATCGGCTGGCTGGTAAATCTCATTATTGTTTTCTTGATGGCTTTTCCGGGTATTTCCATATCCATATTGCCCCTGAGGATCAGGAAAAGACCACTTTCACGTGCCCCTTCGGTACGTTTGCCTATAGGAGGATGCCATTTGGCCTTTGTAATGCTCCTGGCACCTTCCAAAGATGCATGCTTAGCATTTTTACTGAATTCATTGAAAATTGCATGGAGGTGTTCATGGATGACTTCACTGTATATGGCTCCTCATTTGATGCATGTCTGCATAGTCTGAGTTTAGTTCTACAAAGATGCATTGAGACTGATCTGATTTTGAACTATGAAAAATGTCACTTTATGGTAGAACAGGGGATTGTTTTGGGTCATGTTATTTCTAAAGAGGGTATTTCAGTAGATCCTGCAAAAATTGATGTGATTTCTTCATTGCCTTACCCATCTTGCGTACGCGAGATCCGTTCTTTTCTTGGACATGCAGGTTTCTACAGGCGCTTTATAAAGGACTTCAGCAAGATAGCTCTGCCATTGTCAAACCTGCTGAAGAATGATGCCATGTTTCAGTTTGATGAAAATTGCAAGAAGGCATTTGACTACCTGAAAAGAGCATTGACCTCTACCCCCGTAATCCAGCCCCCAGACTGGACACTCCCTTTTGAGCTCATGTGTGATGCTTCCAATTTTGCTGTGGGAGCGGTTCTGGCACAAAGGGTGGGCAAGGTTGCCCATGTAATTCATTATGCTTCTAGGACATTAGATGCTGCACAATCAAATTACACCACCACTGAGAAAGAACTGCTAGCTGTTGTGTTTGCACTTGATAAATTTAGGTCTTATTTGCTAGGTTCAAAAGTCATTGTTTTCACTGACCATGCAGCTCTGAAGTACCTGTTAAAGAAACCAGAAGCTAAGCCGAGATTGATCCGGTGGATGCTTTTGCTCCAAGAATTCAATGTGGAGATAAAAGACAGGAGTGGAGCTGAAAATTTGGTAGCCGATCACTTGAGCCGAATAGCAAGGGATGAGGATCCCTCTCCCATCCAAGATGATTTCCCTGATGAGAGGCTTCTACACCTGTATGGGGTAACCCCCAGTTTCTTTGACATAGTAAACTTTCTTGTTGCTGGTATTGTTCCTGCAGGTACAAGTAGATCCAAGCTCCACAAGCTCAAGAGCGATGCAAAGTACTATGTGTGGGATGATCCGTACCTTTGGAAGTTTTGCAGTGATCAGGTTATTCGGAGGTGTGTTCTCGATCATGAGACAGAGTCCATCTTGCACTTCTCTCATGCCTCTCAAGTTGGAGGACATTTTGGACCACAGAGGACGGCAAGAAAAGTCCTGGATTCTGGGTTCTACTGGCCCACAATTTTTAGAGATGCCTATGAGGTCTACAGAAATTGCAAGGAATGTCAAACAATAGGCCCTGCCATCACTCGTAGGAGTGAGATGCCTCAGCAGCCCATGCTTTTTTGTGAGGTTTTTGATGTGTGGGGAATTGATTTCATGGGTCCTTTCCCTCCTTCTTTTGGTTTTCTGTATATTCTTTTGGCTGTTGACTATGTTTCAAAGTGGGTGGAAGCAATCCCCACTAGGACTAACGATGCTAAAGTTGTTTCCAAATTTGTTAGATCCAACATTTTTTGCAGGTTTGGCATACCTAAGGCTATCATCAGTGACCAGGGCACTCACTTCTGCAACCGAACCATGGAAGCCTTACTCAGAAAATATGGAGTTGTGCATAGAGTTTCCACTGCTTACCATCCCCAGACCAATGGTCAGGCTGAGATATCAAACAGGGAGATCAAGCAGATTCTAGAGAAGATGGTGCAGCCGAATAAAAAGGAATGGAGCTGCCGTCTGGAAGACACACTGTGGGCTCAGAGGACCGCTTTCAAGACGCCTATAGGAATGTCCCCCCTTTGGCTTGTATTTGGTAAGGCATGTCATCTCCCGGTGGAAGTTGAGCACCGTGCATATTGGGCAGTAAAGTGTTGTAACTTGGAAATGAAGAAAGCTGGAGTTCCTGTGGATGCTAATGTTGAGGAGCTCTCCTTGGAAGTTCCCACCTACACTGACACTTGATCAGGGAGTTTCCTTTCCTTCCCCTCACTCTGATTTCATAGTTATGTTGTTTCATTGGGGACAATGTATATTTTAAGTGTGGGGGAGGGAACTAGTTGTAGTTTTGTTTTGTCTTGTTTCTTTTCTTTTAGCTCTTGAATAAATTGTGTTAAGTCTTATGTTGGCAAGTTTGCTGGATTTTGATTGATTTTGCACAGATTGATTGCATGATTGATGTGATGATCCCCCCTAGGTTGAATTTTTTTTTGAAAAGTGATCCCCATGTGATTAAAAACCGAACTTTGAGATTTTGTTGTGATGGAATGATTTATGATAAGTTTGGGGTGAAGGGAAACACACACTAGGGATAGAATCTCTGTCAAACAATTTGCATGAATGTCCAGGTGAGGATTTGAGCCTCCAACATGTTTTTAACTGTGTGAATCACTTTCAAGTTGCACTTTCCTGAATTTGCTTGAATCTCTTTATGGTTTGCATGTTTATGTGTTTGCTTCAGATGATTTAGGCATTTTCTTTGTAAATAGCTACTTAGCCTAAAAATAACCATCCCTAATGCATGTTCCCTAGTTAGCCCCATTGAGCCTAATTAGCCTGTTAATTCTTGATAACCTAATGTTATGAGCTCAAAATCTGGAAAAACATGTTAACCCGATCTTAGGATTAAGAGAGCATGGAATCTTAGAAAGAGAATGGGTGCAAGAAACTAAGTTTGGGGTGGCTACAAGGTGTGATGTGTTGTTTGGGATTGAAAAAGTAAAAAAATATAATAAAAAGGTTGGAGCCAAAGGCCAAGAAAAAAAAAAGTATCAGAAAAAAGGCTGTAGTCACCCAAGGCAAAAAGATGAATGAGAAAAGGAACTTGAGTGGAATTTCAATGTTTTGAAGTGCTTCATGCTCTCTTAGTTCCTAGGGTCCTCAGCCTAGTTCCTTTGTATATCCTACCCTTAGTCAGGCCCCATTACAACCATAAAAGACCTTTTGATGTTGCATGCATGTTTTCTGTGGGAACTATTTTGAGATGAAAATCAAATTTATGGGAAGTGCTTCTGAAAGGTGAATTGAGGGAAATGTTGTTAGCCTGACACAAACTGAGCGATTGAGTGAACACTAAATGCCCTTGTGAGGAAGGCAGTTGTTTGAATTTGGTGATTTCCCTCTTGTGTGTAACTTGGATCCCCTGCTTAGATTAATGATTGTTTGAATGATGAAATTCTCAATTGTTTAGAATAAATGATTGTGGGGATTACTTTGCTTGAAAGGGGGGGACATTGAAGAAAACTGTTTTGATGAAACTGCTTGAATTTGTGCAAGGTTGATTGAATCTTTTAAGCTTGCCAGGTCTTGAGTCTTTTTGATTTTTGAGTTGTAGTTTGCTTGGGGACAAGCAAAGTTTAAGTTTGGGGTATTTTGATAAGCCTCTGGCCCATCTAGTTTTATGGCTAGTATGACTAGGGTTTTGTGCAAATTATATCTTATTTTCACCCAAATTAGATTAGATTGTCCTCAAGCAAGGTTCTGAGTCTCTAAAGTAGTTTTAGGTTAATTTAGCCAGTTTTGAGTCAAATAAAGCACTTATGGCTATTTCTTTGTTTTCAGGTTATGTAGAAGTTGAGGGAATAAAGAAACAGGGGATTCGCCTCGCGAGAGTTTCCTCGCCTCGCGAACCTGAAAGCCAGCAGAACAGTAAAAATGTCATCCTCTCTGGTTCACCCCGCGAACAGCTCTTCGCCTCGCGACCCTGAAGGATGACTGTTCTAGAAAAAATGCAAGCTCTCGGGGTCGCCTCGCGATAATGGAAGTCAGAAAGCATCACGGTTGGCCCCTGATGTTCATAACGGGCGTAATAAGAAGACTCTTCAGTTCTTCGCCCCGCGACCCGTTGTTCGCCTCGCGAGAATGCCAAAGGTTGCTGACTCTTCACAATATTCGCCCCGCGAATTAGGGCTCGCCTCGCGAGTGAGCTGAATTTCTGAATAATTATAAAAGGCTGTTCTGGACAGATAGGAAGAACACTTTTGCTTCTCCATAGTTTTACATATTTTGTGTTTTTTTTTCGTTATTGTCATGGAGAACTAATTTCGTAGATTAGTCTACTGTAATCGAATTCCAATACACTTGAGGTTTTGTAATTCCTATTTTATTTGCTTTTCCCTTTTTGATACCGTATTATACATTTCTATTTGTTATTTCAGGAGTGTATAGTACTGTGTTAATTCATTTCGGTGATGTTATGTTCCTATACTTAATCGCGTTTGTTATTTCGCGTGTGTTCATTCATGTTCGTTAGTTCATGAGGGCTTAACCCCGTTTGTTATTTCGGGAATAGGAACATATATCCGTAGTAGCGATTTCGTTGTTAATTGTTGCTACAACCGAAATGGGATTAGAATTTGCTTAGGGCTTGGAATTACATGAACCAATGATAGTTGGGAATTCGAGAACAGTAGATTAATCATTGTTTGCTACTTGATAATCTCTTTGAACTGCCCTGTTTTAATTGCTTTGTTTTGCTTGTTACTTATTTGCATCCCAATCCAAACCCCCCCCCCCCCCCAAAACTTATTTTTGTGAAAAATAACACTTTAAGAGTCCTTGTGAGACGACATCCGAGTTGTCGCCCTAACTGCATTTTTAAAACCCGCTCGTTCTTTTTTGGCGTGTACGCGACAGCGCGTTCACACCGCTCCATTACTAATCACCGTACTCCATTACTAATAATCCTACTCCATCCTCCCAAACATAGCCTAATGCTCGAGTCGAGAGTGGTGATTAGGTAAAACTCTCCTCAAAATGACAATTTCAAAATTTGAACATCTGATCTTACAAGTAAAATTCGTTCGGAAATATAGTTTACAATTATTACAACCAACTACTTTTGGTTAAAATTTGAAATACCTTGAATTGATATACCATATAAGTAAATATTAAGAATTTAAAACATCATACGTTAATATGCTAGAAAAGTAAATAATTTTTTTTATAAGCCAAAAAATATATTGATTAAAGTATAAGGGAGGACCCATGTAAGTACAACACTGTGTAAACAAGTTAGACACCAGTATTGATATTACAAAGACTTACCGACCCAACAAAAAGACATGGAATTGATATATAAATAATATGAAATTGAAAATGTAATGAACCGATGTACTTTAAAAAATATATATAAATGGCAAAATTTTACAGTACAGTAAGCCCATGCACTAAACAATGAAATGACAGATTCAAGCATTTGCTATCTTTCCTACTCCATCGAGAACCATAGCTTGGTTGAAGAGAAAAAAATGGAAGATATAATTACATATTATATTAAATGATAATTATAATTATTTTTAATTAATGCAATTCTCTCCTACTAGAATTGTAATATTAAAAAGGACTACATAGTATAACCCAAAATCTCATTGTATAAAATCACAACACACTGATCGAATATATTTTCTCACATTGCACTCTCTACATTATCTCACTTTAGAAGCTCTTAATTTTTGAAGGGGTTATAAGGTTGATTTGGTGACTGGGGTGAGAGAGTCAAGGAGTAGAGTGATAAGGAGTTTGAATGTTCAAACTTCATCCACTAACAAAATACTAACATTAACACGAGCATCTCCCAGTAAAAAAAATTCTTAATTTTTTGGATGCATTTGAATTGATGTTGAGTTTAACGTCAACTCAAATCCAACGTCGGTGACACTCTGGATTGAAGTTGATCATTTCAAAACACACATTTAGTTGTTGCATACATCTTTTGAATCTATATCTATATAATTACTAAGCATCATCCAACTTTTTACTGTAGATGAATAGTAGATTGGGTTGTATTATTTTATTCATAAACAATCCATCATTTTATATTACTTTATTTACTTATATTTTTATTTAATAATTTTTTTAACTTAGTTTTATCATTACAATTCCACCTCTCTCACCAAAGTTTTTTTTCTCATTGAATTATTTTATGATATTATAATAAATATATTTGAAATTAATATAATTATTTTAATTTTTAGATATTTTAAAAATAACTTTTGTAAATTATTTTTATGAACAAAATTCAAAATCATAATTTTTAATATTTTCCTCTCTCGTCTATAATTAATATAAACATTTTTTTTCGTCTCAAGTTTTTCTACCAGTTTTATTTTTTCATTTTCTTGCTATATGTGACTGTACATATATAAACACATTTTCTTACTATATATTAGAGATGCTGATAAATTTTGATTTTTTTAATTTTGGCTTAATTGTACTTTTGATCCATGTACTTTTGATCCCAATAGTCAAGACTTATCAAATTCTCAAAATATTTATATTGTTAGGAAACTTGACTGTGATTGAGATGAGATGAGATGATTGACAAGCACATTGTTGTCTCGGAAAAGTAAACTTTGGACAAAAGTTAATATATGACTGTGGATGCTCTGTTAAATGAATATGGTGGTTTCTTCTTTGTAGATAGTTATGGTCGAAAAACTTTCCTTTGGAAAATTTTGTTCTACCAATTATTATTTTTTTATATAAAAAAATGATAGCAAGTGAGCAACCACTCCGCACCGGATCAGCCACTAACATTATTCTCAATGTTGCTTCCAGCGGGATTTCTAAACATCATCCAACTGTTTGCGGTAGATGAATAGTATACTGGGTTGTATTATTTTATTCATAAATAATCCATCATTTCATATTACTTGATTTACTTATATTTTTATTTAATAAGTTTTTTTAACTTAGTTTTATCATTACAATTCCACCTCTCTCACCAAAGTTTTTTTTCTCATTGATTTATTTTATGATATTATAATAAATATGCTTGAAATTAATATAATTATTTTAATTTTTAGATATTTTAAAAAATAACTTTTGTAAATTATTTTTATGAACAAAATTAAAAATTATAATTTTTAATATTTTTATCTCTCATCTACAATTAATATAAACATTTTTTTTGGTCCCAAGTTTTTTCTACCAGTTTTGTTTTTTCATTTTCTTGCTATATGTGACTGTGCATAAACTCATTTTCTTGCTATATATCAAAGGTGCTGATAAATTTTGATTTTTTAAATTTTGGCTTAATTGTACTTTTGATCCCAATAGTCAAGACTTATCAAATTGTCACAATATTTATATTGTTAGGAAACTTGACTGTGGTAGAGATGAGATGATTGACAAGCACATTGAGTGTCTCGGAAAAGTAAACTTTGGACAAAAATTAATATATGATGAGATTGTGGATGCTGTGTTAAATGAATATGGTGGTTTCTTCTTTATAGATAATTATGGTCGGAAAACTTTCCTTTGAAAGACTTTGTTCTACCAATTTCATTCTTTTTTTTTTTACAAAAAATGGTGGCAAGTGAGCAACTACTCCGCACCGGGTCGGTCACTAACATTATTCTCAATGTTGCTTCCAGCGAGATTTCTTCTCTTCTATTGTTTGGGGAGGACAACTCATTCACAATTTGCTATTTTTCTCATTGATATAAATATCCCCCCCCCCCTCCCCCCCTCCCCCCAAGTTTTTTTACCAGTTTTATTTTTTCATTTTCTTGCTATATATCAGAGGTGTTGATAAATTTTTATTTTTATTATTTTGATTTAATTATACTTTTGATCCATGTACTTTTGATCCCAATAGTCAAGACTTATCAAATTTTCAAAATATCTATAATGTTAGGGAACGAACTTGAGTGTGATAGAGATGAGATGGTTGACAAGCATGGTGATTGTCTCGGAAAAGTAAACTTTGGACAAAAATTAATATATGATTGTGAATGCTCTCTTAAATGAATATGGTGGTTTCTTCTTTGTAGATAGTTATGGTCGAAAAACTTTTCTTTGGAAGACTTTGTTCTACCAATTTCATTCTTTTTTTTATACACAAAAAATGGTGACAAGTGAGCAACCTTTTCACACCGGGTCGGCCACTAACATTATTCTCAATGTTGCTTCCAGCGGGATTTCTAAGCATCATCCAACTGTTTGCTGTAGATGAATAGTATATTGGGTTGTATTATTTTATTCATAAATAATCCATCATTTCATATTACTTGATTTACTTATATTTTTATTTAATAAGTTTTTTTATCTTAGTTTTATCATTACAATTCCACCTCTCTCACCAAAGTTTTTTTTCCTATTGATTTATTTTATGATATTGTAATAAATATACTTGAAATTAATATAATTATTTTAATTTTTAGATATTTTAAAAAATAACTTTTGTAAATTATTTTTATGAACAAAATTCAAAATCATAATTTTTAATATTTGTCTCTTTCATCTACAAATAATATAAACATTTTTTTTTTCGTCTCAAGTTCTTTCTACCAGTTTTGTTTTTTCATTTTGTTCCTATATGTGACTGTGCATAAACACATTTTCTTGCTATATATCAAAGGTGCTGATAAATTTTGATTTTTTAAATTTTGGCTTAATTGTACTTTTGATCTATATACTTTTGATCCCAATAGTCAATATTTATCAAATTGTCACAATATTTATATTGCTAGGGAACTTGACTGTGATAGAGATGAGATGATTGACAATCACATTGATTGTCTCGGAAAAGTAAACTATGGACAAAAATTAATATATGATGAGATTGTGGATGCTGTGTTAAATGAATATGGTGGTTTCTTCTTTGTAGATAATTATGGTCGGAAAACTTTCCTTTGAAAGACTTTGTTCTATCATTTTCATTCTTTTTTTTATACAAAAAATGGTGGCAAGTGAGCAACCACTCCGCACCGCACTAGTGGAAATAATGTAATCTACGGGAACGTTTTACGTCAGTTGACCATATGTTTGACGTTAAAAATGAGGCGGTGGCAGTTTTGTAAATATTAAATCACTATTTGCGTCAGTTGTTTAATGAACTGGCGTTAAAAGTGATTTGAAAGAATTATTAACACTTTTAACGTCAGTTGTTTATACAACTGACGTTAAAAGTGTGATTTTTACTTCAGTTAAATAAATAATTGACGTAAATAATCCTATATTTCTATCTGAAACTCATTCCTATCTTTCTTTCGTTGTCATCTCCATGTTGTCACTCTTAACGCAGATCACTCCATATATAGTGCAGTTTATTTCTAATCTTTTTTTTAAACATGTTTATTTTTAATCTTAATTAATTAGCTTGAATTAATAAACAAATTCTTGTGCAAATTAAAATAAATAAACACTTAACATAAAACAAGTTATATGTATAATCAAATCGTATCTCATTGAAGCAATTCATAAGTTACAATTACATGATTAAAAGATAAAAAAATTCTGCAACATAGCCCTAAAATATAAAAAAGTTTCTGCTTCAACGTCATTTTCTTCACAGTCATGTGTCCTCAGAAACTCCAATGGATGCATCTCCTCCCTCACTTGAATTCCTTGATGCTCCATCTGAATCCACAGTCACTTGCTGCCAAAGCAGAGTGAAGGGGATCGATGAAGGGGATGAAATAAAGTGAGAGAATCACATTACGTGATTCACCCAACCTTACCATCCATGTTACGTGATTTACTCAACCTCGGAAGTTTTTTGACCATTAAGACAGAGACCTTTAAGTCTAGGTATAGGAAGAAATAACAAAAGTCTCAAATATGATAGACCCATATAAGTGTGAAGGAATAGAAAACGCACGAAATATAGAGGAAAAGAAGAGGGGGGGTGTATTACAGACTGATACAGAAGAATGATACTTTATATAGAGAAGAGAGACTACCTGATTTTCTTCAAAGTACTGATCTATAAACTTAATGCTCATTAGGAGGATTAAGTTACAAGGTGCATGGGTAAGTAGCACAACAGTCAAAGGAATGAACGTTTTTGCAGAAACTTATACACTTTTAATGTCAGTTGTCTTCAACAACTGACGTCAAAAGTGTTTTTAAAATAAAAAATATTTATTTTTAACGTCAGTTGTTTGTAACAACTGATGTTAAAAATCATTTATGTAACGTCAGTTGTTTTAAACAAACTGACGTTAAATACTTTTTTAAAGATGGTTTTTAATTATAACGTTTACACCCGCTCGCCTTCTTCACTTCGCTCTGTACGTCTCTGTTCTTATCTTTTCATCACGCTCACTCTCACTCGCACTCTGACCTAATCGCGAGCTCCTCTCCACCGTAACCACCGTGAGGGCTTCTTCGCCACCACCGTGAGGTACACTCTTAACCTTAACTCTGTCTTTCTCGCTCAATATTCTTTGCAATAACTTGACATCTCTCTTTCCCCTTCCCGCGCACTAACTCTCATTGTCCCTCTACTCTCAGTAACCACATCGAACGTTGACCACCACTCGAGCTCCCCTCCCCACCACCTCGCGAGCACCTATTTCTGGTGAGTCTTTAGGGCACATTTTTTTATTTTTGGTTTTGAGTGTATGTTGAAACTGTAGTCTCTGTAGTTGAAACTTGAAACTGTGAGTTTGAGTTGTTTGGAATTTTTCTATTTCTGGTCGTGGGTTTTGTGTTTTCTCTTGTTTTTCTTCTGCTATCATGACCTATTTCAAAATGGGAAGAAATTTAGAGTTCCTTGTAGCATGTGACATCAACAATATATTGCTCATTGGAATTCTGCTTTGTTAATTTATCTTCATCTGCTTATTTCTTTTGTCTTAAGAAACCTGAAAATGGTGTAAATTTGAAATAATTTTTAAACTCCTTGGATATATGTTATGTATATCTACAGAACCTATCTAGTTATGGATCGTAGTTGGATGGTTTGTAAGCGCACTAGTGCTGAGAATTTGAAGGGGGTGGGAGAATTTATAGAATTAGCTCAAAGGAATGTTCCTAATAGTAATGGAATGTTCTATTGTCCTTGTGTCAATGTTGAGTCACCGGCAAGTGTACCGGGTCGTCGCAAGTAATAAAATAAACACGGTAAGTAATTACCGAGGTCGAACACAAGAATTGGGCTACCAATTCGACTAATTCGCGACAAATTCGATAAGTTGGTCAAGTAACAGCAAATGGTTGAGAAAATAGGATCGCACCTCAAATTAACAATTCAAATAAAGTTATAGTATTTAAATCTGAATTTAAAACATCTAAGGTCACAATTCCACCTACCCAATCATGCATAGTACCCAAGTGATGATGTTTTCCTCCCTAAGTTCAATTACAATGTCAACCAGGACCCCCAAATTCTCCTAAATCCACTGTCGTGCTCAATAGGACGTATTCAACGATTGAGTTAGTTACTTACTAGGTCTCATAACCCAATCATCAAACTCTATTAAATCTGGTTCCTATAAGGTTGCACCGATCTCCTATTCACTCTCGTGCAATAGTCGATCGATGATTCCAATTTAAGTTCTAAAACGTGAATTGCCTCCTAAGCCTCAACACGTTTAACTAGTCAATCACGCAAGCATATGATCAACACAACAAATTCAGAATTGGAAAACCCTATTGAGAAAAGGGAGAGAAACATACATCACATCGAACCTACACCGCCATGGGTGGTTTCATTGTTCCCTTAGACGAGGGGATTAGTTCCTCATGCTCGTAACAACGCACAAGCAATCGGCCATAATCACCATTGTAAAATAGGAAAACAAAAGAAGGAGACGTAGCTCCAGAGAACAAGAATTTCATCCCAAAACGCTACAAACACTGGAGAACCAAAAGTTCCTGTTTCTGCCCTAAAACAGTAATATATAGAGTTCAGATTCTGCGCACGCTCGCCAGGCGAGCAGCCTCTCACGACGCGAATATTAAAAATGGCACCCTTTCAAATTGGACTCTTGCGAGGCGAGAGGATGTTTCGCGAGGCGAGACTTCAAATCCTAGTCTGTCACGGTCGTGACCTTCGTCACGGCTAGGCCGTGATGGTCTCTATCCTTCAGGGTCTTCAGTCTTCGCGAGGTGAGTAGCCTCTCGCGGGGCGAGACAGAAATGATGACTGTTGCTGCTCAACTGGTTTTCAGGCTCGCGAGGCGAGAAGCCTCTCGCGGGGCGAGTATCTCCAGAATGGCAATTTCCACTGTTTTCTTGACTCGAAGTGCTTCCCCTTTAACCTGAAACTATAAAATAGCAGTAAATGCTTTATTTGACTCAAAATTAGCTAAAATATCCTAAAACTGCTCAAAAGACTCAAAATGTTTCGTGAGGACAATTAAATCCAAATTTGGGCGCAAACGAGATTGAACTCGAATAATTAGCACATAAACCACAGTCTTACTAGTTATAAAACTAGATAAGCCAGAGGCTTATCAAAACACCCCAAACTTAAACCTTGCTTGTCCCCAAGCAAGCTAAAACTCAAAAAGACTCAAGACTTGGCAAGCTTAAAGGATTCAATCAATTTCGCACAAATTTCATGCAATCTTAACAAAACAGTTTTTTTTTCAATCATTTCCCCCCTTACATCAATGTAATCCCCACATTCATTTACTTTAAACAATTGATAACTTCATCATTCATGCAGTCATTAATCTAAATTGAGGATCAAAGTTACACACAAAAGGGAGATCACCAATCTCAAACAATTGCCTTCCTCACAAGGGCATATAATATTTCACTCATTCGCTCAATTTGTCTAGGCTATCAACTTTTCACTCAATTTCACATTCCAAGAGCACTTCCCATGAATTTGATTTTCATCTCAAAAATAGTTCCCACGAAAACATGCATGCAACATCAAAATGTCTTTTAAAGGTTGTAGTGGGGCCTGGCGAAGGGTAGGATATTCAAGGATACTAGGCTTAAGTCCATAGAAACTAAGAGAGCATGAGCATTTTGACACATCTTCCACTCAAATTCCTTTTTCCATTTTTTTTTGTCTCGGGTGACTAAAGCCTTTTCCTTGCTAAGTTTTTTGTTTTGCCCCTTTTCTTTTGGCAATTTTTTTTTCCTTTTTTCTTTTTGCCTTGGTGTTGCGTGATTTTTAAGATAAAGGCAAGTGCACCTCGTCGCAATCAAGTAATACGGTGGTAAGACCGGTTATCGTATCCACAGGGATTGGTTGTCAATTACCAATTCACAAACTTAACAACTATCTAGACTAAACTATGGTATGAGATATCAAAACAGAAAACAAAGCAATACAATATTTTTGGTCTTTTTGGACTTTTAACAAACACTTGGAGTGCAGAATTTACAAATGGTTGAGATTGTCAGGTTTAGACTACACTAATCCTCCCTTGATTGCAATGAAATGGCTAACAACACAAGTCCTAATTCAATTATGCCAATCAAGCCTTTTCTAAAGTACTCAAGCCTAATGTCTTAGGTGCATTGAGCCTAAAACCCCAAATTAAACCCTAATGTCTTAGGTGGATTAATCTGAGATTTTGCATTAAGTCAAGACTTATAAGATTGCAAGCAGCCAACACCTATGTCTAGATTCTTGGACTACTTGGCATATGATTCATGAGCATGCCTTAACACCAACCTTTCAGTTATCTATCAAAGCAACATATCATTCCTATGGGTAGCTAATCCAAGGAAAGCATTAAGCACAGAATCACATACTCATAAAGAAATATAAACTTGTATTGAAATCAAATCAATTAACAATCAAGTTCAGAAAAGCTACATCTAAACCCAACAATGGGGGAATTAGCTATACATGATAAATTCTACAAAAGAGAAAGAGAGAAGAGAGGAAGAAAACTTCATGACGAATCCTTCAATCTCCTTCCAATCCAAGAGCAGAGAGATGTCATCTTTAAGGTCCCAGCCTTCCCCCAGCCATCAACCCTCTTTAGGGTTTCCAAGCCTCTGCAAAAAGTCCCCTTTTTCTGTCTGCTGTGCTGTTATTTATAGATCCATCGCGCGTCACGGCCGTGATGTCTATCACGGCCAGGCCGTGACGCTTTCTGTCCAAGGCGTGTCTTCAAGTTTTTGACTCTTGCGAGGCGAGAGAAGTGTTCGCGACGCGAGCCCTCATTTTCTGGTTGGTCACGGCCGTGATGTCTGTCACGGCCAGGCCGTAGTGATCTCGACTTTTGCCTTCTTCTCTGCTTGATCACGGCCGTGATGGTCATCACGGCCAGGCCGTGATAGGCTCTGTTTGGCTCGTATTCTTCTCTTTTTAAGCTCCAAAATCATCCAAGCTTCATTATAGCCAAATATGCACAGTTTTCCTTCAATTTCTGCAAAACAACACACAGAAACCACCTTCACCCGTTCCAAGGTAAAAACTAATAAAAACAAACTAAAAATGCCTAAACTATATGCAAATGCATGCAGAAATGTACATGGAAAATGAGGTGAAATCACACTCATCAAACCACCCCAAGCTTAAGACTTTGCTTGTCCTCAAGCAAAAACCAAGGCCAGAAGAATAAACAGAACATTGATAGTGAACTAAGAACCCGAGTAAATGATCCAAGTAATAGGCAATTCAAACAATTTAGCAAGAGACAATCAATTCAAGTCCAATTAGAGGCTTAGGTTCCTTAGACTCATGTTCTCACTGATTTGGGCACTCTTTCTCACATGAAGCTCACCCCAAGCTTGTTCATTTGCTTGGTTCTCTTTCTACCTCACTCAAGTGTTTAGGGGATAAGACATTTCGCTCAATTTTCCTCAAGGAATGAATCCTACCATAGGCTTGACTATCAACCAAATCTTTACTTTATTAATGAAAACAAATTAGAATCAAGAGGTCTTTTATTTGGTTGTAACATGGCCATGGGATTAATCTTTAGGTGGGGATAACAAGAAAAGGAAATTCCAAAAGGCTACATAAACATCAAGCATTGCAAACATGACCTTCTAAAATACCTTCTTGGGTTTTCAATTCATTTTTCCACCTTTCTTTTCTTTCTTTTTCTTTTTATTTCTCACTTTTCTTTTTGCCATCCCCTTCTCTATATATTTTACTTTTTTTTTCTCTTTTTGTTTGGAGAAGGGGAAATTTTTCAAATCAAGAGAATTATTATTTTTATTTTTTTTGATTCTTTTCCCAAACTTTTTCGACTACCTTTTTCACCCTTTTGTAATACTTTAGAAGGTCCCTTATCAAACATATATATCAAACCATTTCAAGGTACCAAGAAAAGCATTTTATTCATTCAGGCTCAAAATTGGGCAACTAAGGGGTAGCATTTCATCATTCAAAGCTCAGAAGGCCAGAAAAATACCTATTGCCTCAATCATTTTCAAAAATGTTTTCAAAAATTTTTTAAGCTTCAAAATGGTTTCAAGTCAAGTTCTAGAGAAATTCATCCAAGAGGAATAACACTCTAACACAAAGAATGGGGTAGATTTTAGTGAGTACCCCTTTGGCTCAAAATCTCACATTTTAGTTCAGAATCAATGAAAAACACAAATCCTCAGAACCATATGCTAATTATCAACTATCCAAGATTATCTCAAACATTTTCATTTGCAGCCATATCACAAGAATGAAAAATTGGGTTCAACAATTCACTATCACAATTTAATTTGGCACTTAGCTCTCACAATTGGATGCAAAATCTAAGCAAGGGCAATCTAATTGTGTGATCATGCAAAGCTATCATGCAAGACTATATGAATGCAACATGAAATATGCAAAATGCAAAATACCCCTACCCCAAGCTTAAGAATTTACATTGTCCCCAATGTAAACAATCAAGTTGGAGCGAGGAAGAAAAATAAAATAAAATAAAATTGGAACGGCTTACCGAGGCGGTAGCGGGTGCTGACTTTGCTTTTCTGGCTTTGTTTCTCCCTGCCCTTGCTTCTCCTTCCTTATTAGCCTGAAAACACTTAACAAATTTATTAATAAAAGAAAACTCTTGATCTTCTCAAATTATTCAAGAGTTTAAAAATCAAAAACAAAAGGACAAAGGAAAAGAAAAATTGGGTTGCCTCCCAATAAGCGTTTCTTTAACGTCACTAGCTTGACTCATTAAGAAGCATCCACCTGGATCCCATAACCTGTGGTATAAGGACCAAGGGATGCTAACCATGTGAGATCCTTCACCTGGATCCCACGGTTTGCAGCAAAAATATGGGAGTGAGTGCTTGAAAATCATTGTGACTTCTTCAAGTGGGAAGGACTTCTCACTCCCTCTTGGGTCAAAGATGACCCCTTCATCAACAAAATCTTCCCAATAAAAATGGGGTTCAACCTCTTGGACTAGCCATGGTGCCTGCATTTTTAAAGATCCAAAATCTGGTTTCTCAGGCAGAGGCATGAACTCCATTGTTGATTGCTTTAAAATGTGAGGTGGCAAACAAGTCGAGAGGATCATTGGTGTTGTTCTGGCTTCTGTACAATCTTCACTCTCAGCATTGCCAAATCCATCACCTTCCAAATATGCAGAAATCTCAGCACAAACCACACAAGTGTTTCTCCCATCACATTCCACACATGCATTGGAACTAATAGCATCATCTAATTCCAAAAGTTTTTCATCATCCCCAATCATGGTGAAATAGATGTCCTCCAATTGCCTCTTCCTTTCAAGCTCTTTAGTCAAGGGTTCAATGGGAGATGGGGCAACTTTGTTCTCCAAAACAGAGTCTTCATTTCTTAATCCGGTTGCTCCCACTTCTTCAACTTCCTCATCATCCATCATTGCATCATCTTCATCATCATCCATCAAGTTCCCATTTGGCATTTCGGATAGTTGGTTAGAGAGTTCCTCAATACGTACCCCGAGACTTCGAATGGTATCTTCTTGGTTTTCTAAACTTTCCATTGTTGTTACCATGAAGCTCTCCAAAATATCCTCTAGGTGAGACCGACTATCCGGAATAGGTTGCTCAGAATTGACTACGAATTCAGATTTGAAGTTCTCCCAAGCAACTTCCAATGGTGATGGTTGTGGTTGATATGAAGATGTGAAAGGTTCCCAATGTTCCTCTTCATCCATCAAAGTATTGTTTGGAGGGTTCCCCCACCATGGAGTGTAAGTGTTGGGAAATTGATTTCCCCGTTCAGAATAGCCTACCACTGGTGGAGGAGAGACAGTTGCCCTTGACAACTCATTACTCACTTGTTGGATGTTTACGGCTAATTGCAGCATATCTACCCGCAGCTGCAGCTCAGATATCTCAAGTTCTGCATCAGATGGTTGATAGCAATTATAATCCATGATCCTGTCAAATCAATTTTCACCTCACAGACAATTAAGCCCAAGATCAAAAAAAAAAAACAAAACAAAACAAAAATTCAAGTATATACAAAACTAACAAAAGAAAGATATCAAATATATACAGAAAAATAAAATAAAAATGTCTAAACTAGTTGTCTCATTTGTTACTACTGATATTGGCAAAGCCAATCCCCGGCAACGGCGCCAAAAACTTGTTGCGTGATTTTTAAGATAAAGGCAAGTGCACCTCGTCGCAATCAAGTAATACGGTGGTAAGACCGGTTATCGTATCCACAGGGATTGGTTGTCAATTACCAATTCACAAACTTAACAACTATCTAGACTAAACTATGGTATGAGATATCAAAACAAAAAACAAAGCAATACAATATTTTTGGTCTTTTTGGACTTTTAACAAACACTTGGAGTGCAGAATTTACAAATGGTTGAGATTGTCAGGTTTAGACTACACTAATCCTCCCTTGATTGCAATGAAATGGCTAACAACACAAGTCCTAATTCAATTATGCCAACCAAGCCTTTTCTAAAGTACTCAAGCCTAATGTCTTAGGTGCATTGAGCCTAAAACCCCAAATTAAACCCTAATGTCTTAGGTGGATTAATCTGAGATTTTGCATTAAGTCAAGACTTATAAGATTGCAAGCAGCCAACACCTATGTCTAGATTCTTGGACTACTTGGCATATGATTCATGAGCATGCCTTAACACCAACATTTCAGTTATCTATCAAAGCAACATATCATTCCTATGGGTAGCTAATCCAAGGAAAGCATTAAGCACAGAATCACATACTCATAAAGAAATAGAAACTTGTATTGAAATCAAATCAATTAACAATCAAGTTCAGAAAAGCTACATCTAAACCCAACAATGGGGGAATTAGCTATACATGATAAATTCTACAAAAGAGAAAGAGAGAAGAGAGGAAGAAAACTTCATGACGAATCCTTCAATCTCCTTCCAATCCAAGAGCAGAGAGATGTCATCTTTAAGGTCCCAGCCTTCCCTGACCATCAACCCTTTTTAGGGTTTCCAAGCCTCTGCAAAAAATCCCCTTTTTCTGTCTGTTGTGCTGTTATTTATAGATCCGTCGCGCGTCACGGCCGTGATGTCTATCACGGCCAGGCCGTGACGCTTTCTGTCCAAGGCGTGTCTTCAAGTTTTTGACTCTCGCGAGGCGAGAGAAGTGTTCGCGACGCGAGCCCTCATTTTCTGGTTGGTCACGACCGTGATGTCTGTCACGGCCAGGCCGTGACAGTCTCTGACTTTTGCCTTCTTCTCTGCTTGATCACGGCCGTGACGGTCATCACGGCCAGGCCGTGATAGGCTCTGTTTGGCTCATATTCTTCTCTTTTTAAGCTCCAAAATCATCCAAGCTTCATTATAGCCAAGTATGCACAGTTTTCCTTCAATTTCTGCAAAACAACACACAGAAACCACCTTCACCCGTTCCAAGGTTAAAACTAATAAAAACAAACTAAAAATGCCTAAACTATATGCAAATGCATGCAGAAATGTACATGGAAAATGAGGTGAAATCACACTCATCACTTGGGTTTCAACCTTTATTTTTTTCTTTTTCTCAACCCATAATGACATATCAAACCTTGTAGCCACCCCAAACTTAGTTTCTTACGACCCTTCTCTTGCTAAGTTTTCATGCTCTCATAATCCTAAGATTGGGTTAACATGGTTTTTCCAGATTTTTGGCTTATAACATAAGGTCATCAAGAAACAATAGGTCAATTAGGCTCAATGTGGCTAACTAGGGAACATGCATTAGGGATGGTTCTTTTTAGGCCAAGTAGTTATTCAAAGAAAATTGCCTAAATAATTTGATGCAACACATAGACATGCAAACCATGAAGAGATTCAAGCAAATTCAGGAAAGTGCAACTTAAAAGTGATCCACACAATCAAAAACAAAGTTGGAGGCTCAAATTCCTCACCTGTACATTTTTGCAAATTGTTTAACCGAGATACAATTCCTATTGTGTGCACCCCTTCACCCCAAACTTGTCATAAATCAAGCAATCACAATAAAGTTTTTCAAAGTTCAATTTTCAATTTTTCACATGGGGATCAACTTTTCTATTTTCAGAACCTAGGGGGAAATCATCGATGGTCAAAATAATTCATGCAATCAATCTATGCTAAATTTAATTAAAATCCAATAAGCTTGCCGACACAACATTCATACACATACTCTTGATCTTCTCAAATTATTCAAGAGCGACATTCATAAACAAAAACAAAAACAAAAACAAAAACAAAAGCAAGGCAATTGGTTCCCTCCCCCACACTTAAAGCATACATTGTCCTCAATGAAAGAACACGATATAAAATAAGAGTGAGGAAAGGAGAGGGTGCTCCCTGATCAAGTTGTAGTGTAGGTGGGCGCTTCCACAGAAAGCTCTTCTACAGTTGCATCCTCATCCAATTGGTCCCTCGGGCAACCCCTTGTTGCAAGGCATCCTGGAAGAACTCCTGCAAATTAAAACCTTAATTGCAGATTCGCGAGGCGAGATATCACTCGCGAGGCGAATCTAGAAAAATTTTTCTTCACACTTTCTAGAATCGTGAGGCGAGTAGTATCTCGCGAGGCGAATCTGGAATTCCAACAGATGTTGATGCCCAGAATCTCGAGGACAAAGTAGCTCTCGCGACGTGAAACAGAAGCGTGAGCAAGCCTCTGAGATTTAGGGCTTCTGTATCGCGTGGCCACTGTGGATTCGAGTGGCGAATCAAGATTTTTTTTTTTTATAATAAAGGGAAATGACAGAAACTAAAAAGATACCTAGCTTGGGTTGCCTCCAAAGTAGCGCTTGTTTAACGTCCCGAGCCTGACTCAAGTCACCCCTAAGGGTTAATCCGGAAGAAGATCTTGCTTGCCATGCCATGCCTTAGCCCGCTTTTTGTAGGTTCTTGCCCCTTCATATGCTTGCATGCTGTTCCCGGACAACTCATTTAAGTCCAACATTCTTCTATAATCGGCACGAACTCTCCACCCCGTGATGGTCCTTGTTGGGATCGATTTATTGCTTTTATTGACCACCACGGTTGTGCCACCTTTCTTCGTGTCCACATGAATTGGATTACCCCAACTACTATCCGAGATTGGATAGATGATTCCGCCTCTAAAGGTTTAATCACTTCCTCATGCACAGCTTTTTTCATTCCTTCCTTGTTGGGATTTTCCCTTGCACCTTCATCTTCCGAGAGACTCGGTAAAGGCTTCCCCTGTCTTTTAACCACTTAAGATAGACCTCATCCCCCAAAGGGTTTTTTTCCTTACTATCATCATCATGGGATTTTACCAACACTTGTGCAAGTGAAGAACCATGGGCTTCTCTAGTTGCCTTTGCCTTGAAGAGTTGAGTCCACTATATCCACTCGATATACATCCGACCTCTCAGCAGGGTGCTCCATTGTTTCAAAGACATTGAAGACTACCTCATCATCTCGCACCCTTAGAGTGAGTTTCCCGTGTTGTACATCTATCAAGGCACGCCCAGTGACCAAGAAGGGCCTACCCAATATGAGGGGGATCTCGGCGTCTTCATCTATATCAAGCACCACAAAATCCGCCGGAAATATGAACTTGTCCACCTTCACTAACAAATCTTCGACCACCCCATAAGGATACTTTATAGAATAATCGGCGAGTTGGAGTGACATCCGTGTATCCTTGACTTCTTTGATCCCCAACTTCTTCATCATAGAGAGGGGCATCAAGTTGATGCTTTCCCCTAGATCACACAACGCCTTTCCTAGAGTCATCTCCCCAATGGTGCATGGTATAGAAAAAGAACCGGGATCCTTCAACTTTGGAGGTAGTTTTCTTTGAAGAATGGCACTACACTCCTCGGTCAAAGCCACCGTTTCCTCATCCACTATTTTTCGCTTCTTGGAGAGAAGCTCCTTCATAAACCGGGCATAAGATGGCATTTGTTCCAAAGCATCCGCAAATGGAATGTTAATTTGAAGTTTGCGGAAGACATCAAGGAATTTATTGAACTGTTTATCTTGTTGAGGCTTCTTCAATCTTTCAGGATACGGTACCTTCATGTAGGGCGGGAGGTCCTGGGGTTCAACCCACTTCTTTTTTCGGAACTCTTCATCTACAAGTTTTAACCTTCCCCCTTGCTCCAGTGCCTTGTCACTTGCCAACTCCTTTTTCTCAGGTTGTTCTTCCTCAACATGTGGTTGTTCCGGGGCCCTGTCTTCCTGAGAACTATTTGCACCCCTGTTAGATCCCAACACCCTACCGCTTCTAGTTGTTATGGCATTACATTGGATCTTAGGGTTGTTCTCGGTATCACCTGCGAAAGTTCCTGGGAGACGCTCATTTAGCTGCTTTGCGAGCTGAGCAACCTGCGTCTCTAGATTCTGAATTGCCGCCCCTGTATGAGTTGCCAACTTGTCAATGGCTGTGCTTGTATTGATTGACAACTTCTCAACTACTGCACTCATCTTCTCAAAATCCAACTCCCAAGGTTGTCTTCCACCATCTGTTATTTGCAATTGATTAGTCCTTGGAAAAGCCTGCTGAGTATTGTGCTGATGGATCCCATAGTTTGGCCTCTGATTCTGCTGAGGTTGTTGTTGTTGGGATAGACCACCACTAGCATTACTCCAAGCGAAACCCGGATGGTCTCTCCTCATATAACCTCGATTCTGATTCGACCGTAATCGCTCGTGCATGCTTCTCCTCGATAGTTGTTCGGGGGCATTTGTCATAGAAATTGTGGCATGAGTCCACATGTTCTCGAGAAAAGTTGAACGGACAGCTCTGAATGTCATGATTTCCATTACAATTATCACAACCCGGAGGCATTCCCTCGTGTATCACATTAACCTTCTTGTTCCCAGACAATGCCGCATTCTGCATCTTCAACAATTTATTCTGCTCTAGAATGGCTTCTATTGTTGCAGCACTGACTCCACTTGAGGTTTCCCTACCACGGTTGTAATCATTGTACGACATCTTCTCCAATAATGCCCATCCATCCTCAGCTGATAAATAAGAAAAGGAACCGCCAGCTGCGGCATCACAATTCATCTGGTAGCGTCCCCTTAACCCGTTAAAGAAATGTTGAACTTTGGAGACCGGGTCAAAGAAAACCGAAGGGAATCTTCTCAAAAGCACATTATACTTCTCCCAAGCTTCATTATAAGTTTCATCTTCTGTCCGCCTGAAAGATGTGACGACTACTCTTGCTTGTGCCGCTTTCTGAGGAGGAAAATACTTGGTGAGGAACTTTTGTGCCATTTGCTCCCAAGTTCTGATACTGTTCCGATCCAAGATGTCAAACCAATCGCGAGCGACATCCCTAAGAGAGAGAGGGAAAAGCCGCAAGCGAAACTCATCTTGAGAGACTCCTCTTGTCCTCTGCAAGTCACAAGCTTCAAGGAAGTGGGTGATGTGTCTGTGAGGGTCTTGTTTGCCACTCCCATCAAACTGATTCTCACGGATATAGGCTGTGACACATCCTTCCACTCTGAAGGAATCTGTATTGAGGTTGCCCCTCACAATAGAAGAATCACAATCACCCAAGTTGGGTAGACTGTACTCGAAGAGAGGCTTGTAAGGAGGAGGAGGAGGAGGAGGATTTGCGGCCATCTCCTCAAAATCAATTGCTTCAAGCCTCTTTCGCTCTCTGGCTTCTTTCCTTAAGCGCTTCTCGGTCTTGGTGATCTTCGAATCAAATAGCAAGTCCTCTTGTGAGAGGGTACCTTGCATACAAAAACAGGGCAAGACCAAGTGGAATCAAAGAAGTAGAGAGAAATAATAGAATAAATAACAGAAAAATAAAAAATAAAAAATAAAAATAGCTTAACCAAATAATCAAACTTCCCAAAAAAATTTAGGAAAATTGGTTGTGCTAATCCCCGACAACGGCGCCAAAAACTTGTTGAGTCACCGGCAAGTGTGTACCGGGTCATCGCAAGTAATAAAATAAACACGGTAAGTAATTACCGAGGTCGAACACAAGGATTGGGCTACCAATTCGACTAATTCGCGACAAATTCGATAAGTTGGTCAAGTAACGGCAAATGGTTGAGAGAGAAAATAGGATCGCACCTCAAATTAACAATTCAAATAAAGTTATAGTATTTAAATCTGAATTTAAAACATCTAAGGTCACAATTCCACTTACCCAATCATGCATAGTACCCAAGTGATGATGTTTTCCTCCCTAAGTTCAATTACAATGTCAACCAGGACCCCCAAATTCTCCTAAATCAACTGTCGTGCTCAATAGGACGTATTCAACGATTGAGTTAATTACTTACTAGGTCTCATAACCCAATCATCAAACTCTATTAAATCCGGTTCCTATAAGGTTGAACCGATCTCCTATTCACTCTCGTGCAATAGCCGATCGATGAGAATAGTCGATCGATGATTCCAATTCAAGTTCTAAAACGCGAATTACCTCCTAAGCCTCAACACGTTTAACTAGTCAATCACGCAAGCATATGATCAACACAACAAATTCAGAATTGGAAAACACTATTGAGAAAAGGGAGAGAAACAAACATCACATCGAACCTAGACCGTCATGGGTGGTTTCATTGTTCCCTTAGACGAGGGGATTAGTTCCTCATGCTCGTGACAACGCACAAGCAATCGGCCATAATCACCATTGTAAAATAGGAAAACAAAAGAAGGAGACGCAGCTCCAGAGAACAAGAATTTCGTCCCAAAACTCTACAAACAGTGGAGAACCAAAAGTTCCCGTTTCTGCCCTAAAACAGCAATATATAGAGTTCAGATTCTGCGCGCGCTCGCCAGGCGAGCAGCCTCTCGCGACGCGAATATTAAAAATGACGCGCTTTCAAATTGGACTCTCGCGAGGCGAGAGGATGTTTCGCAAGGCGAGACTTCAAATCCTAGTCTGTCACGGTCGTGACCTTCATCACGACTAGGTCGTGATGGTCTCTGTCCTCCAAGGTCTTCAGTCTTCGCGAGGCGAGTAGCCTCTCGCGGGGCGAGACAGAAATGATGGTTGTTACTGCTCAGCTGGTTTTCAGGCTCGCGAGGCGAGAAGCCTCTCGCGGGGCGAGTATCTCCAGAATGGCAATTTCCACTGTTTTCTTGACTCGAAGTGCTTCCCCTTTAACCTGAAACTATAAAATAGCAGTAAATGCTTTATTTGACTCAAAATTAGCTAAAATATCCTAAAACTACTCAAAAGACTCAAAATGTTGCTTGAGGACAATTAAATCCAAATTTAGACGCAAACGAGATTGAACTCAAATAATTAGCACATAAACCACAGTCTTATTAGTTATAAAACTAGATAAGCCAGATGCTTATCAGTCAAGTGTTTGAATACGAGGAAATGTAAGGTGAAAGATATACGTACTCATTTGATTTGTGAAGGGATTTGCATGAGTTATACAAGATGGATATGGCATGGTGATGTGTTAAGTAGTACGGCAAGTGTCTCCCAAAGTGTGGACGTTGACGTAGATATGGAGGATGATCGAGTAGAGGACATGATCCGTGATATTGGACAAGAATATTTTCATCGAGCTCATGTGTATGATAGGTTGTGCGGTGATGCGGATAAGCCTTTATATCCAGGGTGTACTACTCATACACGGTTGTCGGCAGTGCTAAAATTGGTTTGTGTGAAGGCGAGAAATGGTTGGACCGATAAAAGCTTCACGGAATTGCTTGAAGTGTTGAAAGACTTGCTTCCGGAGGACAACACATTGCCTGACCGTAACTATGAGGCCAAGAAGGTATTGTGTCCGATGGGTATGGAGTATAAGAAGATACATGCATGCCCCAATGATTGCATATTGTACATCGGTGTTCATGAAGACAATCACGATTGCCCCAAATATGGGTTATCACGATACAAAGTGAATGGTGGTGACGATGATGATGATCTTGATGATGTGAGAAAAAAAGGTCCTCCTGCGAAGGTGTTGTGGTATCTTCCAATAATTCCAAGGTTCAAGTGATTGTTTGCCAATGCGAAAGATGTGAAGAATCTTAGATGGCATAATGATGAGAGGAAACGTGATGGAAAGATTCGTCATCCTGCTGATTCTATGCAATGGAAGAATATTGATACTATGTTTCTGGATTTCGCCGATGAGCCAAGAAACCTAAGGCTTGGACTTGTCTATGATGATTTCGGGCCCAAAGCAACCGGGAAATGACTTAGATGTTTATCTAAGTCCCTTGATTGAAGACTTGAAAACGCTGTGGGTGGAAGGTGTTGATGTAGTTGATGGGTATTCTCATGAGACTTTCAAGCTTGGTGCCATGTTATTTTGCACCATCAACGACTTTCCAGCATACGGTAACTTGTCCGGGTACAGTGTCAAGGGGCATAAAGCATGCCCTATATGTGAAGAAGGCACATGCTACACTCTGTTGCATCATGTAAAGAAGACGGTTTACCTTGGGCATCGGAGATTTCTTAGACGTGATCACCCATATCGTAAGATGAAAAAGCTTTTAATGGATGCCAAGAGACAGAAGAAGCTCCGGCGGCCTTAATTGGAGAGTAGGTTTATCAGAGGGTAAAGGGCATCGAAGTTATATTCGTCAAGTCCAAAAAGAAAGGTAAAGCTGCTGAGAAAAACATATGGAAGAAGATGTCGATATTCTTTGATCTTCCATACTGACGCAAGCTTGATGTCAGACACTGCATTGATGTGATGCATGTGGACAAAAATGTGTGTGATAGTGTGATCGGGATGCTTCTTGATAAGACTCTGGCTCATCTAGTTTTATGGCTAGTATGACCAGGGTTTTGTGCTAATTATATCTCATTTTCACCCAAATTAGATTAGATTGTCCTCAAGCAAGGTTTTGAGTCTCTAAAGTAGTTTTAGGTTAATTTAGCCAGTTTTGAGTCAAATAAAGCACTTATGGCTATTTTATTGTTTTCAGGTTAAGTTAGAAGTCAAGGGAATAAAGAAACAGAGGAACTTTCAGTCTGGAGGTGTTCGCCTCGCAGAGAGTCTTCTCGCCTCGCGAACTGAAAGCCAGCTGAATAGCAAAAATGTCATCCTCTCTCGGTTCACCCCATGAACAACACCTCCGCCTCGCGACCACGATAGCTAGCCGATGTTCCCGGAGAAATGCAACCCGTTCTGTGTCACCTCGCGGATCCATGTCTCGCCTCGCGAGACTGAAGACCAGAAGCCATGACTTTTCCATTCCTCGCTACGCGAGCAATACTTCGCCCCGCGAGAAGACCAAATGTTGCAGACTCTTCAGGATATTCGCCTCGCGAGTGAGGGTTCACCTCGCGAGTGGGCTCAGTTTCTGAATATTATAAATTGCTGTTCTGGGCATATTGGAAGAACTTTTGCTTCTCCATTGTTTTTACATTTTTTTTGTGTGTTTCGTTTTTCTATGGAGAACTAAACTTTCTTGGATTAGTCTACTATAATCGATTTCCACTACACTTGAGGTTCTTGTAATTCCTGTTTTGTATGTTTTTCCCCTTTCAATGCTATGCTATATATTTTTGTTTGCTTAATTCAGGAGTGTATAGTGTTGTGTTGATTTATTTCGGTGATGTTATGTTCCTATATTTAATCGCGTTTGATTAATTCGCGTGTGTACAATTCGTGTTTGCTTAGTTCACGAAGGGCTTAACCCCGTTTGCTTAATTCGGGAATAGGAACATATATTTGTAATAGTGATTTCGCTTGTTAATTGTTGCTACAACCGAAAGGGGATTGGAATCTGCTTAGGGCTTGGAATTTGCATGAACCGATGATAGTTGGGAAATCGAGAACAGTAGATTAATCGTTTTTAGCTATTTGATAATCTTTTAAACTGCTCTGTTTTATTGCTCTGTTATTGCTTTGTTTTCTTAATTGCATTCAAATCCAACCCCCCCCCCACAAAAAAAAACTGATTTTTGTGGTAAATAACAAGTCAAGAGTCCTTGTGAGACGATATCCGAGTTGTTGCCCTAAACTACATTTTTACAAACCGCTCGCTTTTTGGCGCGTGCGCGACAGCGCGACCAAAAATTGGCGCCGTTGCCGGGGACTCTTATTGTTATTTTCGCATTTTTTTTCTTTTTCTTCTTTGTCTTTTATTTTCGTTTTTGTTTTGAATTGGTCTGGCTACTTGGTCTACTTGCCCTGAATTGTGTGATTTTGATCCCGAAATTGAAAGAACACCGCACACACGCCCGTAGATAAATTCGGGCTAGCACTAGTAGTGATTCTAATTCTAAAACTGTTTTTGATAACATGGGTGACCAAAGGACATTAAGACAGACTTGATGCCCCGATGTTAATTATAATGGCTTGTGTATTGCATATCCTGGTCTTGATACTCCTTTTGAATTAAAATCTGGTTTCATTCACTTGTTGCCAAAGTTTAGTGGTCTTGCGGTGAGGATCCACACAAGCATTTGAAGGAATTCCAGTGTAAATGCTTCACAACCTTGAGATCAAAGGGAGTAATCGAGGATAACATCAAGCTGAAGGCTTTCCCGTTCTCACTGCAGGGAGCTGCAAGGGACTGGCTGTTATATCTTGAGCCAAACTCTATTACTACCTGGAACGATTTGAAGAAGGTTTTCTTAGAGAGATATTTTCTTGCCTCCAGAGCTGTGTCAATCAGGAAGGAAATATGTGGCATCAGACAAGGAAATGAGTCATTGGCTGAATATTGGGAGAGATTCAAGCAGTTGATATCCGATTTGCCCTCAAGATCGCCTTTCCGAAAGCGACTTCGTATCCAGTATTTTTATGAAGGGTTACTACTGATGGATAGAAACATTTTGGATGCTGCTAGTGGGGGAGCACTTGTTGATAAGACTCCAGCTGCTGCCAAGCAATTAATTGAAAATATGTCACTGAACTCCCAACAGTTTACAACCAGAAGAAATTCTGTTGAGACAAGAGGTGTGCATGAGGTCCATAGTTCTTCTTCCAACCAGGCCGTTGATGATAGAATTGATAGGCTCACTTCTTTGGTGGAGAAATTGGCAATGGATAGAGTTCAGCCTGCAAGGTCGTGTGGCATGTGCAACTATCCTGAGCACCCGTATGATGCATGCCCCATTCCGAAGGAAGAGTTCGTCACTGAATTGTCTCAGGCTTATGCAGTCCATCCTTACAATCAAGGCAACAGTCAGAACCGGTACAGCACTCCTGACCTCTCCACAAATAGGTACCACCCCAATTGGAGGAATCATCCTAATCTTCGGTATGGGAACTCATCCCAACAACAACCGATGGCAGCACCACAGAATCCTCCTCAAGTGACCACTTTTGCACCTTCTGAACCTTCACTAGAGGACTTATTCAAGCAAATGACTGCACAAATGGCTGCACAAAATCTCCAGTTCCAGCAGCAAATTGGACAGTTTCAGGCCTCACAGACAGTTTCAGCAGCAAGTTGGCCAGTCTCAGCAGCGAACAGATGCTAGCATTCAAGATTTGCGGACACAGATTGGACAGCTTGCCACATCCATAAACAACATACAGCAAGATCAAGGATCAAGTCAACTACCGGCACAAACAGTGATAAATCCCAATGTCTCCAATCCTAATGTGAGTGCCATTTCTCTGAGATCTGGAAGAGTTGTTGAGGCAGCCTCTGAAAAAAATGAAGAAACTATTGAGGTAACTCCTGAGCCTTCAGTTGATGTTGAAGCTGAGAAAGTGTAACCGATCCCCTTCCCACACAGAGTGCAGAAAAATAAGAAGATTGGTGGGGAAGACAAGGAGAGGGAAATTTTAGATGTGTTCAGAAAGGTGGCTGTGAATATTCCCCTTCTAGATGTGATCAAGCAGGTGCCCAAGTATGCAAAATTTCTGAAGGATTTATGCACCAACAAGAGGAAGTTGAAGAGTAATGAGAGAGTTAATTTGGGAAGAAATGTTTCAGCTCTTATCCAGTCTAAGCCTGCACCAGAAAGAGTTACTGTTTCAGCCCCTACTCAGGCACTACCACAGAAGTGCAAGGATCCAGGCACCTTTACTATTCCATGCATTATTGGGGACATCAGATTCGAAAATTGCATGTTGGACTTGGGAGCCTCCATAAATGTCATGCCCACCTCTATTTTCAATAACCTTGATCTTGGTCCCTTGCAGTATACAGGTCTCACCATCCAGTTGGTCAACAGGACCAGTGCCCGCCCCATGGGAATGGTAGAAGATGTGCTGGTACAAGTTGATGAGTTGATTTTCCCTGCTGACTTCTACATCCTGGACATGGCAGGAGAGACAAGTTCAAGTAGATCACCAATCATCCTGGGCAGACCATTCATGAAGACAGCTAAGACTAAGATTGATGTTAATGATGGGACCATGTCTATGGAGTTTGGTGATATTGTGGCAAAGTTCAACATCTTTGATGCTATGAAGCTATCTGTTCAGCCGAAGTTCTTGACATCATGGCTACTCCAAATGTACCATCCATTGAGCAGCCACCCTCCTTAGAGCGCAAGCCACTTCCTGGGAACCTGAAGTATGCTTACTTGGAGACAAATGAAAAACTTCCAGTCATTATCTCTTCCAGCCTTGACTCTGACCAGGAAGCAAAACTATTGGAGGTTCTAAAGAAGCACAAGAAGGTGATTGGGTGGACCTTGGCTGACATCCCAGGAATTAGCGCCTCCAGATGTATGCACAGAATTCTATTGGAGGATGGGGCTAAACCAGTTAGGCAGGCCCAAAGGCGGCTCAATCCATTGATTCTGGATGTGGTGAAGAAAGAGGTGACTAAACTTGAGGCAGGGTATCATATACCCCATCTCCGATAGTACTTGGGTAAGTCCAAGGTGCAAGTTGTACCCAAGAAGTCCGGCCTCACGGTGGTAAGAAATGATAATAATGAGCTTGTACCCACTAGAGTCCGTATTAGCCAAGTAGTCTCTGTATAGATTATAGGAAGTTGAACCAGGCCACCAGAAAGGATCACTTTCCTTTGCCGTTCATAGATCAGATGCTGGAACGGCTGGCTTGTAAATCTCATTACTGTTTTCTTGATGGCTTTTCCGGGTACTTCCAGATCCATATTGCCCCAGAGGATCAGGAAAAGACCACTTTCATGTGCCCCTTCGGCACGTTTGCCTATAGGAGGATGCCATTTGGCCTTTGTAATGCTCCTGGCACTTTCCAAAGATGCATGCTTAGCATTTTTACTGAATTTATTGAAAATTGCATGGAAGTGTTCATGGATGACTTCACTGTATATGGCTCCTCATTTGATGCATGTCTGCATAGTCTGAGTTTAGTTCTAGAAAGATGCATTGAGACTGATCTGATTTTGAACTATGAAAAATGTCACTTTATGGCAGAACAGGGGATTGTTCTGGGTCATGTTATTTCTAAAGAGGGTATTTCAGTAGATCCTGTAAAAATTGATGTGATTTCAACATTGCCTTACCCATCTTGCATTCGCGAGATCCGTTCTTTTCTTGGCCATGCAGGTTTCTACAGGCGCTTCATTAAGGACTTCAGCAAGATAGCTCTGCCATTGTCAAACTTGCTGAAGAATGATTCCATGTTCCATTTTGATGACAACTGCAAGAAGGCATTTGACTACCTGAAAAGAGCATTGACCTCTACCGCCGTCATCCAGCCCCCTGATTGGACCCTCCCTTTTGAACTCATGTGTGATGCTTCTAATTTTGCTGTGGGAGCGGTTCTGGCACAAAGGGTGGGCAAGGCTGCCCATGTCATTCATTATGCTTCTAGGACATTAGATGATGCACATTCAAATTACACCACCACTAAGAAGGAACTGCTGGCTGTTGTGTTTGTACTTGATAAATTTAGGTCATATTTGCTAGGTTCCAAGGTTATTGTTTTCACTGACCATGCAGCTCTGAAGTACCTGTTAAAGAAACCAGAACCGAAGCCAAGATTGATTCGGTGGATGCTTTTGCTCCAAGAGTTCAATGTGGAGATAAAAGACAGGAGTGGAGCTGAAAATTTGGTAGTCGATCACTTGAGCCGAATAGCAAGGGATGAGGATCCTTCTCCCATCCAAGATGATTTTCCTGATGAGCGACTTCTACATCTGTATGGGGTAACACCTTGGTTTACTGACATTGTTAACTTTCTTGTTGCTGGTGTTGTTCCTGCAGGTACAAGTAGATCCAAGTTCCACAAGCTCAAGAGTGATTCAAAGTACTATGTGTAGGATGATCCGTACCTTTGGAAGTTTTGCAGTGATCAGGTGATTCGGAGGTGTGTCCCCGATCATGAGACAGAGTCCATCCTGCACTTTTCTCATGCCTCTCAAGTAGGGGGACACTTTGGACCGCAGAGGACGGCGAGGAAAGTCCTAGATTCTGGGTTCTACTGGCCCACAATTTTTAGAGATGCCTATGAGGTCTACAGGAATTGCAAGGAATGTCAAACAGCAGGCCCTGCCATCACTCGTAGGAGAGAGATGCCTCAGCAGCCCATGCTTTTTTGTGAGGTTTTTGATGTGTGGGGAATCGACTTTATGGGTCATTTCCCTGCATCTTTTGGTTTTCTGTACATTCTTTTGGCTGTTGACTATGTTTAAAAGTGGGTGGAAGCTATCCCCACTAGGACTAACGATGCTAAAGTTGTTTCAAGGTTTGTTAGGTCCAATATTTTTTGCAGGTTTGGCATACCTCGGGCTATTATCGGTGACCAGGGCACTCACTTCTGCAACCGCACCATGGAAGCCTTACTCAGGAAATATGGAGTTGTGCATAGAGTTTCCACTGCCTATCTTCCCCAGACCAATGGCCAGGCTGAGATATCAAACAGGGAGATCAAGCAGATTTTAGAGAAAATGGTGCAGCCGAATAGGAAGGACTGGAGCCGCCGTCTGGAAGACGCACTGTGGGCTCAGAGGACCGCTTTCAAGACGCCTATAGGAATGTCCCCCCTTTGGCTTGTATTTGGTAAGACTTGTCATCTCCCGGTGGAAGTTGAGCACCGTGCATATTGGGCAGTCCAGTGCTGTAACTTGGAAATGAAGAAAGCTGGTATTGAAAGGAAACTCCAGTTGCAGCAGCTTGAGGAGCTTAGGCTAGAAGCCTATGAAAGCTCCCGGATTTGTAAAGAGAAAACAAAACATTTTCATGATAGGATGATTGCTAGGAAAGAATTTTCTGTGGGCCAGCAAGTCTTACTGTTTAATTCCCGCTTGAAATTGATGGCTGGGAAACTTAGGTCCAAATGGGATGCCCCCTTTGTTATTACTAACGTTTTTCCTTATGGTGCAGTAGAGATTAAAAGTGCAGGTACCAACAAGTCCTTCAAGGTTAACGGGCAGAGGCTGAAGCCATTCCATGGTGTGGCTGCTGGTGTTCCTGCGGATGCTAATGTTGAGGAGCTCTCCTTGGAAGCTCTCACTTACACTGCCACTTAATCAGGGAGCACCCTTTCCTTTCCCTCACTCTGATTTTATAGTTATGTTGTTTCATTGGGGACAATGTATGTTTTAAGTGTGGGGGAGGGAACTAGTTGTAGTTTTGTTTTGTCTTGTCTTTCTTTTAGCTCTTGAATAAATTGTATGAGTCTTTGGTCGGTGAGCTTGATTGAATTTGATTGATTTTGCACAGATTGATTGCATGATTGATGTGATGATTCCCCCTAGGTTGAAAAAAAATTTTGTTTTTGAAAAGTGATCCCCATGTGATTGAAAACTGAACTTTGAGATATTTTGTTGTGATGGCATGATTTATGATAAGTTTGGGGTGATAGGAAGCACACACTAGGGATAGAATCTCGGTCAAACAATTTGCATGAATGTCCAGGTGAGGTTTTGAGCCTCCAACATGTTTTAAACTGTGAGAATCACTTTCAAATTGCACTTTCCCGAATTTGCTTGAGTCTCTACTTGGTTTGCATGTTTATGTGTTTGCTTCAAATGATTTAGGCATTTTCTTTGTAAATAGCTACTTAGCCTAAAAAGAACCAATTCCTAATGCATGTTCCTTAGTTATCCCCTTTGAGCCTGATTAGCCTGTTAATTCTTGATAACCTTATGTTATAAGCTAAAATCTGAAAAAAAACCATGTTAACCCGATCCTAGGATTAGGAGAGCATGAAATCTTAGCAAGAGATTGGTTGCAAGAAACTAAGTTTGGGGTGGCTACAAGGTGTAATGTGTTGTTTGGGATTGAGAAAAAGAAAAAAAAATATAATAAAAAGGTGGAGCGGGCTTAAAAAAAAGCAGAAAAAAATAGAAAGAAAGAAAAAGGAAAAAAAATAAAAAAAAATAAAAAGTGTAAAAATGTTAAAAATAAAAGTATTAGAAGGAAAAGGTTGTAGTCACCCAAGGCAAAAAGAAGAATGAGAAAAGGAACTTGAGTGGAATTTCAATGTTTTGAAGTGTTTCATGCTCTCTTAGTTCCTAGGGTCTTCAGCCTAGTACCCTTGTATATCCTAACCTTAGCCAGGCCCCATTACAACCTTAAAAGATCTTTTGATGTTGCATGCATGTTTTTTGTGGGAACCATTTTGAGATGAAAATCAAATTTATGGGAAGTGCTTCTGAAAGGTGAATTGAGTGAATTGTTGATTGCCTGACAAAAACTGAGCGATTGAGTGAAACACTAAACTCCCTTGTGAGGAAGGCAGTTGTTTGAATTTGGTGATCTCCCTCTTGTGTGTAAGTTGGATCCCTTGCTTAGATTACTGATTGTTTGAATGATGAAATTTTCAAATGTTCAGAATAAAGGATTGTGGGGATTGATTTGTTTGAAAGGGGGAACATTGAAGAAAACTGTTTTGATGAAATGGCTTGAAATTTGTGCAAAGTTGATTCAACCTTTAAGCTTGCCATGTCTTGAGTCTTTTTGGATTTTTGAGTTGTAGTTTGCTTGGGGACAAGAAAAGTTTAAGTTTGGGGTATTTTGATAAGCATCTGGCTCATCTAGTTTTATGGCTAGTATAACCAGGGTTTTGTGCTAATTAAATCTCATTTTCACCCAAATTAGATTAGATTGTCCTCAAGCAAGGTTTTGAGTCTCTAAAGTAGTTTTAGGTTAATTTAGCCAGTTTTGAGTCAAATAAAGCACTTATGGCTATTTTATTGTTTTCAGGTTAAGTTAGAAGTCAAGGGAATAAAGAAACAGAGGAACTTTCAAGTCTGGAGGTGTTCGCCTCGCGAGAGTCTTCTCGCCTCGCGAACCTGAAAGCCAGCTGAATAGCAAAAATGTCATCCTCTCTGGTTCGCCCCGCGAACAACACCTCGCCTCGCGACCCTGATAGCTGACTGTTCCAGAGAAATGCAACTCGTTCTGTGTCGCCTCGCGGATCCATGTCTCGCCTCGCGAGACTGAAGACCAGAAGCCATGACTTTTCCATTCCTCGCTACGCGAGCAGTACTTCGCCCCGCGAGAAGACCAAACGTTGCAGACTCTTCAGGATATTCGCCTCGCGAGTGAGGGTTCACCTCGCGAGTGGGCTCAGTTTCTGAATATTATAAATTGTTGTTCTGGGCATATTGGAAGAACTTTTGCTTCTCCATTGTTTTTACATTTTTTTCTGTGTGTTTCGTTTTTCTATGGAGAACTAAACTTTCTTGGATTAGTCTATTGTAATCGATTTCTACTACACTTGAGGTTCTTGTAATTCCTGTTTTGTATGTTTTTCCCCTTTCAATGTTATGCTATATATTTCTGTTTGCTTAATTCAGGAGTGTATAGTGTTGTGTTGATTTATTTCGGTGATGTTATGTTCCTATATTTAATCGTGTTTGCTTAATTCGCGTGTGTACAATTCGTGTTCGCTTAGTTCACGAAGGGCTTAACCCCGTTTGCTTAATTCGGGAATAGGAACATATATCTGTAGTAGTGATTTCGCTTGTTAATTGTTGCTACAACCGAAAGGGGATTAGAATCTGCTTAGGGCTTGGAATTTGCATGAACCGATGATAGTTGGGAAATCGAGAACAGTAGATTAATCGATTTTAGCTATTTGATAATCTTTTAAACTGCTCTGTTTAATTGCTTTGTTTTCTTAATTGAATTCAAATCCAACCCCCCACCCCCCCCCCCCCCCCACCCCCAAAAAAAAAAAACTGATTTTTGTGGTAAATAACAAGTCAAGAGTCATTGTGAGATGATATCCGAGTTGTCGCCCTAAACTACATTTTTACAAACCGCTCGCTTTTTGGCGCGTGCGCGACAGCGCGACCACTTCTCAACATTCAGGGCAAGACAAAGGATGGTGTGAATGCTCGTCTCGACCTCGTTGCTATGGGTATACGAGAGTAGTTAGCTCCAGTTGTTGAGGATGGTAAGCGGACTTATTTGCCGCCAGCATGTCATACTTTGTCAAAAAAAAAGAGACAAAGTTTCTGCGGGTGTCTTCAGGGCATCAAAGTTCCACATGGTTACTCTTCAAATATGAAGAGGCTTGTCTCTAGTGATCTTAAATTAGTTGGCTTAAAGTCTCATGATTGTCACATCTTGATGCAACAACTTCTGCCCGTTGCTATTCGTGGTATTGCTCCAAAAAATGTGAGACAAACCATTACTCGGTTGTGCTCATTCTTCAATTCTATATGTAGCAAAGTAGTTGACCCCCGTATGTTGGATGACTCGGAAGTTGAGGCTACTACAATCTTGTACCAATTGGAGATGTATTTTCCTCCTTCCTTTTTCGACATAATGGTTCACTTAATTGTTCATTTGGTGAGGGAGATTAGATTATGTGGGTCGGTTTTTCTGAGATGGATGTACCCAGTTGAGCGCTACATGAAGATCTTGAAAGGGTACTTGAAGAATCCTCATCGTACGGAAGCATCTATTGTTCAAAGGTATGTTGCAGAAGAAGCTATTGAGTTTTGTTCAGACTACCTTCATAACACGGATCCTATAGGGGTTCCTAAGCCTCGGCATGATGAGATAAGATGTCAAGGTAAGGGTACACATGGCTTAAGAATTAATAGCAAGGGTCGGGAGGAAATGCTTAAGGATGGTAGTACTGCTTCTGATGACGTAAGATGGCTAGCACGTGGGCCTAGCTTCAACGTCATATGTTAGAGCGGATACAACATCAATAACTTTTCCTTTTATACAAAGGAACAAGATAACAAGAGTATCATGCAAAATAGTGGGGTTATGATCGTGGCCGAAGCAATGCACTTCTCTAGTGCAAAGGACACAAAACCCGTTAAAGCACCGACACCTTACTTTGGATATATTGAAGATATTTGGGTGCTCGATTACACTAAGCTTATGGTGCCAGTTTTTAATTGTAAGTGGGTTGATAGTAACGGTGGTGTACAAATCGACGAATTGGGGTTCACATTGGTAGACCTCAACAAGTTAGGTCATATAAATGAGCCTTTCATAATGGCTTCCCAAGCAAAATAAGTGTTCTACATCACTAATCCTTCTAACAAAAGGTTGTCCGTGGTTCTCCAAGGAAAAAGCATGTATAATGGTAGTGATGAAAATCAAGATTCAAATCTTGATATTCCTGAGACTCCTTCTTTTTCAACAAACATGCCTACTATAATCGAGGAGACATAGGTGGACGTTGTACATGCCACTCGTGATGATCATCACGAAGGGTTCTTGATATAGGTAGTTTAAACTTCGTATACATTTATTTTTAGACATGTATATATATATACTTAGATTGGTAGTTTTGTTTTTAGACATTAGAGACTAAAATTTATATATATATACTTGTAGATAGTTATGTTTTTTCTATACATGGGTTTTGGTTTTAAGTCCCCCATTGTTCCTTTGTATATTTCTTTTCTTTTTGTTAATATTGAAATTTAAGGGTAGTGTTTGCAATTCTGTAATGTGTGTGATATTATCTGTGTTGCTGGGATAGTTATTGAATGCAGGGATAGCTGAGGGGAGTGATATTTTAAAACTGAATTTTAAAAAAAAATCTATTAACGTCAGTTGTATCAAATAACTGAAGTTAATAGTATTTTATAAAATATACAGTACACTATTAACGTCAGTTGTATTAGGAAACTGACGTTAAAAATAAAACCTTTAACGTCAGTTCTTTAACACAACTGGCGTTAGTTTGAACAACATTAACGTCGGTTGTGTTAAAGAACTGGCTTTAAAATGTTTATATTTAACGTCAGTTGTTTAAACAACTGACGTTAAACTATTAACTATTAACGTCAGCTGTATTTACGTCAGCAATATTCTGACGTATAAAATCAATTTTAACTGACGTAAAAAGCACTTATTACACTAGTGCCGGGTCGGTCCCTAACATTATTCTCAATGTTGCTTCCAACGGGATTTCTTCTCTTTTATTGTTTAGGGAGGACAACTCATTCACAACTTGCTATTTTTCTCATTGATTTACTCTATGATATTATAATTAATATAATCATTTTAATTTTTAGATATTTTAAAAATAACTTATATATATATAATTATTTTTATGAACAAAATCCAGAATCATAATTTTTAATATTTTTCTCTCTCATCTACGATTAATATAAATATTTTCTCCCCCGTCTCAAGTTTTTTCTACCAGTTTTATTTTTTCATTTTCTTACTATATGTGACTGTGCATAAACACATTTTCTTGCTATATATATCAGAGGTGTTGATAAATTTTTATTTTTATTATTTTGGTTTAATTATACTTTTGGTCTATGTACTTTTGATCTCAATAGCTAAGACTTATCAACTTTTCACAATATTTATATTGTTAGGGAATGTACTGGCCGAAGAGTGAAACCTGACCACCGAGCTTGAATACCCGGCCCAATCCGGAAGTTAAGGATAATAAGTTAAAAATCACCTAATTAAGGGATAGGATATTGATATCCCTAATTAAATCATGATATTATATGAAATAACCATATTCGGTTAAAAGAGATAATATCCCCTAATTTAAGGATAGGATGTTGATATCATCCTTAAATAAATCCTGATATTATCTGAAATAACCTTATCTGGTTAAAAGAGATAATATCCCTTAAATTAAAAGGAGATAATCCAGATCTCTAAAAGATAGGGGAATCCTATTATAAAAGGAGGAGAACCTATGAAAGAGACTCGCTTTTCACGGAAACCCAGTGACTCTCTCTTAAGCGTATTAGAGAAACTAGCTCGATCAAGAGACTATTGAATAGTCCTTGCTCGCTGGTATTCGTCAGATACAAAATTAAGAGATTGAGATCACTACGGCCAAGGGTTGAACCTAGAACTACGTCTGGCTTTGATTCCCATTGGGATACGTAGGATCGGAATATTACATTCTGTCAAGCCATAATCTAAAACAACCCCTACTGTTCTCCCTTGGTTCAACGTTCTACGGTGAGATTCCGGCCAACCGGATATCGGCAGGAACATTTGGCGCCCACCGTGAGGCCGAGGAAAAACCTTCCCCGGTTCCTCAAGACAGCTTGAAGGTGACCACATGGAATGGTCCGCGAGGAGGGGCGAGCAGCATGAATCATGAAGACCATGAGGCCTCGAACGCCCAAAACCACGGAAATCATCTTTCCTCCCCCATCAATGAAGACAACCCTCGGCTGGAAGAAATTATGGAACAACTTAAGCAGTTGCGAAAAGAGAACGAGGAGATACGTGCGCAAAATCAGAAGTTGTTAAGAACTCGAAAAAGAGAAAGGTCTCTAACACCTTCCGCAGAAGAGCAATCCTCACCCGAGGCTGGACAAAAGGATCCTCCAGCGCACTCTCCTCGGGGAACTAAACGAGCATCCAAAACCAAACCTCCCCCGGGGGCTTCAGAAGTTAAGTCTCACGCATAAAGGACTAGCCAAAAAGGAAGGACATTGGACCGGCGTCCGAGGTTACCGTTCACCGATGACATTGATGAGGTAATCGTGCCTAGCCATTTTAAGCCCCTTAACATCAAAAAATTCAATGGCACCTCTGACCCAACCAAGCATATGGAGTCCTTTATTTCCTCTGTTTACTTGGTGACTGATTCGGAGGACGTCATGTGCAAAGTTTTTCCAACCACTCTGCAAGGCCCAGCTCTAACCTGGATAACAAATCTACCACCTCGATCGATTGATTCTTTTGATGTGCTTATAACTAAGTTCACCGCACAATTTGCAGCAAGGCGAAGGCATAAAAGGCACTCGGTCTCGCTGGTAAATTTCAAACAGGAAAGGAATGAATCACTCAAAGATTACATGGCTCGTTTCAATGCTAAGCAGATCTTGATTCCCAACATGAGCTCAGAACTCTGCCTCCACACCGTCATGGGCGGTCTAAAGCCAGGGCCATTCTTCGAGTACTTATCTCGGAAACCTCCGAGAGATTTTGAAGAGTTCCAGGAAAAGGCTACATGTTTCATGAACTCGAAAGAGATGTTGGAATTCAAAAGGAGAGAAAGAGGTTTCGAGGACAAGAGCTCGGCCTCGAACAAAGAAAGAAACAGGGGGTCTGACTCACAAAGGACCCAAAAGACCAACGAAAGGGAATTCTCGGAGAGGCATCCCAGGTACCAATCTTATACTCCGTTAAACCGATCTCGGGCAGCCATCCTTCAGGAGGTGTGCAGCGCCGAGTTACTTACCTTACCTCGACCATCTAGAACACCGAACAATGCTGACAGAAGCAAAGAGTGCCTGTGGCATCAAAACTATGGACACTCCACTGAAGAGTGCAGGACAACCCAGAAAAAGATTGAGGATTTGGTACAAGCAGGCCGTCTTGATCGTTTCGTCCGCCGAGATGACAATTGAGGCGGACGACCCGGTCGAAGACGACGGAGACACGGTTACGACAATCGAAACCGAGATGCAAACCTGCAAGGAAACAATCAGGGAGGAGACCAGTTGAATAACCAAAGGACTCCTAATGAAGACTCGGAAGGAGGAATCAGAGGGATCATCAATACAATCTCGGGAGGCTTCACAGGAAGAGGAACGACGAGCTCAGCTCGTCGGCGTCATGTAAAAGCCCTCAGATCCATTAACACAGTGTCTGGAAAGCCTCAAAGAGAAAGACCCCCCATAACGTTCACAGATGATGATTTCCAAGGGGTGGATCCAAATCAAGATGACCCAATGGTGATAACGGTCGTGCTGGTCAACGTTTCAGTCAGACGAACGCTTACTGACCAGGGGAGCTCGGTCGATATTCTGTACCTGACAACCTTCAAGAAGCTCGGAATTCCAGAAAAGCTGATGAAGGAGCAGGAAGATAAGCTAGTAGGGTTCGCCGGGGAGCAAGTCAAGACCCAAGGTTACATAGACCTCTTAACAACGTTTGGAGAAGGAAGACTCTCCAAATCCGTATCAGGCAGGTACGTTATTGTAGATGCCAGCACGTCATAAAATATTCTTATTGGAAGACCGACGTTGAATGAACTTTGAGCGATTGTCTCTACCCCACACCTGACAATGAAATTCCCAGCCGACTCTGGAGAGATAATCGCGGTTCGGGCTGACCAAAAGCTGGCCAGGCAATGCTATGTAGACAGCCTAAAGGTTACCCGCCACCAGGACACCCCAAAGAATGTCGAGGGTGGTGAAGTCGAGGTGGTGAGCTCGATCAGTTCAGTAACTTCAACCAGCTCGGTCAGCATGTTTGAACTGGACCCAAGAACGGAGATGTACGAGTCCAGGGCCGAGCCGATAGAGTCTTTAGAAAGGTTCCAGTTGGGAGCCCAACCTGAACAATGCACCCAAGTCAGTAGTCATCTTGACCCCTCACTTAAACAGAGGCTTCACACAGTCCTAAGAAAGAATGCCGACCTGTTTGCTTGGAAGACGTCGGATATGCCGGGTATAGACCCAAATTTTATGTGCCATTAGTTGTCCATATGCCCCGAAGCCAGGCCTGTAGCTCAAAGAAAAAGAAAACTTGGCGAAGACAGGCGCCGAGCAGTAGCCGAGGAGACTTCCAAACTGGTCAAAGCAAATTTCATCCAAGAGGTGAAATACACTACTTGGCTAGCCAACGTGGTGTTAGTTAAAAAGGCCAACGGTAAATGGTGAATGTGCACTGACTATACCGATCTTAACAAGGCAAGCCCAAAAGATTCCCATCCTCTTCCCAACATTGACAGACTGGTGGATGGGGCCTCGGGTTACAAAATTTTGTCCTTTTTGGATGCATATTCGGGCTATAACCAGATCAGGATGTATCCAACCGATGAGGAAAAAACAACATTTATGACTGAGGGGGCAAACTACTGCTATCGGGTAATGCCCTTCGGTTTAAAGAATGTTGGTGCAACATATCAGAGGCTTATGGACGAGGTTTTCGTCAACCAAAATGGAAATAACTTAGAAGTATATTTTGATGATATGGTGGTAAAATCCGAGGACCCAAACCAACACCCAGTCGACCTCAAAGAAATCTTCGGCCAGCTCAGAAAGTACAATATGAGGCTAAATCCAGAAAAATGCTCCTTTGGTGTACAAGGAGGAAAGTTCTTGGGATATATGCTAACACACCGGGGGATCGAAGGTAATCCGGATAAATGCAAAGCCGTCATGGAAATGCGAAGTCCTCGGAATGTGAAATAAATTCAGAGGCTAGCCGGTCGATTAGCCTCCCTATCCCGCTTTCTCCCGAAGTCTGCAGAGAAGGCAAGACCTTTCTTCCAGCTCTTAAAAAACCAAAGGATTTAATTTGGACTGAAGAGTGTGAGAAGGCCTTTGAAGATCTGAAACTCTTCCTAGCATCTCCCCCAATCCTCACTCGGCCTCATCTTGGCAAAGATCTGTACTTGTACCTCTCTGTCAACGATTGTGCAATCAGTGTAGTGATCATCCAGGAAGAGGAGAAGCAACAGATGCCGGTGTACTATGTCAGTAGGATCCTGAAAGACGCAGAAACGCGATATCAAGTAATTGAAAAACTGGCCCTCGCCTTAGTTATGGCAGCTCGGAGGTTACGGCCCTATTTCCAGTCGCACCAAGTCATAGTCAAGACTGATCATCCAATAAAGCTGGTACTCAGGAAACCTGATCTAGCCGGACGAATGATAGCTTGGTCAGTAGAATTGTCAGAATTCGGTCTACAGTATGAACTGAGGGGGCCAATGAAAGCACAATGCCTCTCTAACTTCATTACCGAGCTCTCTTCAAAACCGAGGTCGGAGTCTTTCAACTGGCTCCTATATGTTGACGGATCATCTAACTTGAAGGGAAGCGGGGCTGGAATAATTCTCGAGGGGCCTGATGACCTAATCCTCGAGCAATGTTTAAAGTTTGGGTTCACTGCTTCAAACAACCAAGCAGAATATGAAGCCCTTATTGCAGGACTAGTGTTAGCTAAAGAAGTTGGGGTCCGGGAACTAAAATGCCGAAGTGACTCACAACCTGTAACAGGACAAGTCTCGGGCAATTATCAGACAAAGGACCCCCAACTAACCAGATATCTCTGCAAGGTTAGTAGCCTCATTTCTGAACTTGATCATTTCTCCATTGAGCATATACCTCGGGAAGAAAATTCCAGGGCAGATCTGTTGTCCAAATTGGCTAGCACCAAGAAGGCTGGCCAGCTAAGAACCTTCATTCATGAAAACCTTCTCGAGCCGAGCATAAAAAGTGCCGAAGTGACAATGACCGAGCACTATGTCCGGGGCTGGATGACACCGATTTGGGAGTATTTAACCTCGGACAAACTACCTGATGACCCAAAGGAGGCGAGACGAATCCGTCTGAAATCTTGCCACTACACCGTCCTAGACGGTGAGCTATACAAAAGAGGATTCTCCAGGCCATTACTGAAGTGCCTCACAAAGGATCGGTCCGAGTTCGTAATGGATGAGATGCACCGAGGAATCTGTGGAATGCATTCAGGAGACCGATCTCTAGCAGCTCGGGTCCTACGAGCAGGGTTTTACTGGCCAACCATGAGATTGGATTATTCTACTTGGACCAATAGGTGTGAGCCCTGTCAGAAGTTCGCCAGCGTAGCTCATGCTCCAGGAGAAGAGCTCCACTCCATGTTCTCGCCGTGGCCCTTTACTATGTGGGGGATGGATATAGTCGGTCCTTTCCCAGTTGCCAAAGGTCAAGTCAAGTTCCTCCTGGTAGGTGTAGACTACTTCACCAAGTGGATTGAAGCAGAACCATTGGCTATGATAACAGCCAAAAAGGTTCAGAGTTTTGTATGGAAAAACATCATTTGCAGGCACAGCCTTCCTTATGCAGTTGTCACAGACAATGGAAAGCAATTCACCGATAAAGAGCTTGGTGAGTTTACTCCAACCTCAGAATTAAATATAAAGTGACCTCGGTTGAGCATCCACAAACAAATGGCCAGGCAGAGGCAGCCAATAAAGTCATCTTAAACAAGCTCAAAAGAAGGTTAGGTCATTCAAAAGGGGCTTGGGTTGAACAATTACCAAACATCCTATGGGCTTACCATTGCTCACCACAGTCTTCAACGGGTGAAACACCGTTCAAACTAACCTATGGAACCGATGCAATGATTCCCGTTGAGCTCGGTGAACTCTCTTTCCGAAGGCAGCACCACGATCAAAGCAAAAACGAAGAAGAACTCCAAATTGAGCTTGACATGGTTGAATAAGTCCGAGATGCAGCAAAAATCAGAGAAGAGCTATGCAAGCAAAAAGCAACTCGGAGATACAACTCGAGGTTGCGGCCAAGGGAATTTGTGCATGATGACTTGGTACTGAGACTGCAAAACGATGTGAGAAAAGACCCCAGAGAAGGTAAGCTCGCAGCGAACTGGTCTGGCCCGTTCAGGATAATCGAAAATCTGGGAAATGGTGCCTACAGGTTGGAAGAATTGTCAGGAAAGACCGTCCCAAGAACATGGAACACTTCCCACCTTAAGTTTTATTTTAGTTAGGGTTATAGGTGATGCACTCTTTTTCCTATCTCGGTTTTTTTCCCATGAGGTTTTGGCCAAGAAGGTTTTAATGAGGCACACCCGGAAAAATAAATAAATAGAGTCATTTTTAATTGTGCTATTAAGCAAAAATACTGTGTTAATTAAAAAAGCAAAAAACCTAAAGAGGCTGACCGAGTTAAAATCGACCAATCCATGGTCGAAGTGCCGAGCCTATAAAGGTATATAAAACCTAAAGAGGCTGACCGAGCTAAAGTCGACCGATCCAGGGTCGAAGTGCCGAGTCTATAAAGGTGTATAAAAAACCTAAAGAGGCTGACCGAGCTAAAATCGACCGATCCAGGGTCGAAGGGCCGAGCCTATAAAAGTATATAAAAAACCTAAAGAGGCTGACCGATCTAAAATCGACCGATCCGAGGTCGAAGTGCCGAGCCTATAAAGGTATATAAAAACCTAAAGAGGCTGATCAAGCTAAAATCGCCCGATCCGAGGTCGAAGTGCCGAGCCTATAAAGGTATATAAAAGCCTAGAAAGGTTGACCGAGCTAAAATCGACCGACCCGAGGTCGTAATGCCGAGCCTAAAAAGGTGTACGCATCCTGACAAGGATGACCAAGATAAAATCAACCAAACCAAGGAGAAAAGGCTAAAGTCAATCGATGCCTAAAAAGGTAAGTAAAACACCTACAGGTACCCCGAGTTCCAAAAACACGAGTCAACCGAGTAACAAACTCAAGCTCCAAAAAGTAGAAAAGGCATTAGAAAATTTTCTAAGTGCAAATAGATTCACAAGTAAGCAAGCGATTTCATTAAATAAAAAGGGCAAAAGCCCAGAATACATAAGAGTTCAAAATAAAAGGGGCATCGCCCCAAGAACATGTTTTCCTACCCTACTAATGGGCATTCCCATAAGCAACAATTTCATAAGTTGAGGTCGTCCTCGGCACTCGGAGGAAGAGCAGCAGATTGGTCAGGTTGGGCCATCTCACCTTCCCCATCGGGTTCCTCCTCGGCCACTCGCCCCTCACCCTCCTCTTCTTGAGATGCGTCCTCCTCATCCTCCAGCTCGGACAGTGGAACTAGGACTCCATATCGGTTAAAATCCTTGTCCACGTCAGCACCGGAGAAGTCAGCATTCGGGTTGAAGTGCTGCAGCTGCCTCACGGCTTGGGAGAAGCCGTTGACGTGCTCCTTAATAATAGAAGCCTCGGCTTCAGCTAAATCAGACTGAAGCTTGAGATCGGCCTCTTTCTCGGCCTCTAACAACTTCTGCAGCTACAGACTTTCCTACTTTTCAGCTTGAAGCCTTTCCACGACCTTCTGAAGATTGAGCCGGTCGGTTCTTTCCGTTTCTAGCTCGGCCGTAAGGGTGGTATTGCCTTTTTCCAACTCTATCTTTTGGGCCTTCAGCTGACCAATGACCCGACCTTGTTCCTCACACTTGGCCATGGCCTGAGAGAGCTCGTCTCTCATTCTCAAGGCTCCAGCCGCATCTGCTCTCATCACCTCCATCTTCTTGACATTATCAATAAGCTGTTGGCTCCAGAAGCGGGTGATTGAGGCAATGCGGAGAGCATAGGCAGCGGCTGCCTCCATACTTTCCTCAGGACCTTGCTCCAACAAGAGCCGCGCATCAGACGGTTTCAGTACTTGACCATCAATCAAGCCTGCAGGGTCGAACTCATTCCCCCAGAGCGTGCTGATCCCCGGGTTGCAATTCCCATTATACCATTTGATGTCCGAAGTGAGATCGGTCACCATGAGAGTGTTGCTCGACCTCCTAGAAGCAGCGGGAGTCTCTTCAATCATCAGCAAGGGAGATGGGCTTCTAATCAGAACCTCTGAGGTCAGGTCTTCCCGAGTCCTTGAACGCGCTGTCGCACACGCGCCAAAAAGCGAGCGGTTTGTAAAAATGTAGTTTAGGGAGCGACAACTCGGATATCGTCTCACAAGGACTCTTAGGTTGTTGTTATTAACATAAAATCAGTTTTGGGGTGTAACAGCTTGATTAACGTTGTTTAACCGGTTAAAATATAATTAATTATATTTTAATCTGAGAGTTAGAAAGTGATTTTAAATAAAATAAAATCATATTCATAGTCTCTCTTATGGTAGAAGGCTACGACGAAATTTTGGGTTGAAAATTCAGACGGAGCCCGGTCTGCGTTTTTTTACTGACAGTATAATTTTATACTGACAGAAAACCCTAATTTGGCCCGAAAACTGAAATTTGTAGATTTTTTATATTTTGTCCGTGAGGAAGTCTACTTTCCAAATTTCTGATCAGAAATAAAATATTATGTTTATTCGGACGAATTTTGGTAAAAGTTCGGACGGAAAACAGTCGGTGTTTTCACTGACAGTAAGATTTTAATGATCAGAAAGCCTAATTTTAATTCGTGAACGAGATGAAAAATGTTGTTATCGTATTTGCTACGATACAGGAAGTTTTGAAAAATTTAGTGTAAAAATTAAAATATTATATTTGTTGCGGGCGTATACGTCGAGATGTCTCTAGGAAAAGCTTGCGCCAGATGAATCGAGGAGTCGGAAACGTAGCAGAGATGATGGATTTGACCGACTTGACGAGCATTTATAATGAGCTTATCCGTGTCATAATGGCCATAATGGCACATTTATGACAAAGTGAAATTTTCCTATGAAATGACCATTTTACCCTTGTCTTTTTATGACAATTACAAGCCATGCCATTGGAAAATTTGACCAAATGTTACCCAAAACCCACGGCTCCTTCCTCCATTCCAAGCATTTGGACACCACTTTTTCCTAGCCATAAATGAGCATTGATGTTAAGTGGATGAGTCATAGGCAAAGTCACACTCTCATCATTATCCCGAAACTGCCACGAAATTATGGCTCTTATATGTTCTGAATCTCGGAAAACTTTTTACATGAAAGTTGTTCATCTTTCTCTCTTCTTTCCAACGACATAAAGATCATCAAAAACGGACAAGTATATTGGGAGATATGTCCAAATTACCGAAACTGCTCTAAATCTTCATCATCTTTATCTTTCTCTCTAAACTTCTCTAGAATACTTAGAAAACCAAGGTTTATGAACCATGATTTGCAAACCAAGATATTTTCTCCCTAATATGTGGTGTAGGAGGCAGCCACATCTCTTCAAAATTTAGGACCACATATTTTATTAACCATGATTATACATAAAACCCTAGTTAGGTTACTATTAACTATAGTTAAGTTATTATATTATTTTCTAACTTAACCTCGATCAAATAAACTCAACCATGGTTCTTTTATCTCATCAAACCACACATTTTCTCCTCACACCCACCTCTAAACCGTGCCCATCATCCACACTTGGATCATTTTCACTCATTTTCCAACTTCATCATTTTGTCTCTCTCAAAACTTCATGTTCTTCATTTTCTCTCACAAGTTCTTCACTTGTTCTTCACTTGTTCTTCATTTGTTCTTCATTTGTTCTTCACTTATTCGTCATTTATCTCTAACTTAGAAACATAATCTCATGATTCTTCATTCATGAAACTTGTTCCTTAGATCAATAACCATCACTTGATCCATTTTGTTCTTGAATCCATGAACTTTCAAGTTCATCTTTTCTTTTCTTCAAATTCGGCCCATACCCATATATAACCATCCAAACCTTTTTTTGATCTTCTAAGATCATATTCTCACTTATCTAGATGATCTAAACAATTTCTATTTCACATCTCAATTTTTTCCCCACAAAACACAAAGAACTCCTTAGTGTTCTTGCTAAGATCATCTTTGTTCTTCAAGTTCTTGAATAAATCTTTTTATTTCAAGGTGAGAATATCTCTCTTAATCTTGATATTTTAATTAAGCTTTTCTATTCACAACTTTTATGGATTTATGCTTGTGTTCATCATGTTCTTCATATGAGTCAAAGTTCTTGAAGCTTTCTTCAAAATTTCATAACTAATTCTAGAAAAATCCTTTTGACATGAAACCAATTTCTATGATCTAGATATAATCCCTACTTTATTTATCAAAGAGAATGTGATCAAAATCATCCTCCATCCCTATTAACCCTTAAGGGCCGAACCTAGGTAGGAAAATGGGTTTGGTGTTTTGTTGTTTGTTTTGAAAGTTAGTACTTCACTTAAGTTCTATAATACATATACAGCTTAAATCCAAGAGCTTGAATCCAAATAAATTTCCTAGCTTATTTTCCTAATATGGGCCAAAACCCTAACCCTAAAGGTTGGAGGATTTTGTTTCAAATTTTAGTCTTGTAATAAGTAATCTATGTTAGTTAAGACTCTAGTAACTAGGATCCAAAAGATGTCATTAAGAAGATAATCCTAAACCTATTTTTTTAAGTCTTGGCCGAACCTAGCCCTAAAGTGTCATAGATGGTTGTTAGTTGATTAATTATAGTTATGTTGTTTGGTTGAAGGTGGTTGTGTTAACTCGTGGCGGGATAACGAGGATCGTCGTGTACGCGTTTCCGGTGCTAACTCAGGTGGGGAAAAGAATCAACCTATCGTCGGAATCGATAAGTAGTAGATTATATGATAATTGTGTAGGGCGACCTAAACCCTACTAGTAGTCGAGTAATCGACAAGACCAAAATCCCATTGGAAACCTTTTCTGTAAAACCAATGGTGATTCGGGGATTGTAGGTTTATCGACATTAAGTTGATTTTAAATATTTGAGGATGTTTGAATTATTTACTTTTGATTGTTTGTGATACGCTGGTTGAGGTATTCCATCTGCATGTGACGTATTGTTTCGGTGTTTGAATAATTATGATAGTGAGGATGTTTGATGGTTGTCATGGCCAGGCCGTGACAGGTTCTGTGTTGTAGGATTCTTGTCTTTGTTGTTTGTCACGGCCGTGATGGCTATCACGGCCAGGCCGTGACAGAGTTTGACTTTGTTATTTATTTGATTTGATTATTATGCGTTGGTTGTGATAAATTGCTTTATATGATATTGACATATTTGAATATTTCCTGATATTGTGTGATGCATGATCTGCCTGGTTTTTAATACTATGTCTAGTTAATTTTAAGTAAGGATATATGTTGTTCGGGAGATGATTGTTTGGGTGAGAGAATGAATTGACTTAGAGGTGCCTAGCTTAATTAAGTTATCTAATGGATGAGATGTGACATAGAATGCGAGTTGAGGTTATGATGGGAGCTTGAGGTACAAGGTTGTTATTGATTTGAGATAGTGAGATTCATATAGAGGCTTTGATGCAAATACTTTTTCAGTCCATGATGCGTCGATCTGATTGATTCTATCGAAAGATAGAAGTGCACTATATTGAAATCCTATCCTATCAAAAGATAGAAGAGCACTATACCGGATCCTATCCTATCGAAAGATAGAAGTACACTATACTGAATCCTATCCTATCGAAAGATAGAAGGGCACTATGTTGAGTCTTATCCTATCGAAAGATAGAAGGGTCCTATCGAAAGATAGAAGGGCACTATGTTGAGTCTTATCCTATCGAAAGATAGAAGGGCACTATGTTGAGTCTTATTCTATCGAAAGATAGAAGTGTACTATGCTGAGTTTTTTGCATCAGACTACCCTGGACTACTAACGAATGTGAAAGGAATAGAGACAGTTATGATAGTATAAGTGTTTAGACTACATGAGCTGAGGGTAGAGGAAGATATAGTAAATTGAGGATGATTGTTGATTTTGAGTGATGTGTGTCTGTGACAATTACTGTATAATTTACTATTACTCTTTTCCGCTTTTTGATGATAGAACTGTTTCTTATTCCCTATATCTTTCTGTGTGTTGTATTTTATTTCTGATGTGATCGTACGAGAAGACCCGATGGAGGAACCAATTGCTGAGGAGTTAGATGGAACTCCGTATGAACCGGATGCTGGAGGTCGAGCAATGATCTAGGGCGATTAGAGTATAGACATGATGGCCAGTGTGTCTAAGGAGTATTTATATTTCCGCTAAGTATGTCTGTAGTGAAGTCTATACCTGTAAGGGATCCTACTGAGAGGGTACCCTTAACAGTGTTTTGGTTTTGTAATAAATAAACATATGGGTATTTATATATTACAACCTTGGTATGTTTAATTTGCAGAAGTTATATGATCATTAAATAAGTTTTAAATTTGTACGTATTTTCAATAGTAAGTGCGCGATTAAGTAAATAAATCTTAAGGTTTTAATGTAATAATATGATGGGGCACATCGGGGTGTCTCATGGGGGGGTTGGATATGAAATTAAACAAAGAAACAAAACAGAAACAGAGCAATAGAAACAAAGCAGTTAAGAGATTAACAAATAAACTAAAGCGATTAACCTACTGTTCTCGGTTTCCCACTATCATCGGCTCATGTAAATTCCAAGCCCTAAGCAGATTCTAATCCCCTTTCGGTTGTAGCAACAATTAACAAACGAAATCACTACTACAGATATATGTTCCTATTCCCGAATTAAACAAACGGGGTTAAGCCCTCATGAACTAAACGAACATGAACGAACACATGCGAATTAAACAAACGCGATTCAATATAGGAACATAACATCACCGAAATAAATCAACACAACACTATACACTCCTGAATTAAACAAACAGAAATATATAGCATAGTATTGAAAAGGAAAAAGCATACAAAACAGGATTTACATAACCTCAAGTGTGGATGGAACACATCACAGTAGATTAATCAAGGAGACTAGTTCTCCATTACAAAAGAAAAACAAAACATATCTAAACTAAAGAGAAAACAAAAGATCAAAAACCAAAACTCCTCAGTTCTGCCTTCAAACAGGCATAAATACAGTTCTGAATTCCGCTGTCTCGCGAGGCGAGCACACCTTCACGAGGCGAATAATGCGAACAGTCTTCAGTGTTTGGCTCTCTCGCGAGGTGAGCTGATCATTCGCGAGGCGAGACTCTTCAAATTCCAAACTTTAACGCCCGTGACCTTCAACATGGATAAGCCGTGCTGACTTCTGGTCTTCAGGGTTGGATTACTCGCGAGGCGAGTCATGCTCGCGGGGCGAGACAGAAAGGATTGCATTTTCTGGAACAGCCACGCTTCTGGTTCGCGGGGCGAATGCCTTCTCGCGGGGCGAAGAACTCCAGAACTGCTTCACCTTATTAACCTGAAAACAAGATATAGCATAAGTGCTTTATTTAACTCGAAATCAACTAAATTAACCTAAAAATACTTAAACGACTCAGAATGTTGCTTAAAGACAATCTAGTCTGATTTGAGCGAAAATGATATATAATTAGCACAAAACCACGGTCATACTAGCCATAAAACTAGATGAGCCAGCGGCTGATCAAAATACCCCAAACTTAAACTTTGCTTGTCCCCAAGCAAACTAAAACTCAAAAACTCAAAAAGACTCAAGACATGGCAAGATTAAAAGATTCAATTAACTTTGCACAAATTTCAAGCAATTTCAACAAAACAATTTTCTTCAATGTTCCCCCTTTACAAACAAAGCAATCCCCACATTCATTCACTCGAAACATTTGAGAATTTCATCATTCAAACAATCATTAATCTAAGCAGGGGATCCAAGTTACACACAAGAGGGAGATCACCAAGTTCAAACAATCGCCTTCCTCACAAGGGAGTTTAGTATTTCACTCAATCGCTCAGTTTGTCAGGCTAACAACATTTCACTCAATTTCACTTTTCAAGAACACTTCCCATAAATTTGATTTTCATCTCAAAATGGTTCCCACAGAAAACATGCATGCAACATCAAAAGGTCTTTTATGGTTGTAATGGGGCCTGGCTAAGGGTAGGATATACAAGGGTACTAGGCTGAAGATCCTAGGAACTAAGAGAGCATGAGCTTTTTACACTTTGAATTTTCACTCAAGTTCCTTTTTTCATTTTTCATTTGCTTTGGGTGACTACAGCCTTTATATTCAAATAGCCTTTTTGACATTTTTTGTTCTTTTTATTTCTCCCTTTTTTTTCTTTTTCTTTTTTTTCTGCTTTTCTTTTCTTGGCTCCAACCTTTTTATTATTATTATTTATTTTTTTTCTTTTTCTCAATCCCAAACAACACATCATATCCTTGTAGCCACCACAAACTTAGTTTCTTGCAACCAATCTCTTACTAAGATTCCATGCTCTCCTAATCCTAAGATCGGGTTAACATGGTTTTTCAGATTTTAGGCTCATAACATAAGGTCATCAAGAATTAACAGGCTAATTAGGCTCAAAGGGGCTAACTAGGAAACATGCATTAGGGATGGTTATTTTAGGCCAAGTGGTTATTTACAAAGAAAATGCCTAAATCATTTGAAGCAAACACATAAACATGCAAACCATAAAGAGATTCAAGCAAATTCGGGAAAGTGCAACTTGAAAGTGATTCTCACAGTCAAAAACATGTTGGGGGCTCAAATCCTCACCTGGACATTTTTGCAAATTGTTTGACTGAGATTCTATCCCTAGTGTGTGCTTCCTATCACCCCAAACTTATCATAAATCATGCCATCATAACAAAATATCTCAAAGTTCAGTTTTCAATCACATGGGGATCACTTTTCAAAAACAAAATTTTTTTTTTCAACCTAGGGGGAATCATCACATAAATCATGCAAGCAATCTGTGCCAAATTCAATCAAATTCCAGCAAACTTGCCAACACAAGACTCAACACACATACTCCTGATCTTCTCAAATTATTCAGGAGCTAAAAGAAAACAAAACTAAAACAAAGCAAAGATAATTAAAAAGGAAAAGGTTTAGAGAAAACTCATGGGGCGGTTCCACCAGGATCCCACTGTCTGTGATACAGTGGCCACGGAATGCCCAAATTGCAGTATGATCCTCCCGGATCCCATGGCATGTAGCATAAGTATGAGAGCGGGCGCCTGATAATCATGGTAACTCCGCCAAGTGCGGCGGACTTCTCACTCCCTCTCAGGTCACAGTTGACCTCTTTCTCAACATTGTCAATAAAGTCCTCCCAATAAAAGTGGGGTTCAACCTCTTGGACTGGTCACAGTGTCTTCATATCCAAGGGTACAAAATCCAGAGGCTTGAACTCCATCACTGGTGGTTCCTCAGGGGGAGGTGGCAAATAGGTAGAGAGTGTTACTGGTGCTGCTTCATCTTCTGCAAGTTCTTCATTCACTGCACTGACAAATCCATCACCTGTTAAACCTGCAGAATTCTCAGCACACACCACAGAAAGGTTAGAGTTAGTACAGTTAGTAGATATGGTACAATAAACTGAATCAGAAAAAGTCTAAATGTCTGGAAATTCAGCACACAGTTCATCCATCCCATTACTTTCAACACATGCATCTAATTCCAAAGGTTCTTCATTATCCTCAAGCATGGTGAAGCAGATGTCCTCCTGATCCTCATTTTCTGTGTCTCTTGGCTGAACGGGGCCCTCAACCTCATATGTCTCATGTTCCATATGGATGTTTTACTCTTCATACCTTTCAAAACATGCTACACACGAAGCAAATTCATTACAATCAGCACATGAAGTATAATAGATAGAATCAGGGGAGGCGTGAATATCTGGAATTTCTTCATCAATAGAAGTATTCTTGACATCATTTTCAAAATTGTCCTCCGAAGAAGTATTGCCAAGAACAACTGTTTGTGACTCTGTATGTTCTTCAAGGGAATGTGGAGTTTGCAGTGTAGTCCCGCTGACTTGCTGAAAAGTATTAATGCTAGCATATGTTTGCTGCTGAAACTGTGTCTGTGAGGCCTGAAACTGTTCAATTTGCTGCTGAAAAAATGTAGTCATTTGCGCAGTCATTTGTGCAGTCATTTGCTTGAATAGGTCCTCTAGTGAAGGTCCAGAAGGTACAGAAGTGGTCACTTGGGGAGGATTCTGTGGTGGTGCCAGTGGTAACATTAGTTGTTGGTCCCCATACCAAGGGTTTGGATGGTTTCCCCAGCTGGGGTGGTACTCATCAGTGGAACGGTCAGGAATGTTGTGCCTGATTGATGCAGCTCTGAAGGCAGGAAAGTATCTCAATAGGAAGACTTTCTTCAAATCAAACCAGCTGAAGATGGAATTCGGTTCAAGATTATACAACCACTCTTTTGCAGCGCCTTCAAGTGAGAGATGGAAAGCTCCCATCTTGATGTGGTCTTCTATTATTCCTTCAGGTCTCAGCATTGTAGAACAAACAATCCGGAATTCCTTCAGATGCTCCTGCGGATTCTCACCTGCAAGACCACTAAACCTTGGCAACCAGTGCATTAAACCAGCAAAGTCAGGATAATATATGCATGGTGGTTCATAATTAACATTAGGCATATAACCTTGCATATACTCATCCATGGGTAGATTACAACCAGACAAAGCAGCCGTAACTAATTCAGTAATGCAAAAGTTTTTTTTTAATTTAATTTTCTGTTAATAACAACAAGAGTCCCCGGCAACGGTGCCAATTTTTGAACGCGCTGTCGCACACGCGCCAAAAAGCGAGCAGTTTGTAAAAATGTAGTTTAGGGAGCGACAACTCGGATATCGTCTCACAAGGACTCTTAGATTGTTGTTATTAACATAAAATCAGTTTTGGGGGGGTTGGATATGAAATTAAACAAAGAAACAAAACAGAAACAGAGCAATAGAAACAAAGCAGTTAAGAGATTAACAAATAAACTAAAGCGATTAACCTACTGTTCTCGGTTTCCCACTATCATCGGTTCATGTAAATTCCAAGCCCTAAGCAGATTCTAATCCCCTTTCGGTTGTAACAACAATTAACAAACGAAATCACTACTACATATATATGTTCCTATTCCCGAATTAAACAAACGGGGTTATGCCCTCATGAACTAAATGAACATGAACGAACACACGCGAATTAAACAAACGCGATTCAATATAAGAACATAACATCACCGAAATAAATCAACACAACACTATACACTCCTGAATTAAACAAACAGAAATATATAGCATAGTATTGAAAAGGAAAAAGCATACAAAACAGGAATTACATAACCTCAAGTGTGGATGGAACCCAATCACAGTAGATTAATCAAGGAGACTAGTTCTCCATTACAAAAGAAAAACAAAACATATCTAAACTAAAGAGAAAACAAAAGATCAAAAACCAAAACACCTCAGTTCTGCCTTCAAACAGGCTTAAATACAGTTCTGAATTCCGCTGTCTCGCGAGGCGAGCACACCTTCGCGAGGCGAATAATGTGAACAGTCTTCAGTGTTTGGCTCTCTCGCGAGGCGAGCTGATCATTCGCGAGGCGAGACTCTTCAAATTCCAAACTGTAACGCCCGTGACCTTCAACATGGATAAGTCGTGCTGACTTCTGGTCTTCAGGGTTGGATTACTCGCGAGGCGAGTCATGCTCGCGGGGCGAGACAGAAAGGATTGCATTTTCTGGAACAGTCACGCTTCTGGTTCGCGGGGCGAATGCCTTCTCGCGGGGCGAAGAACTCCAGAACTGCTTCACTTTATTAACCTGAAAACAAGATATAGCATAAGTGCTTTATTTAACTCTAAATCAACTAAATTAACCTAAAAATACTTAAACGACTCAGAATGTTGCTTAAAGACAATCTAGTCTAATTTGGGCGAAAATGATACATAATTAGCACAAAACCACGGTCATACTAGCCATAAAACTAGATGAGCCAGCGGCTGATCAGTCCTCTTCGGAGGGCGGATATTCTGGTCAGAAGCTTCAGCAAACTTCTTTTCTTCCCCTTAACATTTAAAGCTATAGCTGATCCGCCAGCTGCTTGATTAGCCGACTTCTTCATCAGTGCCTTGTAGTTGAACTTTCCCATTGTCACTACAAAAAGGAAATCAGTCAAATAAAGTAAATACGTTACAGAATAAATTGCCACTTGTCAACAAAAGCCACTTACTTTCAAAATCAGCTTGCCGAGTGGATGAGGCACTAAGCTTTAAAAGCCTTCCATAGGGCAATGATCGAGGACACAATTTCAGGACCTCGATATCGGCTCGCTCTTAAGAGGTCATACAGTCGAGGTCATATCCGGCAAATTTGGAAGGATGTGGTTGCCAGTAGAGAGGGAATTTAGGGTTACCAGCCGAGTCAAAAAAGACAGACTCATTACCCTATAGAGGTCGGACTTTAAAGAAATCCGACTTAAAAAACTTATACGAGCTCTTATACAACCCGATGATCCCCCTCTGCTCAATCCCACTCAGAGAAATCCAGCCAACTCGGTCCCCGAAGCGAACTCGGTAAAAGTATAGAAACTTGGGAGCAGTAGCCTCTATCCCTATCTGACCACACAGAATTTGAAAGGCTCTCAAAAATGCCCAGCTATTCGGGTGAAGTTGGGTAGGAGCTACGTTCATGGCTCGCAAAACTTCGCATTCAAACGGGCTGAAGGGAAGGGAGAGCCCAATTTGTTCAAAAAAGGTCTTATATACATACGTAAAGGGTGGCTCAGATGAAGGGGGGCAAAGGAAAACATGCTCATCCTTGCCACAAGGAAGGCACTCTACGATGCCTCGTCTAGCTGTAACCTTATTTTTCATAGCTTCAAGGGAATTAAAATCCCTAAAATTAGAATGAAATGCAGCAACATCGGGTTTTACCCATAAATACCCAGGAATAGAAATTTCTGGGTAGGGAACCCTGGGCATCATAGACACACGTTTGCGACGCTTGGGAACAACAATAGCGTCTGGAGCAACAGAGCTCCTCCCAGAAGAAGAAGAAGAAGAAGAAGAAGAAGAAGAAGAAGAAGAAGAACTCTTGTCACCTCCACCACCGCGAGAGGAGGAGGGGGAAGAAAGGGGAGAGCCCCCAATCAGATTGAGTTCAGGCTCCACGATCTGAACCCCAGAAGAGGCATTTTGGGATACCTCGAAGGAAGTCTCCATGGATGAAAAATCAGAAAGCAAACCTAAGGAAGTTGGAAAGAGATGAGTAGCACATACCTTGAGTACAAAGGGACTATGAATGCTCGGACTAGAAAGGACTCGCGAGAAGAAAATCTAGGGTTCAAGGAACGTGAAACCCTGTACCAGGGCCTCGTCTCAATTTATAGAAGAAAAAAGTGCAACATCCCCTCCTCGCATTAATGAGGGTTGTTGGACGAGAGCAGGGAAACGTCCCTTCGAGTCTGACCGAACTCATCAACTAATGGAAAGGACACACGTGGCAGATATGTCAGAATGTACACCGCCATCATGGGAAACTAGGAGCACGCAACTACTGCACGAATCCCAGAGATGATGTCATAAAGGCCACGCGCCGCACAGAGTAACGTCTCCTTTCCATCTCGGGAACCGAGAAAGTATGACCACAACACGAAACGAGTCATCATCCCCACCTCGGCTAGCCTCGGCTCCTTCAAAAAAGCTTCCACGCAATCCACTTAAAGCTTGGGGGGCTTGTATATGAGCCGAAACAAAGAGCTTGGTATCTTGAAACATCAAGCTCGGTCGCCTGAGCTGCTCGCCGAGTTGGAGGATATGAACATATATATACGAAGTATGAAGCTCGACCAATCACCTCGCCGAGCCGAAAGACCAAAAGATGAAACCAAGTTCCTAAGCTCGGCTAACGTCATGAAAGCTTTTACGCTTTATTAGCTCAAAGCTTGGGGGCTTGTGTAATGGCCGAAGAGTGAAACCCGGTCACCAAGCTTGAATACCCGGGCCAATCCGGAAGTTAAGGATAATAAGTTAAAAATAACCTAATTAAGGGATAGGATATTGATATCCCTAATTAAATCCTGATATTATCTGAAATAACCGTATCCGGTTAAAAGAGATAATATCCCCTAATTTAAGGATAGGATGTTGATATCATCCTTAAATAAATCCTGATATTATCTGAAATAACCTTATCTGGTTAAAAGAGATAATATCCCTTAAATTAAAATGAGATAATCCAGATCTCTAAAAGATAGGGGAATCCTATTATGAAAGGAGGAGAACCTATGAAAGAGACTCTCTTTTCACGGAAACCCAGTGACTCTCTCTTAAGCGTATTAGAGAAACTAGCTCGATCAAGAGACTATTGAAGAGTCCTTGCTCGCTGGTATTCGTCAGATACAAAATTAAGAGATCGAGATCACTACGGCCAAGGGTTGAACCTAGAACTACGTCTGGCTTTGATTCCCATTGGGATACGTAGGACCGGAATATTTGTCAAGCCACAATCTAAAACAACCCCCACTGTTCTCCCTTGGTTCAACGTTCTACGGCGAGATTCCGGCCAACCGGATCTCGGCAGGAACAGGGAACATGACTATGATAGAGATGAGATGATTGACAAGCACATTGATTATCTTGGAAAAGTAAATTTTTGAAAAAAAATATTATATATGATGAGATTGTGGATGTTGTTTTAAATGAATATGGTGGTTTCTTCTTTGTAGATGGTTATGGTTGGAAAACTTACCTTTGGAAGAATTTGTTCTACCAATTTCATTCTAAGGGTAACATTATTCCCGATGTTGTTTCCAGCGGGATTGCTTCTCTTTTATTGTTTGGGGGAGGACAACTCATTCACAGTTTGCTATTTTTATCATTGATTTATTTTATGATATTATAATTAGTATATTTGAAATTAATATAATCATTTTTATTTTTAGAAATTTTTAAAATAACTTTTATATATAGTAAATTATTTTTATAAACAAAATCCAGAATCATAATTTTTAATGTTTTACTCTCTCATCTACAATTAATATAAACATTTTTATTTCTCCCTCTCAAGTTTTTTTTTACCATTCCCTAAAAAAAGTTTTTTTTACCTGTTTTATTTTTTTCATTTTCTTGATATATGTGATTATGCATAAACACATTGTTTTGTAACAAATTACATGCATTGAGAAAAAATTATTAAGATGTTGCTTTTATGTTTTTTGTTTGTGATCTTATTCAATATTGAGATGTGTGCAAATCTAATATTTTAGATAATATATTTATCTATCATATTATTTTCTTCTTCTCTCTTAAAAACTTGTTTGATTTATTTTTCTTCTTTTCCAGTAAAAATTAACCATATTTAGAAAATATATTTATCTATCATATATTTTTTCCTTCTCTCTTGAAAAATGAAAATCCGTTTGATTTATTTTTTCTCTTTTATCGTGCAAGTTAACCATTTTTAGAAAATTTATTTATATATCATATTTATAACACCCCCATTGGGCATTACATGATTAACTCAATTTTGTAATAACATATTAAAACAAAATAAAAATCGCTGGTTGCTTTCGGAACATTCATTTATTTCAAGACAGATAATTCAGGTGTAAAAATTTTCCTTTTGTGAGAAAACTCCAGAAGACTAAGATACATACTTTAAACAGTAAAACCATTCATACTCATAATAAGGCAGCCACGGCATACATCTTTTTCTCAAGAAGTTTAAATTTTTAAAAGAAGAAAATTAGATCGAAGATTCCTAAACTGGTCACCTTACAAGACATCTACTGGAAAGACCCCATGGTCATTCCCAAAACGAAACAACTCTTCGTGCATCTAGATTTAAGTCTCCGAGTGACTTAGAGAACTCCTCCGCATCATCTGTACTAGTACCCTAAGGTACAACAACAAATACACGAAGAAAACCTGGTATGTTTGTAAGGGTGAGACGCCAATATATGGATTTAACACAATAACTACATGCGTGACACAAAAGAAGACATAAACACATATACACGTTTATAACCACATAGGCATTCATAATAAGTCAAATAGTTTATTAATGGGTTTCATACCCCAAACATCATCGTTTGAAAGACTATGCATGAACACTTCAACTTTCAACGTCTAAATTTTCACTTAATCTTCGGAGATCCCAACATCGTGTAAATGAGACGATCAATCTCGATTGCCAGGTATATTAGGCACAACGTGTTACCATAGGGCACACTATCCAACACAAGGCACAATGATCAACGTATATGGGTTTTCATTGTCCACCAGGGCACAAATGAAGCAACGTAGCCTGGAATATCTTCGGATAAGACATTCAGACATACAACATGGCATAGAATACCTTAATTATCAATGTACCATACATAACAACGTGGGCACGTCTGCCAATGAATGCATATAAAACATTTTGTTCTCGTCATTTTTCTTTGTGTTCATTAATTCTTCTTTTTGTCTAAGCTCAAGATGGCTTACGACTATTCGTAATTTTCAATGTGTTAGATTTTTCAATGTTAACACAGGACACGAAGTCTGAGTGCTCAGTCACAACACCTTAGACCTTGCAATCAGTCTTAGGTTTGTGGTGGTAGAAAACAACATTCAACTTTAACAACGTAACCCACAACGTGGGTAAGACACAAAATTCATAACAACGTAACACGGATCAAAGATCTTCGTGCTTATATTAAATAACACTAGTATTGCGACATCTCTGATACTAGGTTTGTGTTTCAACGTTAACACTGCTTTCATTCTGTGAAAAACAAATCTAAAACAAAGTCTCCACAACTTATCCAAGTTATCGGAAATAACACCGTTTAGTAAAACTCATTTACAGAAAATCCTTTGTAAAATCATCAATTTCTTGAAATCTTTTTCCTGAAAACCTAATGTTTCAAAAAAAGAAGAGTCACTTGAGACTACAAAAATAATGTTGTTTTAAGAAAAATACTTTTTGTAACCGCCTTTTCATAACTAATTGTCGTCTAACGTTTTAAAAGCCATTTAAGTCAATTCTTAAACTTTTCCACCTAAATATTTTTATAAAATCATAATTAAGTTATTTTTGAAGATTAATTTTATAAAATAAATTTTTATAATATTATGAAATTTCTTACGTAAAAATTAGCAGTACAAAAATAATTTCACGATTACGTCCTCACTGTGACTCATAAATTGCTTTTACACTAATAAATCATTAAAATAATATTTTCAAATAAATCCTTATTTTCACAAATAATTATTTAAATCATAACATCTTCTAACATTTCTCAATTAACTATTGAATATTCCTCGTAAAGTCTTCTTAAAGCTTTTATTTGATTAATTGATTGGGTCTTCTTAAAGCTTTTATCTGATTAATTGATTGGGCACTGACCACTGTCAGGCTTCTCAAACAACAATCAATAACAACATCATAGCAATATTCCCAGGCAGATCATGCATCACAACACCATAATATATAACTGCAATAACTAATTAAATGCAGATAAACAAACACAGATAAATATCACAACTTTAATCAAGCACCACAACCATAAACAAAACACCACAACCACCATTAAATTATATAGACCACACACTAATCACAAATAGTTATTGGGAAAAATCCCTCAGGTAAGCTCCCCTTACCTCTTGAAGAATTTATCTTCCGATCTCCTTTCTCGAACGTACGTCAAACTCCGGTTTCACGACTCATGTACAATTAATACACTTAACCTTCAACAACCACAATCAACCAATTACAAACAAGCAAATAAAATCACCTATTCCCTAATGATAGGTCACGGCCTTGAGAGGCTAAAAATTTCTAAAATTCTTAAGTCATTGGATTAATGATCCTAAGTACTTAAGACAATAAATTAGTGATTAATCAACAAAGTTTGAATCAAAAACTTCCAAACCTTCTAATACCTAGGTTCGGCCATGATAGGTAAATGAAGCTAAAGATTTTTGTTTGATTAAATAGCTTGGGTTCAACATGAACACATACTAGAAAGATAATATACAAGAATATTAGTTAAGGAAATGAACAAAATCTTCCTCCAACATCATCACCTAAGGTTTGGCCATATCAAAAAAAATTAGGAGGAAAACTTTGTTTACAACAATCTCTTGGACTATGAACATATGTATGATAATAGGAACATAGAAATTTGTTTTATATTTTTAGGATTTTTCTATGATTTTCTAGAGAATTTCAAACTTTCTAGATCTAGAAATTGAAATGATGAACAAGGCATTGAAATGGAAAACTTATTGAAGAACATGAACTTAATTGATGATGAGGAACAAATATTACCTCTTGGAATTGAGAAATATGCAAGAAATCAACCACTTGCTTCACAAATCAAGCTTATGTGACTTAAGAGTTTTAATGGAAAATGACAAAATTGATGAAGAAGATGAAGATGACCTTTTATAGACGTGAAGATGGGCTCTTGGAGAGCTTTGGGCTGTGGGGTTAGGGTACAAGGGGCAAGGAATTTTTGTCTCCTAAGGATCAAAGTGCAATTAAGTTATAAGGACCAAATTGCAAAATAGAAAAAGTTTAAGGACTTAAGTCCAATTTCCTTATAGTTGGTAATGATGATGCCATGTGCATCATAAATGTTTCACATGGGTGAGTCATCTTGGATGACTCATTAACATTATCCTTAGCGGCTCCCGGAAATCCCGTATTCAGCTCCGTCGTTTACCCGATTAAGATATCGCCGGGATAAAATATAATATTTCACTTTTTAGTGAAATATTTCAAAATAACCAAAAACGTTCGAAATTAAATAAAAACCTTAAGTTTTTCGTTCACGAGTCAAAATTAGGTTTTCTGAGCAGTATAATTATACTGTCAGTGAAATTCACAGACCGGGTTTCACCTGACTTTTCAACCTAAATTTTAATCGTAACTCTCTAACATTAAGTAGAGTAGGAATAAGTTTTCGGTTTATTTAAAAACATTTTCTAAGTCTCGGATAAATATAAAAACGTATTTATATAAATTTCCGATATTAGAAAGCAGCGAAAAGTCGGGATGTTACAATATTATTTTTTCTTCTCTCTTAAAAATATATTTGATTTAATTCTCCTTTTCCCTTGTGAAAGTTAACCATTTTTTAAAATTATATTTATATATCATATTATTTTTTTTCTTCTATCTTGAAAATCTATTTGATTTAATTCTCATTTCCTGTGTAAGTTAATCATTTTTAGAAAATATATTTATCTTATTATTTTTTCTTCCCTATTGATAATTTATTTGATTTATTTCTTATCTTTCACCGTGTAAGTTAACTAATTTTAGAAAATGTATTTATTTTTCATATTATTTTTTCTTCTCTCTTGAAAATGTAACAATATGATTTAGCTATATAATTTAATAATAACTAACAATATTATATCATGATAAAAAAAACTAACAATGAATTGTCACAATATGAATATAATATAAAAAAAATAGTCCATAAATTTTTTTTTTTTTTTTTGCATTTATAGAAAAAAAGGGAAGGATCCATACTTTGATTTTAAATATATTTATCATTTATATAAAATTTGATTTTAAATATGTAACAATATGATTTAGCTATATAACTTAATAATAACTAACAATATTATATCATGATAAAAAAACTAACAATGACTTGTCACAATATGAATAGAATATAAAAAAAATAATCCATAAATTTTAAAAATTGTTTGCATTTATAGAAAAAAAAAAGACAATGATCCATACTCTGATTTTAAATATATAAATTATTTATATGAAAATTTAGAATATGAAACAATAGTGGTACGCGTTATACAGGTTTGCTAATAAATTATTATTATTATTATTTTTATTTTGGCTTAATTGTACTTTTGATATCTGTACTTTTGATCCCAGCAGCGAAGATTTATCAGATTCTCACAATATTTATATTGTTAAGGAACTTGACTATGATTGAGATGATTGACAAGCATGTTTTGGGAAAGTAAATTTTGGACAAAAATTGATATATAATGATATTGTTGATATTGTGTTAAATGAAGATGGTGGTTTCTTCTTTGTAGATGATTATGGTGTTACGAGAAAAACTTTTATTTGGAAGACTTTGTCCTATACATTTTGTCATGAAAAAAATTAAGAAAAAGACCTGCAAAAACATCACAACAAGATAAATGATCCTAACTAGGTTGCCATCAAGACTACTAACAATCATTTACAACACATCAAAATAAAATTAAATTATACATGCTATTAGTTTAAAGATTTTTATACCGTTTGACAATTATATAGTGATGTATTGTTAAAAATATTTATTCTTTAAATGTTTCTACACTACCATAACAAAATTAATTTACGCATAATTTGCCTTTATATTTTTTATAATAATGTAAAATTATTTATTTTTTGTAAAATTATTAATATTATCCAATTTGAAAGAAATTTACGTAATGAATTTATACCCGTGATTTTGCACGGGTACTAAAAACTAGATACAACCTATCATATACTGATACTTTCTTTGACAAAGTGGAATCTGGAGTCTGTTATCTATTCTTTTGTGTCCTTTTATGATAGACTAGGATTTGTAGCCAAATGTTAAACAACTGATACTTGTTGGGACAGCTCAAAATTACTCAAAAGACCTTGTACCCATATGCTCTCTTTAGCCTTTGTCAATCTCAGCCTCTACTGTTTGAATTTATGTCCATGCTATCCCCATCCATGTTACTTGATTCTTCTTAATGTTCTGCTTCAGGTTGAACAGTACCTGAAGTACTCACCTAATTTCCTTTATCTTCATGTTTTTCTTTCCTTAAATGTCAATTTCCACCTCCACTTAATTCTAGCACAATAATTTGTTTCTACTTTATTTCCTACATATTCCCACTTCTGATTTAACATTGTCGCCTCATTAAATGTGACATCTCCTTGTGATGTGGCATCTCACTATACCTGTGTTTATTACAATTTGATAGTACCTATAAAAATCTATGATCGTTATTCATTAATACGAATAGGAAAATTATAAGCAGTTTAAAAACCACCTAAGAAACCCAACTAGCAAAATTTCAAGCTTCTTATCACTGCCTGGGGGAAATTCCAGACTCGTGCCTCAAACTTCAGTAATAGGAAAGTGGAAACATATTTTGGAGCCACATAAGATTAAAATGTGCATATCCTAACAGTAAAAGACTTCATCAAACTCCTTTTAAAATCAGGTCTATGTGTACAAGAAAAAGAAGAATGAGGAGAGCTCTTGTAACCATAAATTACTCTACAATTAATGCCACATAAGGCTAGCAGTTATTTTCATTGATCCCCCTTGAGTGCCGTAGCTAACCAGTTGGATACTGATGATTGAATTTCAATCTGACCATTTGCACACAAAGACAAAGGGGTAACTGTAACCTGTCATGCCAAAAACATACATAGAATAATCAACTTATCATAGAAGTATAGGATGCTTAGAAGATAGAGGGTCATAGAGCAAACACAAAATTGCTACTAGACTAGGTAGGTACTCACAAATCCCTCTTTAAGTGCTCTGGAGTCTAAATCCTCCTCTATGTTCTGCTGCTCTCTCTCTATTAACTGCAAATGTGAATTTAGTGAATGCTCGTTAGGATGCATAAAAACGAATGCATTTTGTTTGCTTTCCAAGTCATGTTAATATTACCTCCATTCGGAAGTATTTCTTTATGGTTTGTTCAGAACTGAGTTTTCCTGCAACACCAACAGATTCGACCTCCACGTTCTTACGGTTTGAGTTTAGGCGACGTGCTGCTCCCTAAGTGGTTTCACAAGGAAGTTCCATTGAAAAATGAGAGGCTGAAAGAATGTTGCTACAAAGGTGGCAACTATAAGCTAAACCTGAATGCATTTTTTATGGTATCAGTTATGCAAATCTTACAGCAGCAGAGGCATCCTTTCCTAGTTGTGCTAACATGATTCCAAGACTTTGCTGATTAGACATGTAATGTGCAGCTGAAGGATTCCTATTTGCTGACACAGCTTGCCAACTAAAAGAAGACCTCTCTGGACTTTGCCTTGTCACTTTGACACCCTATTCACAAAAAGTTTAGGCCATCAGAACAAACAACAACTGGAAAGCACAATGTCTAACTATAAATGGGTTATGTAAGCTAAAAGGTTTGTGATGTATGAAAAAATGGGATTTCTATACAAAATAATGGACATTAAAGTATCCATGCAAGCATAGAGCCAATTTTTCCTAATAAGACTTTATAATTATGACTTTGCAATCTATTTCTTAATAAACTAGGTAGGAATGTTGGAAATACGACTCTGAGAAAGATATTACCTAACTATCACTAGTGGCCTAGAATTACATGACCAAATGGTTAAAGAAGGAAAAAAGAATACAAAATATGAATAATCAGAAAAGCAACCTTATTTGTCAGCGGACGACTAGGGATCCCTATATTGAGGAAGCAATTCTTGGGGAAAATCCCTTTATGTATATCTCTTATGGCTGCACGAATTAATGGTAAACATACAGCAACTGCATCCTTCAACTCACTTTCACAGCTCACATTCTTTTCCCTGCAAGATATTTCCACAATTCAAGTGACCATTTGATCTGAGGCACAAAAGGAGGAAAACAAACAACTACAACACATAACATTTTACATAATCACCAGTTCAATGATATACAAAGAGATGGTACACCACAAATCATTGCCTCTCTAGCTCCAGCAACTGCTCCCGAGAACAACCTACATCATTCAAACCATAAAAAAGAGACAAAGTTAGAAAGAAAGCAAAATATAAATTATGAAGTAGTTCATCTGAAAAGCAAGTTGATTTCTTTTCCAAATTGATTTGTAACATATCAATATATTGAAAGGATCATTGTGAAAGAAGAGCACATCATGCACTTACGTGTCATAACCACGAGTTGCTCCTTTGTTTAGTCCACTAATTACCTGGTTACAATCTTATAGAGTCATGCATGCAAGTAAAATCATGGTATGGAACAAAACATATTATATGATAACTGATGGAGATGATAGAATTTATGAATAACACCAATACCTACCAAAACAGGCTTTGTCCAAGAAAACAATGCCCCGGATAAAGCCAAGGAGACACAATCTGCTGGGGTTCCTGGCATAAAATAAAATAAAATCAAACACCCTTCAAAAGCATATAAGATTATATAATTGTAAGAACCAAATATAACAATGGACTACTCTGATTTGGGCAGGATACTGATATTATACCTCTCATGATTACAATAATGATAATTGAAAATTCTAGCTCAATGCTGGTCCATCCAAGTTGAGTATACCACACCGATAGACATTATTAATTATAATAAAAAATTAATTATTTAACTATGATAATTAACCATTAGTTAATAATCTGTTAATAATTTCTTGGCCTAGTGTACTAGGCCTATACAAGTATTTCCCAGATACTCACAAATAATCAAGGTGTGAAACTACCTGAAACTTTATAAGCAGTGGCACCACCAACTTCTGCTAAACACACATCAAGGGTCTCCCTTGTGGTAACTGAGTGACCACAAACCGATCTATCCCTGCGTCATTAAAAAAGCCATTGTGAAACACATATAAGAAATTGTTTGGATTTAGACGGTGTGTACTCGGTGTAAAACCTTTTTACATCATAAATTATCACGTCATTAAAAATATTCGACTCTTAACATAACTACCAAGTGACAAATATGATGGTTTGTGATTATCAAAAACTTTATACTATCAGTGTATCAAAATTAAACTTTATAAAAAAAAAAATCATTTACTATATCACTTCACATCACAGACTAGGTTTCTTTAGAGAGTTGATTCTATCAAAGCCTCCTCCAGTTCAATATTAAACATTGAATTTCAACAAATAGTAAAGAAGAGTCTATGCATCATTCACCCTTGAAGTTCAAATGACTCTTACATACAAGAACATATTAGTGATGGGATGGTGACTTACCCCATTAGAAGTTCAAAGACCATGTATTTAAACTAACCCCATTAGAAGTTTCAGCATGATCCAATGGAACAATGTAAATTGAACTTCAAGCTCATCTTTTGCACATAATTTAACCTGAAAAAACATGTTTTGAGGAAATGGGGTGGTGACTTACGATTGTGGGGCACAAACATGGACATCAAGAAGTGTATCTTGAAGGAGAGCCTCAACGAGGAATGTGAGGCCAGGTGACTCTATGCCTTCTCCATTAGTGACAAGCACCACAGGCTTTGTAGAAGCTTTGATGGGTTCCTGTGTTCTGTTTGTGTTCTGTTGCTCCTGCACTGTGTCCTTTCTAAGGATCAAGGTTTGTTGGAGATTTGAGATCAATGCAGGGTTCATGAAGTTGTTCTTCACTGATGTGGCCATTGAAGAGAGAAATCTAGTACTACTGTAAACTGAGATAGAGAGACAGAGACAGAAACAGAGGAAGATGTTGTAATTGTACTGTGGGATGTTAATTCAAATTATATATATTTGGTGGCACTTGCATTTATAAGGGAACTCCTTTTACTTAGCATTGTGGTGGAATTGACTCCCTCAACTAACATCAGTTTTTTTCATTACATTTATCTTAGTGTTCATGGAATATCACGCTAAATTATTGGGTTGGGCTAACGTGCACCACCCATATTTTACAGCACCCACTACACCATCACCCATATGTAGCAAATTTTGGACCAATCAAATTGTCACATGGGTTTGGTCAAAATTTCAAACTTTCTAGTTGTATTTCTACTGTAGTCAAATATACGAATAAAATATATTGTAGTACAGTATATTAATGTTCGTTGTCAATTATATTTTGTAATATAGTCAGTTTTTTTAATCAAAAAACATTATTTTAATATGGATTAAATTTGCGAATACAAAGAGTACATATACTATACTACAATATATTGTATTCATATATTTGACTACAGTAAAAATACAACTAGAAAGTTTGAAATTTTGACCAAACCCATATGGCAATTTGATTGGTCCAAAATTTGCCACATATGGATGGTGTAGTGGGTGGTGCAAAATATGGGTGATGCACTATAACTACACCCATTTTTTAAATATAAGTTGATATGATTACCCAAAAATATAAATTTAGCAACATATCATTATTATGTTTGCAATTGCAAGTACCCCACATTCACCTATCTATTTCACATGTTTATGCTCTAATCAAATATCAATGCCACAACCCTTCCCTGTTTCTATTTCTTTGTCTCTTTGATATTTAACCACTGTCAGATTATTAATTTGCACCTGTTTTGCATTCCTTGTCAACTGTCTTCATACCATCATAGGTTGGTTGAACCAAGGAAAATGATGCAATGTAAAGGGGTATTCTTATAAATAAAAGTAACTTTTGAATAATGAATAGTAAATGCTGGTCATTTTTGAAAAATGTAATCTTAATTTAGTTTAGTGGATAATTAATTGAATTTTTCTCCCTTTTCATTATTTTATGCTGCAGAAATGACAAAGTTCTATCATAATTTGAAATGTGGCTAACGAAGTCAAATTTGTGGAAGAAATTTGAATCCATGTTTATTTGTTTGGTGGGGGAATTAATGATGACATGGGCTCACAGAATGCTATATGATCACCACACCACATGATTATGCTTTTCGTGAAGGCTATAGCCTATAAGGAACAGGGAGGATTACAGACAAAAGTAGAGTAACACTAAATTTGTATTTAAAGATACAAATATACAATACTTTATAATAATATGTATTTTTAATTTATTTAATTTTATTATTTTATTCCTAATTTTATTTTTTATTAACACTTACACTTGAATGTTACCATTTTAAGTTAATAATATTATGACCAAGCTGATATGAAGCTAAGCAATGTGTATCTTTTATAAAAGAAAGGATTTATAGAAGCGAGTAGGTAGAGGAAAAATAATTCCATCCCACCATGGCATCATATGCACCTTCCCATCAGCCAATACCTTCTCTGACATGACTTCTCTCACTGGGTCCTTGCACATGAAAACGTGTTCCTTTTATATGAGTTGGAGTAACATAGATTGCTGCGAAATCTCAGGATCAATGATTAGTTTTGTAATGTAAAGCATTATTATTTATTATTGTAAGGGTGAAAAGTAACATCACGTGCAGTAATAATTCCTGTTTTCATAGCTGTAGTAAGAAATTCAAAGTTTCTATGCCTTGTTTAGGTTTTGAGCTATGTTAGAAAGGCCAACCACACAAATATTATGTGAATATAAAAGGTACTAAGGTATTAGTGGGCGCCAATTAGGATAGAATAAATGCTTGGTGGTAATCAGGTTAGAGTAATGCTTGGTGTATATTAATATCAAATACATTACCTTATATTTGTGTGAAGTGACAATTAAAAAATATGTAGAACATAAGATAAAATCAGCTTTAATCAAATGAAAAAATTATGATGTTAAGTAATAGATGTGTGAATAACATTATTAATTTAAACAAAAAAAAAAGGTGAAGGGAATAGATTAAACTTTGACCGTCTTGACATCGTTTTCATATCATCACAAAGGAGAATTCAAAATGTTGAACCGTGCAAACAAATTAAAGTCCCATATTTCAAATGAATTTGAAACTTGAAAGCAAAAGATTTTCAGCCTACAATGAGAAAAGTACACACATAATTTCCAATAAAGCACGAATTTGTACATAGATTCAAATAAATGAGCATCTTATTCTGTGTGTTTTTACACCTTCTATTTCTTTTCCCCGCTTTTTAGAAGAGGTGAGAGCAAAGTCTTTTGAATATAAAGGTTTGTACAAATAAAATTCATGTTAACAGAAATGGTGTGTCAAAGGTGCTGGTAACAATGCCCAGATGAGTAGTTTCACAGCAATGTCTTTGGTATGTTGTTTGATTTGAATTGAAGTACCACTTTTAACAATTTGGGGAATACATAATAGAGCAAGAATGTTCAAATTCGGGCAGTATGTTGTTTGATTTGAATGTTCCAATCTCACATCTTACATGTCTAACCTCATCTTCAGACAAACAAGAAAAACAAGAATAAATGAATTCCTACTTCATAGACAACCAAACTAACAAATTCTCAGATGATATAAATGTGATCATTGATTTGAATTGAAGGGGCAGGGGACTTAATTGAGCTAGCTTCCTTCATTGACAGTCAGCTTCAGCAGTACATACCATAACTGAATTTTTGAAATTCAAGTGACATGCTATATAACCCCACAAACCTGTATATACCAACCAAGCATTGGAGAACCATAAAAATCAACACTTAAGCATAGACCACCAAAAAATTCACCATATAAGTGAGGATTATTAGGAGGGGGGAAAATGCTACATATAATGGAATAATGGATGACTAGAACTCCCCACCATAAGCTAGAACTGAGTGACTCAAGTGGACAATTCTATAATACTCCAACGTGGGACTGGAGTTCCCATCCTCCCCCTAGTGTGACGCCGGTTATCCGGTTTTGGGATTTTAACAATTTTTTTTTTTTTTTGAGAAGCTTGGCTCTACAGAAGTCCTCTGCACTGCCTCCATAACTTTCAATGACCTGCACTTACACAAGAGTAAAGTAGATTATTGATCATGAACTATCACAAATAATCCATTCACCAAAACGACCATAATACACTTCTTCTCTTCCTCATGCATTCTCCTATATACACATACCTACACATCTCCATTCCCTCTTCACTCATCAAACACAACATCAACAAAGCAAACTCTCGTAGCATTTTTCTACACTTTTCTGTAACAAAAACTATCGTTGATATATTCCTAGCTTGTTGGGCACTGGATGAAGGACCAACGTCTTCAACCCCTTCTCCCTCAACATATGGGACCCATTCCAAGACTTCCCCTTGTGCATCACCACCACCGGCTTCGGTGGCTAGACGGCAACCATGGCCAACACCCAATGGAAAAAGCTCGCCAAAGTATGCTGCAACCGGTCATGGTCCATGGCTGAATTAGGAATAGGACCAAACAAGAAATTCCCAAAACACAAATCAGGAGGAAGAGATTCAGTTAACTTGTTAGAAGAAAGATCAATAAGTTTGAGTCTTCCATTTCTTCCTAAACTCTGTGGAACTCTCCCAATGAAGTTGTTCTCCCAAAGTTGCAAAACTTCCAAAGCTGGAAGCTCACCAAAAAACTCAAGCATATCTCGATGAAGTTCGTTCCTAAACAAGTTCAATAAATTTAGGTTCTTTAGCAATGAAAAACTCATGGGAATCTCACCATAAAGCACGTTATTCGACAAATCTATTGATTTCAAACTCTTCAAGTTAGAAGTTAAAGACCCAGCAAGCGCATTTACTTGTAGAAACAAAGTGTCATGTTTCTGAAGCTTCCCTATCTCAGCTGGAATCTCGCCGGAGATACCACAGTAAGCCACATCAAAACGAGCCAGCACCGACATGTTTCCAATCTCGGGTGACATTGTAGTATCCATTGTAAAGCTCCTCGAGCGTCATCAAGTTTCCAGTCTCCAACAGAATAGTTCCAGCGAGCTCGTTGGGTGCTGGGTGTGTTTTGGCTGATGGGGGCAGTGGAGGTACCAAGATGAAGGTGGCTCTGGAGTGAGAATGTACATGGTGTAGTGAAGGGTTATTCAGGTTGTATGTGATAAATCTTGACCCTTGTTTTTTTATATTATTAAATCAACGGTGGGTTTTAATGGAGGATGAATACTCCGGGTTTTGCAGGGAGGATTTTAGCCTTTGCCGACTCAAGTCATTATCAAACAACGAAGTGATGAGCATATTATTCTAGACCCAATGTTCAGATACTTGTCACTTGAGTAAGCAAAAAAATAAATAGTATCCTAGATTACCATAAAAATACCTTGATTAAATAAAACAATTTCAGAAATACACTCAAAGCAGGATAATATTTCCTGCTGCATCCCAAGAAGCATTGCAGAGGCATAAGTATCAACAGGGGTAGAGAGAAACACCAGAAACACATCTATGACGGGGTAGAGGAATAGATCAGAAATCAAATGAGCCTATTTTACTATTATCTAAACAAGTAATCAACTTTCAAATGCATAAGTTCCAAAAACAAAAATATTAGGTATTTCAACAGCAAGATAACATATCAGTATCAGGTCATTTCAAATGAATTAAATTACATGTAATATTTAACAGGATAGTAATGTGATCAGAGTCTTGCCGTTGCTCTGGATGGCACACCCAAAATGCCACACAAACCCCATCCCCAAACATGTGGCAGTTATTCTTTTCAGATAACCATAAGCTGATTGAAAATATAGATCTTGGAGATATACCTAGAATGAAATGGTCAATGAAACAAGGAAAAAGGGATCCTAAACATCATTTAAGGGTTTACAGTTGTAGGAGTATCACGTTCACCATCATCTTCATTGTGGCTGGTATCAGCTGGCTTCTCTTGATTCAGGACACGTCCGGTTAGTGCATCGACAGGGCGTGTATCACGTGGTCCACCTTTACGCCCCATTGCCAACATTGGTGGTGGGGGCAGTAACCCTGCTCGGAATAGAAGACGCTCTACAGGCTCCGAAGGTTGAGCTCCAACAGAAAGCCAATACCTAAAGAAGGAAAAGAAAATCAATACTATCAGAAATATGATAAGAGTGTGTTTGGAATGGAAACAAAATGGGGAAGGATTTGATTTGTAAACTAAATGTCTATCTAGTTAAATATTATGTTTGGAATGTTAAAAACTACAAAATTTTTCGATTTCCAAAATTATATGAATTACATTTCTTTTCATTTACAAACTCCACCAAATTTGATGGATTTGGTAGAATTTGATTCGATTTGAAATAAGTAGACTATTTTACCTTTAGGCTTTGTTGGTGAGTTTGGAGGAAAAGAAAAGGGAGGAGTTCAAAGGGGAATGAAAGGAGAGGGAGGGGAAGGAGAGTATTATCCCTCACCTTGTTTGAGGGAAAGGAAATGGAGGATTTATGACATATTTTTACAATCTTACCCTTATTTAAAAAATTAACATAAGTAATATTCTTTAAATAATATGAATGCACCTTTCAAAAAAAAAATATTAATGCAAATTAGTAAAGACTGGGAAGATAAGTTAGTAACTTAATTATTTTCCCCCTGAAAAACCAAAAATTGGGGTAACCCAAAAAACTGGGCTGAGAAGGGGTTTGGGGGTTTTCTAAAATCCTCAAAACTTTCCGCTCCAAATTTTTAAACTCGCAAATAAGGGAGAGATTCTTACAAACCTTCCATTTCCCTTACTTCCCCTTCAAAACAAAACTCACAAACAAAGCCTTAGTAACTAGCTCTCACAAGGAGAGAACTATAAAATAATCAAATCAAATCAAATCAATTCCCAATTTAATGAGTTCCAAACACAATTTGATTTCTAAATCACTTCAAATAAAATGATTTCAAATCAAAAGAAGCTGATAGAACTGGTTATATGAAACAGAGGTACACTGAATAATGCTATATTATTAGATAATTCCCAGGGACAAACTGTCCTACTGAGATACAAAGAAGAACAATACAGAGTACAATTTTCAGGTGTTCGAGAGCCTGTCTCTCCCTACCAATCAGTTCCCAAATAATTTCTGCCTACCCTCCTTTCCCTCCTATCTGCTATTTAATTAAACCTATATCGGTTACTATATGCCCTATAGCAGTTACAAACTTACAATACAAATCTGCTATTTAATTAAACCTATAGTAGTTACTATATTTCCCTATATCAGTTACAATATAGCAGTTACAATACAAATACAATAAAGTTTGCAGTTACAATATAGCAGTTACAATACAAATACAATAAAGTTTGCAGTATTATAGTAGCAGTTACAATATTACAATATTTTCCTAATCAGTTACGGGTCATGCTTATGTGTCTCTGTTTGGTCATGCTTGGTTGTATTGACCTGTCTTCTAACATAGGTCTTTGTAATTGGAGGTCTATGGCTAACAAAGCACATAGAGGTTCTTAATCATCCAATCAAAAACACTTCTGTCTCTTTTTAGACACAACTGACTTGTGTACCTTACTAATCTTAGAAATATAGAAATATATGAGGTGGCAAGGCGCAGCTACATTATGTCTCGTTACAAGTCATACACCTACCAAAGGCCTTCTGCATGATTGTAGAATATAAGCCATTGCCAACATGAAAACATGTCCGATATGTTTAAGCACAAAACGAAATATAAAAAATTTGATAAGATCTACGAGACTACGACCAAGTGTATTTCAGCATCTCACATATGTTTCGAGAAGACTGAAAGAAATATAGATATCATAAGGGTAAAATAACATGTAAACCAAATCACGCGCCATGGTCCCTCGATTATCACTAATTTCCCCCAAATTGGCATACAAGAGAACTTATGAGAACTTACAATTTACAGAAATTTACTTACTTGACTCTTTCAAAATTGAGACCCATTCTTTTCTCACCATCTTGACCTGTACAGAAGCAATACAAGTTTAAAGAACCGTGATAATTAATATCAACTAGAACCATCTATCTATCCTCTTTCTCATTGCCATTTCCTCTGCTTATAGCGAATTAAGAGAATTAAAAAAATATATATATCACTAAAGCTATGTTTCCAGCATTTACAAATTTCATGCATGTACCTTAATCAATATGGTCAGGATTTCATACATCCATTTTTACATTAGGTATTGTTTGGTTGGAGGGAAGGGGAATATTTTAAATTTTTTGCGTTTGGTTCAAATTTAAAGAGGGGAGGGGAGGGGAGCAAAATCCCTGCTGGGTCCATTTTAGCTCCCCTCCAATATTGGGGGACTTGGAGGGGAAGGATTTTAAAACATTTAATGTGTATTGATTAAAATATCCCACTTTTCTAATTTTAAATAAATAATTATAAGGGTTTAAAAGTAAAGTTGTTTTAACTCTTGAACCAAACATGAAAAGTGCTATTTCCCCTCCCCTCAACCAAACACAGTGTCTAATCAAAATCCCTCCCCTCCCCTCCATTAAAATCCCTCCCCTCCTCTCCTTTGAACCAAACACACCCTTAATATATTATCCAACACAAAATTTAATCAATCATCAAGATCTCCCTACATTCAAGTGACCGCAGAAAATCCATTTCCTGCTACTAGCAAGGTTTCATTGTGCTCCAAAATTCTGGCTGGTATTCAATCATTCATATGAAAATCTCATGTTTTGACCATTTGGGCATTATAAAAACACGATTTTGAAGTTAGGGATTTGGGGTATTGGATTGCCTTAATTTTTTATTTATATTTTTACTTCACTCACTCAGAAATTTTACAGAAATGGTGATGTTATGGTTACCAAAACTATCTACACCAATAAACAAATAAATACAAATAGAAAGAAAAAAAAAGAATGGAAAAAAGGGGAACCTGGTAAGGGATTATAGTAACCAAGAAGTTCGAGGTGTTTGCCATCTCTTGGGGATCTGCTATCAGCAGCCATAACACGATAGAATGGCTTGTTTTTGCACCCAAACCGAGATAATCGAATCCTTACTACCATTTTTCTCAATTCTCTCTTTTCTTTAGGAACTACTTCGAATCCAAGCGTGAACAAGCACAGGATGAAGGTGACGACAACAGCAACGCATAACACTCGCTCCAGGTAGGGTTCTGCCGTTCTGGGTTTAGTTTACTCAATAGAGTTAAAACGACGGGTTTATTATGTCGTTTGGTAACTAGTCGGGCCCATCGTTTGGAAATGGGAATTTGGAGGGCTTGCGAGTTGCAATAACTAGTTACTAGTAACTGGTAACAAGGAAAAAAATGTAAGGACTGAAATGTCATGTATGAATTTTATTTTATTATCTTATTATATTCTATAAATAAAAAAACAAAATATGAGGGTTAAAAAATTAGGAAATGTGGTTTGGAGTTCCAATTTGATATGCTGCAGACCAATTATATATACTTTATTATTAAAGTAATCTATACTAATAGATAATGAGAAAGTTGAAGTTTTGGTGTCCTACTTTTAATATTACTAATTTGCTCTTAAAACCTTAGTTGATATTGTTTTTACAATGCCAAAATTGACCCTAGCAGATAACAAGAAGAAAAAAAAACGACTAAAATTGTTTTACATAAATTTTAAATTTTAAAATTGGCATAACTGCTCCTTTTTTCAATTAAGCACTCGGTAACCCTCTTCTTCCACTATCTCCTCCACCGTTTTTCCAATTATGCGAATGAACGTTAAACCGGAAGACGGTGGCACGGAGGAGAGTGGGAAGGGCACAGAAGCCGGAAGACGATGGCTCAGAGGGAGGTGAGGTGGCTATACGTTGGCGTTTGATTGGTGATGTGAAGCGTCCTCGGTCACGTCTGGTGTACGATGGAATGGTGATGCTTGGGCATGCGTCTGGACGATGGAGAATGATCAGAGTGGATAGCGGCAGAAGGGAGGCGACGGTGGGAGGGTCTGTTGTGGATCTGTTTGGTAGCAGTGCATGCATGGTGGCAAACGGAGTAGCTGAAGGCCAGCGGTGACTAGGTTTGCTTTTAAGGTTCATATTCACTCACTCGATTTATCTTTTGTTCCCCCCATTTTCTGAATGGCGCCAATTTCTCCAATTCCCCCCATGAATCAAACGTCGCTGTGGCAAAGATGGATGAATAGGTTAACATTTCAAGTGGATAGATTGATTTAGTTTGACTTTGATTTTCCTCCGTTTTTTGTTAGGAACCAAAGCAGTGGAATGGAAGAATTTGTTGATTGTGAATTAAATTTCTTCTACTCATCATGGAGGACTCCTGACAACGAAACAAGTGGCCTTGGTTAGCGTTTGATGATTCCAAAGGTAGTTTCACTTTCCCAATTTTTTGTTCACTTTGATATTACACTTCAATCAAATTCCGGGTTTCTCTCTATATCATTCTTTCGGTGTATTCCCCAAATCTTAGTACCATTTTGGGGTATCAAACAATCTCACAATTTAACCTCTCACAGTTTCCCCAAATCTTAGTACCATTTTTACTCTTTAATCAAATGCTAAGTTTTGTGTTGGTCTTACTCATTTTCAATTTAAAGGTTAATTTTTTATTGTCAACTTTAGTGTTTTTTTTTCTATCATTAATTCTTGAAGTGCTAAATTTCGTTGACAATAACTTTAGTTGAAGATACAAGATTGTCAAGGCTGGAGCAGGGAGGAACCATACAGTGGTTGTTACAAAGGATGAAAATTACATAGCCTTTGGATGGAACAATCATGGACAGCTTGGTTCAGGTTCTGTGTTAATTTTAATTTAAAGATTTTTTGACACCAATTTTATTTTAAAGATGGGTATGTGGTTGTTTTAGTTGGGTTTTTTTTTTTCCATGCATCCTTTGTGCTGATAATTTTATTATAGGACATGCATTGGAAACTTCTCTGGTTTCCACATCAGGGAAAATGATGTTGTCCTTAGAATTTTGATTTTCTCTTTGCAGAAATGTTTGAATATTTGCTTTTCTGTTACATCATAGTGGCAAAGGATGCATTGCCTGTATAAACTTACAAAGGACATTTAGCTGTGATTTAGATGTTGCATTTTTCGATTCTTGAATTCATGATGCAATTTTATAATTGATATTTTTGTTTTTGTTTTATTTTTGTTTCCTTTGTGTCTGTGTCTCCTCTTTTCTCTTTTCTCTTCTCTCTTCTCTCTGCCTTTGGATTCTTATGGAATAAAACTCCTCGCAGTTTTTGCCAATGACACAAAACTTTGTCTGAACAAATAATATACGTCACCTTTTTCAAACAATAAAATAAATAAATAAAATAAATAAATATTAATTGCACTACTACTTGCAGTTATCAAAGCAGAGCAATTAAAATATCTTTTCCTTTTTCAGTTTTTAAAGGCATATGGTGAAAATTCATTTTTTGACCCACCTCTCTTGATACCACACGATTCTAATTTCCGAGCCTAGACTCTAGATGATTATGATTTCAGCATAGAGGTCATTTTGTCGACAAGTATAATTCATAAAAGTCATGGACCCTGTAGCATGGAATGTCGACAAGTTATTAAAATTGTTTTATTTTGTGTACAATACATTTTATTGAAAGAATATACTGAATGCATTTTGAAAATTTAGTGAAGTTTGGAGCCTGAGCTTGCCGGAAATGGTTGTAATGTTATGAAGAGGATATGATTCTTGAGTTTAATGTATTTGTGAGGTTAACAATTAGAATTTGTTTTGGTATAGGCTTATATACTAGAACAAAGGTAACATTACGAATGGCCTTTGGTATAGGCTTAACATTTGGAATTGTTTTTGTATTGGCTTATACAATGAAATAGGGTTGGGCTTAAAAATAGGAATTGACATTGTCAAGCAGTTTCATCCGGTTTTTCTTTTACTCTCTGAAGCATGTGGAAAAGACTTCTTTAGAACTACCACTTATAGAATATGTTGTGTAATTGATGCCACTTCATTCGAGTTAAAGACTTTTTCCCCTTTTGTGTGATCCTTTCAATTTTGGTACTCTATTACAATATTTTTACTTGATTCAGGATAAAATTTAAGCTATACAGAAGCAAAGATAGAAAATTTTCATTTATTTTTGTGGTGTAATTGGCGTGTATTTCGTTTTTTTGTTTCTATTAGCCTTAGAACTCCATTGGTATATGGATTTTTACATGCATGTTTGATTGATGATATATCTTGGCATGGCATGAATGTGTCTCATGGTTCTAGAGACCTAAGCTCTGTTAGATTATGTTTGTATGCTGAATAATAAGTTTCTAAGTTGATGGAAATGATGGTTTGGTCACTTGAACCAAATTTGAAGAATGCATGTCACTCAAAAGTATTGAAAGATGACGCCTTTGGTGTTTTCTGTTTGATGATGCCTTTGGTGTTTTCTGTTTGATGATGCTTTTGATTGGATTTATTCAAGGAGTTTCCATTATGACTTCTGAAAAAACAAAAATATACATGTATTCAAATATGTATTCTAATTCTGACGATAAAAGGAGTATGGAATTCTCTGGTTCTTCTTTTATTTATTGATAAACAATTCTTTGGTTCATTTAAGCCTTAAACTGTGTTTCTCTGAATTAAGAAAATAATAGACTACCATGGAAAGAGTTACTTAAACTTCTTGCTGGCCTTGGGAGGAATTTACAATACCTTTCATCTCTCAATTTATATGGTAAGTTACTTTGAAAAGATTTCATAGCAAGATAAGAATAATTATGTTTCCCAAGAATCAATGTTACGAAAAAATCTCACAGAGATTCTAACAATTGAACAAATTTATTGAGTTGAACAGTTCGAAGCAATTTTCAGGGGAATGGACATTTGGAGATTTGACAAACATTGATCTTATGGATAATGGAACTAATGTTGTTGAGGCAAGTCATTAAATTTTTATTAATAAATACAATACTGACATGCAATGGAATGATTATAATAATTCCTTTGCCTGATGTTACCTCCCATAACTCTTGCCTATGGAAAACACCGGTGAGTTGAGAGTAGTGAGTATTTACTCTTTGGTTAATGAGAATATTAACCTCAATGGTCACTAGGAAGGAATGATCACTAGACAGATACCCATAATATTTGATTTCTCACTAATTGTGGCAAACAATTTGATAGAAACCCAAACCAGAGCAATGAAAAAATGACAATAAAAGATCGACACGAGTGTGTTACCAAGTAAGGAAACCGATTATAGAGGAATATAAATTCCTTTACTCAGAGCAATGCTCCTATAGAGATAATTCTCTGCCTAAAACTGACTGGAATATACTCAATGTCTTTTCCCTCTCTCCTAATCTTCCTTATAACTGAAAATCCCCTCACACACCTTACATTCATTCATGTTAGACTTACATTCAATTTATGTTTTTAAATAAATTTTTCTCGAACTCCAAACATTCTTTTTAACTTACTTAAATTCATAGATTTGATTCTTCCAATGATTTTTTTTTAAAAATTTTATTTGTGAAGGAGGACGAGTGATACTTTAAGGCCATGGAAGTTGGAGACCTCTCCATAAGTTAGAAGGTCTTTGAATATATAGATTTGTAGTCCTGATGTTCTATATATATTGTAGCAGGCAAACAATTAGATCTCTTTGTTTTCAGTGTTTTATTTGCTTCAAAATCTTGCAGGTCTTAATAGATGTGGAAAAAGTTGTAGGCTAAGGTGGACCAATTATTTAAGGTCTGACATCAAGAGGGGTAAATTTTCTCAACAAGAGGAGCAAACAAATCTGCATTTCCATTCCATCATTCGAAACAAGTAATTTCCGCTTTCTCCTTATCATCCTTATTATTTTGTTGAGAAGGCATAGGGAATGTGAAGTTTCATTTTTCCTTGGAAATTGCTAAACTACTAAGGTATTCATAACTACACTTTTCTTTGAACTGTTATGACTTCATAGGTTTTTTCCAGATGGAGAATGAATATGGAAATGTTTCAATTCTGCTTGATTGAAGCAGTTTAAATCTATTACCCTTTACTTTGACATTTTGTATTCTTTTTCTTAAACTATTAAAGATAATTATAACTATTAATGCATATGTTTCTTTGATAGATAGCCAGCTATTGCATCCCATCCCAATACCTTTCATCTCTCAATTTATCCGGTAAGTTACTTTGAAAAGGCTGCATGACAATTCTAGGCATGGTGGTGCGGTTAATAGGGGAGGCGAAGGCTGAACAATGCACGTTAACAAATGAGAGGAAGTTGAAGTGAGGAAGGAGAAGGAGGAGGAGTTGGGGGAGGAGAAGACGAAGAACATGAGTTATCAAAAGCAAACCCTGCAAGGTTAGCTTCCCTAAATTTCAACAAGAACCACTTTTTTTTTTTTTAATTTTATTATCAGATCGTGTGTTGAAGTTGTTTATTGCTGATGATTCATTTATGTATTATATTTTTATAATTGTCTCTTATCGCTTTCTTTGCATGATGAATTCTATTTCAGAAATTTGATTAAAAAAACATTAGATTGCTATGTTGCTATGCCCCTGTGACAAAATGTAAATTGGTAGTGTTTAATATTGATATGGTAGGTTTGGTACTGCAGGTCAAAGTGATGGAAACAATAAAGTGAAAACATGGGATCTCATGCTTATCTCAGTGTGGTAGTGCAAAAGGATTTACTGGAAAAGGCTGTTGGATGGCACCTGAAATGATCAAAGGAAGGCATCATACCAAGAAAGTACATGACTTTAGTTTCGAGACTGTTCTATTGGAGCTTTTAACAGGATAGACACCATTAACAGACACATTGAACTTTTTGAAGAACTCCAGAAAGGAGACTTCGATCGTTGTTGGGGAATCTTTCCTGCCAGACTGTTGAGAGAAAGTTCCAATGCTTCAAGATTTGACAGGTTGATCGAAACAAGGCCATTTAGATTTTGTTGAACACTCCTAAACCTTGCTCATCCCTTTGTCCTACAATCTATTTTTTGAAGTATTACTTGACTATTGAGTTCGATGTACATTGAATGATTATTGGTTAATGAGGTTGGAATTATAAGGGTGATTGGGATATGCTCTTATTTGGGTTATTATCTTAAATGACATTCAACCGCATTCACTCTGAACTATGGAGAGGGGAAAAAGTTAAAGGAGTTGGAATTAACCAAACTTAGGAGAGGCTCAGATTTCTTTTTCTGCATATAGCTATAGCTAACATGCTTTCAACGTGGATATATGGGAAAAAAAAATTAAACTATGCCTGCACATATATAATTTGTGGTATGAATAGACCAAAAAATAAATTTATCCCACTTGCTTTCAAATTCAAATTATTGAGCAAGTTAGAAATACAATCAATTTATCCCACTTGGTTTCAAATTTATATTATTGAGCAAGTTATAAATGCAAAGGGTGACTAGACACATTGGATAAGACTTTTCAATTCATGAAACTTACTCTTGTACTGAGTCATGCTTGAATTACAACGAAGAGGCGCTTTCGGATTTTATTGGTGGCAATGCACTGATGGAATTTAATAGTGATAAAAATGCCGCCAAGATCATTGATAAAATGACATCCCTTGATTACAAAGACATATAGGACTATTTAGAGGACTTCATTAAAGACAAGAAACTTATGGAATTTGAAAGGGATCCATTGAAAAGTGAAGAAAGAAGAGATCGCATTTGGAGGGAAATATTGTGCACTGGTTGATGGGGCTGTTATTTGCATGGTCTTGGCGAGCTTCATTACCGTGGTTAATCTTTCTGATTCCATTCATTGTGTTGAGCAAAACAAGTTTTTCCATTCCAACCTAGATCTCAATTAAATGGTGACGTTTCATCTCTATATCTATTCTACACTTAATTTGCTTTAAACAATTTCTACTATTCATAATTGTATATATTAATGGCATTTTTAATCTATTAGAATTATGTATCATACTAATATTTAAATGTAAACGTGTTACTAATTAAAATCGCCATAATAGCAAATAAAATATCAATAATATAATGAATAAAATGATAACGATTTTTCTAACATTTGTACATATTAAGAAATCAAGAGTAGAAATGTTGTATTGAAAGTTGTGTATTCAATTCCTTGAAAGTTTAAAAGCTACTATTTTCAATATAACATTTCTATTTTCTAAATTCTTATTATGTGCAAAGTTGCACAGGTAAGAAAAACACAAATGATAAATATATAACATGCGGACGAACATGCACAACATGTAAATGAAATCTATACTATCTATAAGGAGGATAGTTGAATTTTGGTTTTAACATTTCAAAATACCAATACTACCCCTACACTATAAAACTGATAAAATTGATTTCCAAATTTAAAAAATAAAAATAAATTGTAGCACTTATTTTAAATTTTAAAAAAGAAAACTGCATGTGGTATAAAATGTTAACCCTATATCATTAGAACGGTTGAAAAGTAGTATGTGGCGTAAAGCCATCAAAACTGCGCGTGGCGTAAAACTGCATCACTTATTCTTTTATTTTCATATATTTTTCAAGGGTTCATTCTGAGCACTAATAATCTCTACTGTTAGTTTATACGAGTAAAATTCTTTTACTTATCAAGCCATATTTTGTTTATCAGATACTTAATCAAGCCATATTCTAAAGAATAGGCGTATACAACTATACAATTTTTGCTTTTTAAAAATTTAAAATTTAAAATAAATTAAGGAATCAATCCATACTTAATCTCCTTATAAATCTAAATGCTGACATGTCGGGCTCAAATAATAGTTGTAACTAAATTATATTTGGTACCTTGGATTTGTTTTTTTATTAAAATATGTATCTTATTTATTTTTACATTTATTTGTAACATGATATTATTAACGCAATGAAGTATATAATGTGTGTTTACATTATTACATCACATTGTAAAGTTGGATAAATCTATATAACAAAGAGATAGTAAAAGCATTAGAAATGCGACCAGACAGGCACGTTAAATATTTTTTTGGTGCATAAAGGGTATCCTCTAGCCAATTAATAACTAGATACTGATCCATCTCGAGACGCAGAGATTATCGAAGTGAATTTTGTCTCTCCCAATAAATTTTTTTCATACATATATACGACAGAAGTTGAACTCCTAACATATGTTTAAGGAAACCAATACCAACTGTGTTGTACCTTGTTTGTGAGTCAAATATTTTTTTAAAAATATGATATTTTATAATTGATTGAAAATGTAAAAAAATATTTGCATGCTATTTTAAAAAATGGAATTAAATAAAATAGAACCTTATTCTTTGTATTTTATTGATAATATATTATTCAAAGTTTCACACCTCTCTCTACCACAACCCTCACCTTCTCTCTCTCTCCATCTCCTTCACATAAGCAATTTCATCTTAGTTGCCTTTCTTGCAACTAGATTTAAATAGAAATTAACGATGACAACATCACTATATTTTCTCCCTTTTTTCCACATATTTCAATGTTACAAAAAGTGAATGTATATACAATGCATCCATCCTGATATTCATAAAATATTATTGAAGATATACAAGCAAATCTATAGTTTTGATAAAAGAAGAAGAAGCAAATCTGTAGGTTTATAATTAAAATTCTATATAAGAGCTTTAGAGCGTTTATAATGGGTAATATTTTAGCAACTAACTTTGGATTGCTTATCTCTCTTCAAGTGAGCCTAATGTGTGACATCATATTTAAACAATTCACCATACTTTTATTCTAATGATACCTATTTAAGCAATCCTCAAACAACTCTTTTTTTTTTTTTTTTTGACCCAAGCAAAATCAAGGCTTAGTATCTCGAATACAATTGGGAATACCATTAAAAATAATTGATAGAAGCTTTTTCCAAAACATGGCCACTACCAATTACTTGGGCTAATAAAAACAAGTTGGAAGTTGTTATTTAAAAATAAAAGAGTTCTGCATGCCATAATAATAAAACCATATTGAGAAGAATCAGATTTTGCCTTGTGCACATCATCCACCACCTGCTTGCTATCCGTCTCAATGATCACATTATTATTATTGTTGGAGATAAGCCAGTTGAGACATTGCCATAAACCCCAAGCTTCCGCCTCTGATGGAGACAAGATACCATGGCACCAAGTTGTAAAAGCTTGATTAAAATTCCCTGCGCCATCTCTCACACAATTCTTGTCCTTATGAATAGCAGCATCAAGATTACATTTTGTAAAGCCCAGGGGAGGAGCTTGCCAGAAAGCCGCCTTGGCTTGAACCATGTTGCTGCAAAGTATTGCGTGCATGACACCATGCAGCATGAGTTTCCGCAGCTCCTGCCATGCCATAACAGTACCACAAGACTCCTCTTTCCGTTCCCATACTCCAGAAAATCATGCAGATCTTCTCCACTTGCCTAGAGTCCAGAACCAGCTTGCAAAGAGAGAAGAAAAACTCACTAAAGCTTGCTACACCATGCATCACATTCTGGAAAGTATCCCAGACCCCAAGCTGCTATGCCAGCTTTCTTCCGTATAATTATCACAGCACACACAAACTGAAGGGCAATCCACACCTTTGTTGCGCAAATTCATTCTAACTGGGATGCAATTTCTCACAAGGCGCCATATGTACACTCTAACTTTAGGTGTATTAGCTATATGTATTTAGTTAGTTATTCATTTATTTTCAGTTATAATTCTGTTAAAGTAGTTAGAAAAGTTAGTTAGAAGTTTCATGCTCCAAGCTGTTTATATATTCTCAATTCTGTAATAGAATCAACACATCAATGAATCACTCTTCATTCACCATTTCTCAGTTCTAATATGGTATCACGAGACTATTCTCCTTCCTCTCCCACATTCTGTTTTCTTCCTTTCTTTCTCTATCAGAAATCGTCCATTTCTGAGTCCTTTCAAGTTCTTTTTCCAATCCAGAGATTCTCTTTTCTGTGCTCTCGATTTCTTCAATGGCAAATCAAGATGATTTTGCGAATCCTCTATTCCTTCAGTCCTCAGATCATCCAGGCTTACAGCTTGTATCTCAGCCCTTCACTAGCGATAACTACAATTCTTGGTGCAGATTGATGCAGTTGACCTTGAACGACAAGAACAAACTTGGCTATGTAGATGGTTCCTTTCCCTGTCCTGAGGATGCTGATGAGCGTGTTAGAGCCATTTGGAAACGCAATGATGACATTGTGTGTTCTTGGTTGTTAAACTCAGTATCCAAATACATCATCTCTAGCATCGTTTATGGTGGATCTTCTGCAGCTGTTTGGCAAGATCTGAAGAATCGTTTTCAACAAACAAATGGACCTAGAACCTATCAACTTCGTAAGAATTTGGTGAGTCTTGCTCAAGGTTCATTGTCTGTTAATCAATACTACACACAATTGAAATCCATCTGGGAAGAATTACAACAACTGAAACCTCAATGTAATTGTGTTTGTGGAGGAATTCGACCACTCCTTGCCTACATTCAGTTGGAATATGTGTTGGTATTTCTAATGGGACTCAATGATAGTTTTTCTCACATTATGGGACAAATTCTTGCAATGGATCCAATTCCCCATATGGATAAGGTGTTTTCTTTGGTGGTTCAAGATGAGAAGCATCGAGAGATAGGTGCTTCTTCTATGAACAAATGATACATAAGCTGCTTTTGCAGTAAGAGCTTCACAGAATAAGCAACATGGCAAGAAAGATCGCCCAATATGCACTCACTATGGTCTCATAGGACACACTATGGACAGGTGCTACAAGATTCATGGGTATCCACCAGGCTATAAGTCTAAATCCATGAATTCTGCTCACCAGGTCTCTGGACCAGCAGAGCCCGGTTCTCAAAGCATGCCTATAACTGCTGATCAATGCAAGATGTTGCTGTCATTGCTCTCTTCACAGTTAGCTCAGACTGCTGTCCCTTGCACTAATGAGGTCCAACACATTGAGTCTCCCTCAGGTCTTGTTCTCTCTGTTGTTTCATCCACACACTCTCTTTCTCATAGTGATTATTGGATTCTTGATTCAGGGGCCACTAGTCATATTGCTTGTAGTCTTGACAATTTCATCTCTAGCACTGCTGCAATTAATTCCTTTGTTACTTTGCCAAATAAATCTTTAGTTTCTGTACATTCTACTGGTTCTGTTAGGTTGAGTCTTGACCTTGTATTACATAATGTCCTTTACATACCTATCTTTCATGTCAATTTACTGTCAGTTAGTGCTTTATTATCCTCCTCAAATGTTTCAGTCATTTTTCGGTCTAACACTTTCCTTATGCAGGACCTCAGTCACTCGAAGATGATTGGCAAGGGTGAACTCATTCAAGGACTTTATGTCTTCAAGGCTCACCCTTCCTCACTTCATGTAGCTGCTGTCAATGCTAAAAGACAGTGTAAATCAATTGATTCTTGTAAACCATTTGTTTCTTGTAATTCTGTTTCCAATAAAGCTGCACATGAGTTGTGGCATGCAAGATTAGGACACCTATCAGATAAATGTTTACTCCTTCTCAATAAAGAACTTGGTTTGTCTACTTACACTTCACATTCTTGTTCTATTTGTCCACTATCAAAACAAAAAAGATTACCTTTTCAATCTTTTAATCACATGTCAGAATCACCTTTTGATTTAGTGCATTGTGACATATGGGGACCCTGTCATGTCCCTAGCCATGATAATAAAAAGTAGTTCCTCACATTAGTTGATGATCATACACGCTTTACATGGATATACATGTTACAATATAAATTTGAAGCACAATCATGCATTCAACAGTTCTTTGCCCTAGTGGAAACTCAATTCCACATCACAATTAAACAATTTCGTACAGATAATGCAAAAGAACTGTCCTTGACTGATTTTCTAGCAAAAAAGGGGACCTTGCATCAATTTAGTTGTGTTGAAAGACCACAACAAAATTCAGTAGTTGAAAGGAAGCATCAACACCTCCTTAATGTGGCTCGGGCAATCTACTTCCAGTCTAGGATTCCAATATCCTTTTGGAATGAGTGTTTGAAGACTGCTATGTTCCTTATAAATAGGACTCCTACACCCTTACTCAAACAAAAAACACCTTATCGGCTTCTGTTCAACAAGGTTCCTGACTATTCAGCTCTCAAGGTATTTGGTTGCCTTGCCTTTGCTTCTACATTGTGCTCAAAGAAAGATAAATTCACTCCCTGGGCAATTCCTACAGTTTTCATAGGGTACCCTATTGGACACAAAGGCTATAAGCTTTATGATCTCACTACCAAGCAATTCATCATATCAAGGGATGTGGTTTTCCATGAAAATGTTTTTCCATTCCAGAAAGTTCCAAACTCTAGTACAGCCGTGGATCTCTTCCCTGACACAGTGATCCCACTGCCTTTGCCAGATAGTGCAAATGTTCCGGCAGCAATCCCACCTGCAGATGTAATCTTGCCTGCACACCCTCATCCTCCAGACCCTGATCCAGCACACCCTCATCCTCCAGACCTTGATCCACAAATGTCTTCTTCTGCCCTTGCTGATGAGCCTCATCTCAGAAGGTCTGGTAGAGCAGTTAGACAATCTACCTATCTACAACAATATATATGCAACAACACGACTTCATACCCCATCTCCACCCATCTCAATCATGACAGATTGTTACCCTCCTATTCTGCATTCATTAATCAGATTTCTAGCTTTTATGAGCCTCGGTTTTATCATCAAGCTGCTAAGTTCCCTGAATGGCAGCAGGCAATGAGTGAAGAACTTGCAGCCATGGAAGCAAATAATACATGGACATTAGTCCCACTTCCTGTTGGTAAACACACAATTGGTTGTAGATGGGTGTACAAAGTCAAAACTAAGCCAGATGGTTCAGTTGATAGGCTCAAAGCCAGGTTGGTAGCAAAAGGGTATACTCAACAAGCTGGAGTGGATTTCAGGGACACTTTTTCCCCAGTAGCCAAACTCACAACTGTGAGAGTTCTCTTGTCTTTGGTAGCCATAAAACGATGGCATTTACTACAACTTGATGTAAATAATGCCTTCTTAAATGGGGATCTATTTGATGAAGTATATATGGATATGCCTCTTGGATATAAAACAGATAAAGGCAGTTTGGTATGCAGACTAAACAAGTCCATTTATGGCTTAAGACAAGCCTCTCGCCAATGGTTCACCAAATTTTCTACTGCCTTACTTAGTTGTGGTTTCACACAATCCAAAAGTGACTACAGTCTATTCACAACAGGGTCGGGATCAACCTTTGTTGCATTATTGGTCTATGTGGATGACATTATAATAGCTAGTCCTAGTCATGCTGCTGTTCACCAGGTACAGAATCAGTTGCAGAAGCTATTCAAGCTAAAGGTCCTTGGCAATTTGAAATACTTCCTTGGCTTGGAGATTGCGAAATCAAAAAAGGGCATCTACTTGTCCCAAAGGAAGTATGTTCTTTCCTTACTTGATGATATTGGTTTCTTGGACAGCAAGCCGTCCAACCTTCCCATGGACCCTAATCTGAAGCTCAGCTCATCAGATGGCAAACCTCTGTACAATGGTGCACAACACAGAAGGCTAATTGGAAGATTACTCTATCTCACCATCTCTCGGTCAGATATTAGCTTTGCAGTAAATAAGCTAAGTCAACACATGTCATCTCCAACTACAGCTCACCTAGATGCATCCCATCATCTGCTCAGATATCTCAAATCCACTCCTGGCACGGGCTTGTTCTTCTCTGCTCAGTCATCCTTGTCCCTAAAGGCATATGCAAACTCGGACTGGGGCAACTGTCCAGACACCCGAAGGTCTACAACTGGCTACTGCATCTTCCTTGGAAATAAAAAAAACAGCATGTGGTGTCTAGATCCTCTGCTGAGGCAGAATATAGAGCACTTGCTAGTGTTGCTAGTGAACTTCAATGGCTAGTATTCTTGCTCAAAGATTTCGAGATTTCCATTGGCCCAACACTGCTGTTCAGTGACAGTCAAGCAGCCATCCATTTAGCATCAAATCCAACCTTCCATGAGAGGTCTAAACACATAGAAATTGACTGTCATTTCATTAGAGAAAAGGTCTTAACAAGAATAATCTGTTTGGTGCATGTAAAATCAGCTCATCAACTTGCAGACTTATTGACCAAACCAGTAACAGCTCCTATCTTCAAATCCTTGATATCCAAGTTAGGAATTCAATACATCTATCTTTCAACTTGAGGGGGTGTATTAGCTATATGTATTTAGTTAGTTATTCAGTTATTTTCAGTTATAATTCTGTTAAAGTAGTTAGAAAAGTTAGTTAGAAGTTTCATGCTCCAAGCTGTTGTATATATTCTCAATTCTGTAATAGAATCAACACATCAATGAATCACTCTTCATTAACCATTTCTCAGTTCTAATAAGGTGGGACTTTCATCTCCCAAATTCTCATCCAATCACCAGGGACTTTCAAATATTCTTTACTAGCTATTTTCTCCACACAAAGCCGGTAAGCACTCTTGACTGAATAACTTCCTTTTTTGTCATATTTCCAGATTAAGGAGTCTTCGCCATTGAGATTAAGGAGAGGAATTTTTAAAATTTCATCTACATCCCTAAATTGTTGATGAGTTGTTCATTCCACTTTCCTGGATGATCATCAATCAAATCGTGAACTTCCATAGTTTGAAGTTGGGCAGTCATAGTGGTTTGGATCTTTTAGTCTTCTATGTTTCTTAGCCAAGGTGAGTTGCAAACACTGATGCGGGTACCATCACCTATCCTCCATCTACGGCCCTCATTTCCCACTGTTCGAGAAGTCCGTAATTGGGGTTATGCCCAATAGCAGCTCCTAGAAAGTCCCCATTTGGGAAATATTTTGCTTTGAAAACTTTTATAACAATAGCATCCGGGTTGGTTTGAAATTTTCAACCTTGCTTCCCCAACATTATTAAATTGAAACCATGTAGATCTCGGAATCCCATGCCACCCCATTCTTTTCTAATGGTAAGTTTCTCTCACTTAAGCCAGTTAATGCCTTGCTTTCCACCTTTATTCGAACCCCACCAGAATGAGTTCATCACACGCTGAATTTCATCCTCAATAGAACTAGGAAGAAGAAAGACACTCATACAATATGTTGGAACAGACTGACTTTATCAAAACTTCTCTCCCTGCTTAAGACAACATCTTGCTACTCCAACTAGAGATTTTCTACCAAAATCCTTTCTTCGATATAATTAAAAATTGATTTTTTATTTCTACCAATCATGGAAGGGAGACCGAGATATTTTCTGTACCCAAGGTCTCCCTAGCCTCCAAAATGTTGGAAAGAGAAATTCTAGAAGCTGCATCCACATTCCGGCTAAAATAAATCTCTGATTTCTGAAGGTTGATAGCTTGACTAGAGGCATTAGCATATTTTTCCAGAACATTTTCCAGGTTTCTGGCTTCATTGTCTTTAGCTCTGAAAAACAAGAAGCTGTTATCTGCAAATAAAATATGGCAAATAATTGGTGCCCTCCTGCACACCTGAATACCATGAATGTTGCCTCTTCTTTCTTCCTGCTTCAAAAGAGAAGTTAGGTCCTCAGCACAGATAATAAATAATTAAGAAGACAAAGGATCTCCCTGCCTGAAACCTCTACCAGGATGCACCGGACCAACTAAATCATCATTCATCAGAATAGAATAATTTACCGTTGTGACACACATCCTCATCCAGCCAATCCATTTATGATCAAAACCCATCCTGTCCATAACAAGAAACAGATAGTTCCAATCTACTTTGTCATAAGCTTTGCTAATGTCAATCTTCATTGCTATTTTTATATTTTTTTAGTTGTACTTAATTTTGTTTTAATTTAAAATATTAATTCATGAACAACCTATCTTTGAAATTTGAGCAAAAATTATTTTTTTATTCATAAACAATTTATCTTTATGGTTTCTTGTATAAGCAACTCATCCTTATTTTAAGAAATCCACATTGTCATATAGATCAACTCCAATAAAAAAAATTAGCAATGATTTTTTATTTACTACGTAGATTTAAGAACTTAATAACTTATCATCGTTGGATATGCATTTAATAAAAGGCTGATAGCCTGATAGTCGACACACTCAAATTTGTATAAAACCAACTAACCAAGGTATTTGATGGGCCGTGAAATTTCATGGGCCGGGCCAAATAAAGATATTTTGTTTGGAATCATTTACCCGCCCTACAAGGCATGCTTGTAATAAGGTCGTTGGTTGCTGTGGTGGGAATGAAATCGAAAATGGAGGGAAATCCAACAAAAATAAAACAAAACCCTAAAATGAAAAGGACCAAAAAACATTTCAGTTTTCTTCAGTAATCTCATTTCATCACATTTCCTTTGTGAACAACAAAGTAAATAAAATAGAAAGGTAGCTTCAATGGCGAGGCTTCTTCGCAACACTTTTCTTACCAAACGTTCTCTCTTCTTCCAACCTCACCTTCCTACTACGGTGATGTTTTTTTTCTTCTCTCTCTTCATCAATAACCAGTTATTGAAACATGTTTGCCTATGTTGTTCTGACTGTTGCATAACACAACATGTACACTGTCTTTATATTTATTTACCCCTTTTCATTGTTCTCACTTGCAGGGCTTCAAACCAGAAACATTGGGCACCTCTCAAAATTTGACCTTTTCAACTAAAGGTTTTTCACCCTTGCTTTCTCACTACCCTCTTTATGAGCCTCATTACTTTCACGGGTGAATATCTAAAAGATTTTCATTGAATAATGGGGGTAAAGTTAAAGAGTTTATATATTTATTTCCCAAACTTGGCTTTTAGAAATTATGGGTACCCGTAACTACTACGTGCCGCCCGGATTACCCTTGAGAAATATAATTATAATTTGGAGTCATTAAGTAAAGCTCAATGTGTTTTCAGTGAGTGGCAGATTGAGCCATTTGAAAATTGGGTTGGTCTCAATTTAGTTTGGTGGTCTAAAATAAATAAATTAGTTTTAAAATAGGATTTTGTTGGAAGAACTGATGCCTATTCATTTTGTTGTGTTCACTTTAGAATCTATATACTCGTTGCTGCTGTGGTGTTGTTTGAAAAAAACAGGAACAAGAAATTGAACTTTTTTGTTGCATGAGTTTTGTGCATTTCATTTATATTAAGCACAAATATGGCCTTAGGCGTCGCTGCTTCTTTTTCACGCAGGATTTATCTCTTTTTCCCATTTGGTTTTGTTTTTAGAGTTTGTGCTGGTTTTAAGTTGATGATATGTTTCATTTTTATATGCCTAAGGTGGAAAGCGTTCTAAATCAGATGGAAGTGAATCAAGTGAAGAGAACGTGTCTAAGAAAGATTTGGCCCTACAACAAGCCATGGATCAGATCACTTCTGCATTTGGAAAGGGATCTATCATGTGGCTTGGACGTTCTGTCTCACCAAAAAATGTACCTGTGGTGCCAACTGGTTCTTTTGCTCTTGATATAGCACTAGGAGTTGGTGGCCTTCCAAAGGTATTCTCAGATCCTTGCATGGAGAAGTTTCTTTTTCTGTTGTTGTACCTTAATGAATGTTGAATTATTTTTTTTAATATACCAAGTAAGTTGTTGAAGAGAAAAGTTTTTCTTGTGGCCCAATTCGTTACTTGCTTAAGAGACATTTTCTTGCATTTTTGTTTCCAAAAGCAAAGGCAGGGGAGGGGGGACATTGGGGAGCCATGGTCCTTCCCTAGTTCCCTAGCCTTTCAATATTACTTAGCATATCTATGTTGGTAGTCATCCTAAAATAATACAATTATATATAACTCTTTTGTAAAATAAAAATAGATCTTTTAGTAAAATAAAAAGTACTACTAGTGCCCAGATTACATGGTTGCTTACATTGAAAGGGAGATTGAGGAAATGTTTATCACATATATATGATAATAGATAACATCTATTCTATGAAACAGTGTGTCAAGCACAGCTTAAAAAGTGAAGATGTGTTTATAGCTGTATAATATTCAATTGTATTAACAATAAATGCTTTAATTTATAGCATGTCAATTTTTTTTCTTTTTTATGTTTGTATTCTTTGATAGTTTTAGATTTATTTTGACTTAAATATTGGAAGACATAGATATCTGTAGTCTTCGCCATCCTAGGATTAAAATCCGGGCTCCGCCCTTGTCCACAAGCATAATTTGGGATGTATATATTGAGAAAAGGCAAGGAGAGAATCAACCTTATGTTTTATTACCCAACAGGTATACACTGATTTTGATATGTAACTGTGATATCTGTAGGGTCGTGTTGTGGAAATATTTGGACCAGAGGCTTCTGGGAAAACAACTCTTGCTTTACATGTGATTGCAGAGGCACAGAAGCTAGGAGGTTATCTTTATATGCTACTTTTGCAGTGATGATTGTATTGTCTATTGCTTTTTGGTTGTATTAGATTCAGCACTATCCCTTTTTCTTTTGTTTATATGACCACCATAGTAACGTGATGGGCATTGATATGGCTGTCACAATTGCTATAAATCTCTAATATTCCCCCTTCTCTTTATGTATGGATGGGTTGAATACTATGGATGGATGCTTTTTTATTATTATTTTTATTTGTTATGACTTTTTAATGAACGTCTAAATCAGTTTGTAGAGCACTCTCTTGACTAAATATTATTTGGAAGTGGAAATCTGCTTCAATACCATGCCAATAATTTGTTGGTGCTTACATGAATGAGGTTGTTGCTACCCTCCCCACTTGTCTTATTTTATTAATAGAGAACAATGTTTGTATGCATTATTTAAATTTTACAATTATTATTTTTTAGGGCTATGTTAGTCTTTTGGGATTATGTTCTGCTTCCATTAGTTTAATACTGATTAATAATGATGACAAGGAGGCCTGTATATTTTTAGTACTGTGATTAACTTGTTTGTATCTCCATTATATAGTTGGTTTATGCAGACATTTATTTGTTTGTATCATGCAGGCTATTGTGCCTTTGTTGATGCTGAGCATGCACTTGACAAGGCTCTTGCAGAGTCTATTGGTGTAAATACTGAGAACGTGCTTCTCTCACAACCAGATTGTGGTGAACAAGCACTTAGCCTTGTTGATACCTTAATCCGTAGTGGTTCAGTTGATGTAATTGTTGTTGACAGTGTAAGTATATATTATAAAACTAATTCTTATCTAACTTTTGGTTTTGCTGAGGCTCATCAGTCATCACCTTGAGATCTTTGCTACCGCCTGTATTCTGCAGCAAATGATGTGTTTGATTATGAGTTCTCGGGAGCCTGAAATATGTGACATGGATATGTTCTGCAAGTTGACACATTTTTTAGCAGATATAAGGCCGAACTTCAAAAATTTGTCCCATCAACCCCCCCCCCTCTTTTTTTACTCTGATATGGTTTCGATTTGTAGATTATTTCATTCGTATTTTGTTTCACTGGATTAGTGTTCTTATAAGTTTTTAGTAAATGTCTACTAACCTTTTGTCATGTATCATGTTTGCATTTATAGGTGGCTGCTCTTGTTCCTAAAAGTGAGCTTGATGGTGAGATGGGTGATGCTCACATGGCAATGCAAGCAAGGTTGATGAGCCAGGCGCTTCGGAAGTTGTGTCACTCCTTGTCACTTTCACAGTGTATATTGATTTTTATCAACCAGGTATCAGCTACAGTTATTGATTTAACTGTCATCAATTTTACTATAGCTAAATTGTGATTATTTTATTTTATCTCAAGCAATTTAGCATGTATAGAAAATTTCTGCTTGGGTTAGTTTGATGTTTACCAATTTCATCTTCTTAGTCTATGACTATGTTTTCTTGGCTTTCTGAGCCAAAGTTGTTAATGGTGGTTGGGCTTGGGTTTGGTTAGTGTCTAATAACCAATGTTCTTTGAGGTTGATTATGATAAGTTTCACCATCGTTATTTATATGTTTTATAGCTTTTATTGATCATTGTGTTGAACTGTTGATATTAAACTTCAGTCTCCTGTGTTCTGCTGGTGTTCTTATATTTCCTATTTAATGTCATTGCTTAGCTACACTTTATCCTACTCGCTTTTCCGTCCAGCTAAAGCTGCATACATGCAGAATTTAGTGCATGTCTCTTATGTCTCATATATGTATCATGAAACATTTGAGATAAAAAGCTTAAGCTATCAATTAATAGGCTGAAACTTTGGACAGTAGGATGTACAATGCACATATAACAAGTTAAAAGATCTGGTTATTCAAACTCAACTACTTGAATCCTTATTTTCTTTTTCACCACCTTTTCTTTTTTGATAGGAACTTGAATTTCATCAAGAAAATATGGAGATTAACTCCTTATAGAAGAGGCTCTCACATATCGAGTGAAAAAAGTGAGAAAAAGAGAACAGAGTACAAAGAAAAAGATAGATAGACACTATAAACTTCGAGTGTCTTCTTCCTCCCTACCCAAAGGCCCCAATTCTTCACTCAATGACTGGATGGTTCTCCCATACCTTCTCCTCCCTTATATATTTACTCCTAACCCTCTCCCCTTCTGTTAGCAACACAAGACCTCCCATATACAAAGCCTACTATAGAAAACATAAACAGACCCAAGCTAAAGAGCTGGCACCTGACAGCTAGTAGCTATAGCAATGTAATAGTAGTTTCCCTGAAAAGTATAAATAGAGGAAGTGGAGGGAGAGTTAGGTATTCTGTTGGTTGGTTGAGGAATTGGTTAGGAGAGACTAGGCTCTCGAATCCCTAATGTGTTCACTCTCTCTCTTTCTCTCTCCCCCTAATCTTGTAGTACTGATTCTTGCTCTGTAGAGAACATTTCTCACAGAGATTCATCAATATACAGATAGAAATCTATAGTTTCAGTATTTTTCGATTAGCCAGTTCTAACAACTGGTATCAAAGCTCTTTTCTGGGGCGTGGTATATGGTCAGTACGCGAAGAATGGAAGCAGGAGTTGAGGTTCTTGAGTGCGGGTTCGATGATCTGCGACGAGATCGTGACGAATATCGTCGGGAACGCCAAGAACTGAAGCGTCTCGGGGAGGAAAATCGGAAGCAATTGGAGGCGATTTTAGCTCACCTCCAACGAAATTCGAACGATAACAGTAATCATGACAAAGGAAGCCATAGGAGCAATGAAGAGGAAACTGTAGCAAGGGAGAACGACGATCGGAAGGTAGATAAATGGAGGAAGCTCGAAATTCCTATATTCGCTGGTGATGATGTGTACGAGTGGGTGAACAAGATCGAACGTTACTTTGAGATGAAAAGAGTCTCCGGTTGTGAAAAATTACAGGCTTCGATGGTGGCGATGGAAGGCAAAGCCCTAAATTGGTACCGATGGTGGGAATTTTGTGTAGTGAACCCAACTTGGGAGGAGTTCCGAACGGCGCTGATTGAGAGGTTTCGGCCGTCGATTATGCAGAACCCCTTCGTGATATTGATGAGTGTCAAGCAAACGGGGACGATGGCGGAATATTGAGAGCAATTCGAGCTGTACTGAGGACCATTGAAGGCGGCCGATCCAAAATATGTAAAAGGAATATTTCTAAATGGCCTGAACGATTTGATCAAAGTTGAGTTAAAACTGCACTCGTTGAAAACCCTACCTGAGATGATGAAATTTGTGCAACAGGTAGTTGAAAGGAATGAATTGTCGAGTAAAGGTGTAATGGGAGGGAATAAAGGTGGAGGAAACAACAAAAGCTATGTTACTAACAGAACAGTTACATGGGAACCAGGAAACAGAAGTAACAATCAGAACTCAGGGACCAACAGGAGTGCAAGCTCGAGTAGTGACTCTAACAGCCTGAAAACAACAGGGTCTTTTAGAGGAAGAGAATTCAAAGTACTGACACCTGCCGAGAAAGATGAGAAGAGAGCCAAGGGATTATACTTCCGATGTGATGGAAAATTTGGCCCGGGACATGTGTGTGCAAACAAACAAATGTTGATAATGACTCTAGAAGAGGAGGACGGGGAAGAAAAAGTGGTGGAGGAAGAAATGATAACAAAAGAAACAGAACTCAAGAACTTGCAGTTGTCATTGTACAGCATCACAGGAATTACTTCTAAAAAGTCTATCAAACTATGGGGAGAGCTAGCAGGGAGGAAGGTGGTAGTGCTTATTGATTGTGGAGCTTCTCACAATTTCATTTCCTCAGTTTTAGTAGAAGAGGAGGCAATACAGGTAGCTGAAACAATTCCTTATACTGTGGAGGTAGGAGATGGCAGGAAGATTAGGTGTAAAGGAGTTTGTCCTAAACTCATACTGCAGATTCAAGGATTAGAAGTGCAACAAGACTTCTACATCTTTGAATTGGGAGGAGTGGATATTGTTCTGGGAATGGAGTGGTTGGCTGGTCTGGGAGAAATTAGAGTAAATTTTCAGGAATTGACACTGAAGGTGCCTACTTCTAAGGGTACCCAAATGATAAAAGGCGAACCAGCTTTAGCCAGGGCAGCAGCTTCATTCAAATCTGTGATGAAAGCCATTCAAGCAGAGGGGCAAGGTTTTATCATAGATTATCAGGGAACACAAGTACTGCGGGTGAGGAATCAGCAGAAACACAATGGTTAGCTGGTGTGTTGGACAGTTATGCAGAAGTTTTTGAGGAACCTCAGGGGTTACCACCATCCAGGAGACAGGATCATGCCATTGTTCTCAAGGAAGGAGCTGATATTCCCAACACTGTAGCAGATTTCTGGCCTTGTAATGGTTGCATATCGAAATGCACCCACTATTGATCTGTATAGGGATGGATCTGGAAGGTAGTTTGCACCATACTTGGTCAGCTTGCAACTGCTGATTAGAGACCCTCTCTCGCACCCGGGATACTCATTCATGAATGAAAAACTACTGCACAAAGGGAAGCTGGTGTTGCCCCGGAGTTCTTCAAAGATCCCTATCCTACTCAAGGAGTTTCATAGCACTGCCATTGGGGGTCATTCTGGATTCTTCAGATCTTATATAAGAATAGCTGCACTAGTGTATTGGTAAGGAATGAGGAATGATATCCAGCAGGATGTGGCAAATTGTGAGGTGTGTCAGCTCAACAAGTATCAAACACTGTCACCCACGGGTCTATTGCAACCTCTCCAAATTCCTACTCAAGTTTGGGTAGATGTTTCAATGGATTTTGTAGAGGGGTTACCCAAAGTCCAACGGGAGGATGTCATCTTGGTAGTAGTAGATAGACTTACCAAGTATGCACACTTCATTCCATTGGGCCACTCGTTCACTGCAAAAGATGTGGCAGAGGTTTTTATCCCGGAAGTGGTGAAACTACATGGTTTTCCATCCACCATAGTTTCAGACAGAGATAAGGTTTTCTTGGGCAATTTCTGGAGTGAACTTTTTAGACTAGCTGGAACAAAGTTGAAATTCAGCTCTGCTTATCACTCTCAATCAGATGGGCAGACTGAAGTTGTTAACAGATGCTTGGAGACATATTTGAGGTGCTTGACTGGTTCCAAGCCCAAACAGTGACCAAAATGGCTTAGTTGGGCAGAGTTTTGGTTTAATTCTAACTATAATAGTTCAACCAAACTCACTCCATTTAAGGGATCCTCCCCATATACTGAAGGGCACCACTATACCATCAGCCGTGGAAGAGGTTAACACTATGACTCGGGAAAGAGATATGCTGTTACATGATCTCAAGAACAAAGGAAGTGGGACAGGTTGCTTATCAATTAGAGCTACCAGCAGAGAGCAAAATCCACCCCATATTTCACTGTTGAAGAAAGCCTTGGGGCCATCAGTGGTGTCACAGCCTTAACCTCGAGCCCTAAGTGAAGACCTGGAGTTGCTGGTTGAGCCAGATCAGGTGCTGGCAGTAAGAACTGGAGGGGCAGGACAGGCAGAGGTGCTGATCAGGTGGAAGAGCTTACCCGAATTTGAGGCCACTTGGAAATTCAGGAGCAATTTCCTCTTTTCCACCTTGAGGACAAGGCGAAACCTTTTTTTTTTTTTGGGGGGGGGGGAGTATTGTTAGCAACACAAGACCTCCCATATACAAAGCCTGCTATAGAATAAACAGACCCAAGCTAAAGCTGGCGCCTGACAGTTAGTAGCTATAGCAATGTAATGGTGGTTTCCCTGAAAAGTACAAATAGAGGAAGTGGAGGGAGAATTAGGTATTCTGTTAGTTGGTTGAGGAATTGGTTAGGAGAGACTAGGCTCTCAAATCCCTAGTGTGTTCGCTCTCTCTCTCTCCCCCCCTAATCTTGTAGTGCTGATTCTTGCTCTGTAGAGAACATTTCTCACAGAGATTCATCAGTATACAGATAGAAATCTATAGTTTCAGTATTTTCGATTAGCCAGTTCTAACACCTTCCTTCGCACCCACTTCCCTATCTATTCCCTCCACTAACTGCCACATAAATGCTGCAGCTCCTCTTCCATTCAGCTCCCAACCTATTTATATCCACCTTCTGGTGATGATACTAACTGCCACATAATTGCTACAGTCTATTGCCATACTGAATACCCCATGACCCCCTTCCACTGGCTGCCACATAAATGATGCATCTCCTCTTCCACCCGGCTCTCAACTTATTTATATCCACCGTCTGGTGATGATACTGCAATCATTTATTCCTATTTGCTTTTGAATGTTGACAATCTTTTCATTTTGTCTTATTATTGATTGTTATTACGGGTCTATCATTTTTAATAACATCAAATGATTTTGTGGATATTAAGGAACACTGGTTTCATTCTTCGTAAGTTCTAAATTAAGAAGATAGAATGTGTTGATGTACTTATGCTTTCCTGATTATCTGAATTGATCTATTGGGCACTGATGTATGAGTGTTTCAGTTAACCAATTATTTTAGCTTGTAGCATGTTGACCTTGATCTGCCAGGCCTAAACAATTGTGCTTGGTTGAGATATATAGTTGCTTGATCCTAGGGAATGTTATTGACATGGATGTTATTATCTGTTACTGTTGTTTATATACTGTGTAAGAATATAAATATATCTTCTCTTTTGGGTATAAGTAATTTTTTTTCAAATTACGAGAGGGAAGTATATCTTTTAATTATGGGAACTCTTGTGCATGTTTCTTCAGGTGAGGTCAAAGCTTTCTACTTTTGGGGGATTTGGTGGGCCTACTGAAGTTACATGTGGGGGTAATGCATTGAAATTCTATGCTTCTGTGAGGCTAAATATCAAAAGAATAGGATTTGTCAAGAAGGGTGATGAGGTACAAACCATCCCTTAATCTTTCTCTTCTCTTGGTTCCTGCTTTAGTATTGCTGTGCCTGTTCAAGTATTATGGTTTCAAATAAGCATGAGGAGTAAACATGTAAACTGTGCTGGAATTAATAATATTTTGGGCAAATGAGTGGATGTCAAGCTTTTGAACTTAATGACATCTTCTCATTGTAACTAGACTTCGTTAAAAATTTCTGCACTGAGAACTATAACCACAAAGACTTCTAATCTGCAGCCTTCATAATTTAATAATAGTTATGATCCAGTGCAAACTGGAGAAGTTATTTGAAGTTGCTTGCTTGCTTATTGTTCAACTTCTTTAATTGTTCACAATCAATCTATTCCACATCCAGCAGTTAATCTGTTAAAGTAGCTGTTGGTATTAAAGTGTGGTATGCTGTTTTGGCAATAAACCCGATTTTAGCGATAAAATCATTTATATGGAGTATGGTCAGTAAAAAAGAAAGAGAGCAGATTTATTGAGACCAATCTTGTAAAATTTTAGGGAAGGGCTTTTCTCTTTGGACAAAACTGGTTAGGGTGACTGACATTGCTTTGATTGTGCAAGAGCCCTTCCCCTTTCAACTGTAAAATATATTATAACTTTTTAAGTAATTTAGCCATTCATGACTCCCTGCCTTATGTTTAATGGATCTCTGTTAGGAGTCAAGCAAAACAGTTTTCTTATTTGTTCATTTGACTCAAGATTAATCTTTTCCTGACCCACCTAGAAACTAGTCTCTTCAATAGCTATCTTGGAATAGGGTTTTTTTCTCCTGTGCATGATCTTTTATATGATCTTTGCTTGTGCAATATCTAGCAGCTGCTGGTGTTAAGATTGCTTTGAATGCATTAAGATAATAAGGTCTAATACCTGGTATGGATAGTTATCCTTTATGGCATTTTACTTTGCAGACTTTAGGAAACCAGGTTCTTGTCAAGGTTGTGAAGAATAAGCTTGCCCCTCCATTCAAAACTGCACAGTTTGAGCTTCAGTTTGGCAAGGGTATATGTAGAGAAGCAGAGATTATAGAGTTGAGCCTAAAACACAAACTCATCTTAAAGCATGGTTCATTTTATGAATATAACGGCCAGAATTTCCATGGTAAGGATGCTCTGAAGAGGTTCCTGGCTAACAGTAATGGTGCACAAGAATTAACAATAAAGCTTAGGGAGAAGCTTCTTAGTTCTGAGACAGAAATGGTGCCAGAGGTGCAGGTGATGGCGATTGGAGATGTGACGGAAGAAATGGTATCACTTGACTCCACTGATGAAGAAGCAGCTGCAGCTGTAGAAGCATGATTTTGCAAATGACTATAAAGTATGGCGCGCTCTATTTTCCATGCTTCAAATCTGGACCTTTGCGATTTTTTTTAATGTTGAGGTTTCTTCAAATTTTGTAATTTGTGCATGCTGTAGATTGATGAACTGGCCACAAAAGGGCACTCATGGAGTCTCTAAAAAGCGATGGATGCCTCATATGCTTCTCCTTTTGAATCACATCGTTCCCCCTTCCGGCTACATGGCTCAATGCCTTTGTAAATTGAATTTTTTTTGGTCATTTTAGTTAGGCCATGAGTCATGTGGCACATGTAAGTTTTGTTGCTCATGTAGGCTTTGAGGAAAGGACTAATTGCTTTAGGAATCAAGGCTAGCGAAGAGTTAAGACACCCTATTATGTAGAAGAATTTTAATCCACAATTTGTATAATGGTATTGCTGCATGTGTATCTCATCTGATATCTGTAGTGTTCTTGCTTCTCTCCCTCCCATTGTTTTTTGGGACGATAATTTTGTGCTGTGTAATGATCTGAGCACTTGAGCAAGATTGGATCATTTGTGATGTGTGATCAGTTAGTGAAAGCATTAGTTCAATGTTTTGAATGTTTGGATTTGATTAATTGTTGGCCAAATTAGTATAATTCAACTTACTGAAAATTGCAATAAGTTGGGCTGTCAAAGTACATTAACATTGATGAAATTTGTGGATTGTGTTAAAAAAAAAAAAAAAAGGTCTGAATACATTTTGATTTGGTTAAGAGTTTTAGTAATGATAAAAGGTTGATGTGCCAATGTGATAGCATTGTATTTATCAAATGGAAAAGACTGCAGTTTCTTTTTCTCCTTTTGTGTTTCAATTGGATGCTACTTCTTTGCTACTTACCTAATCATATCAATTACTAATCTAATGATAGGAGTGGAGCTTCTTTTTCTTTATTTAGGGTTACATGAACATTTGGAAAATTATGCAACGGCAACTGACCGAGATGCACTTGTTCTCCTATTCACTCTGTCCCCATTTTTATCTATTAGTTTCCTTTATACAGATTTTATGTCATTTTTATTGTTATAAGCTCAAGACTAGTCTTATGGAATAATCAGCTTGACTTATTCATTAACATATAGATTCACATTTTGAAATTTATTTCATCTCGTAAGAACTTTGTATTTCTGGAATACACCTTCCATGATACCTGGGTAGTAGTGGTCCTCCTTCTTGAATAATTCCATAACATTATTTAATGAAAATAGTTAAATATACTAGAATTTGCACACGTGTCTATGCAACTATAACAAATTGTGGTTATTATACTATGTAATATGTATTAGGTATTGATCATATTAAAAAAATCAAAAGAAACCTAAATTTTAAGTAGTCTTCAAAATTTTGTTGAATGCTTTGAAACTGTCGGCTTGAGATGGACAGTCAAAACCGCCGTCTCTAAAGCTCCAAACTGATTTTTCACAAAGAAAATTCATTGACTAAAAATTCTAATGTACAAGTTAAAATAAGCAAGTTATAGATAGTGACTTATCATTCTGACCATCTTTGAAATGGAATGCATACAAGTCTTTTTCTTTGCAAAAGGTTTATCTCTTGGTCCTTGTGTACTAAATGCAGTCAATATAGGCGACATAAAATTTTTTCATCAATGCAAGAAACTACGATTAATTAGTTTAACCTAAGCTTGAAATTATCCACAAAGTGCACACTCAGCATGATCCCAACAAATCCAAATGATATACAATGAATCATGAATCATGCAGAGTTCGTGATATATATATATATATAACACGTCCACGCCCACAAATTTGTCCACAACAATTGAATCATCTGATTTTAATTATACTTTCATTGAAATCAACTTAGTTTGATAAGTGTCAACCAAAAAGAAAAAGAAATTTAGTTTGGTAAGTATTTATTCTTATATTTATATATCATTTTTTTAACCTATGCACTTGCATAGCATAAACCCTATTAAATATAAAATACTCCTAACTAATGCTGTGATTTGAAAATTGAGCTAATTAACCCGATTCTTCAATGATAGTTAATATTCCTATTAAACTCTTCCACCTCTTCATTTCTTTGCTCACGTTTATAACTGAGCCGTACAAACCGGATCAATCACCGGTTTTCACCGGTTTGGTTGGATCAAGCCTCGTTTTATGGGTTTCTGGCCGGTTCTTTTAATGAGCAGTTTTGTGGGATTTTCGAATCGGATGATAGTCCGGTTCCCAGTCCGACTAGTTAAAGTGATCGATCTAATCCGATTTTAATAACCATAGAACAAATTACTATAAAATTGTTCACATTGCAGTTTTTCTTCAACAAACAATTAGTTATCAAATTGGCCTATCAATGTAATATACCATATTTTAAGAAAAAATAAAATCACGTTATTAATAATATTTATTAATTGGGGTACTCAATATGCCTATTTTAATAATAGCTTTTTTTCTTATAAAAAAAGTAAATAAGAATATGAAGGAGGATAGATAGTGTCAATATTACTGTTACTTGTAAGCAATTTCATCCCCCCACCCCCAAGGGAATTGACATATATGTTTCGTTTTAGTGAGTAGTATGCTACTTATTACTTTTTTTTGGGGCATTTGGTGTCTAGAAGGAAACTTCAGTTGAGTCAAAAATTAAAATTCTTTATACAACACTGGATGAAACAAAAACTATTTTCTTTTATAAATGAAAGATAATATTCTTTCCATTACAAGAAAACCCACATTATCAACAAATATATTTGTTGGTAATGCATGACTTACCGATGGATTTGAAGTCGTAGGTAATTCAAGAATTTGAAACCGTTAATAATTCGAGGTTTTCTTGTAATGTTCCTTTTTCTTTTACTTAAGCCAATTCATCCATCGTTAATCTCTCTTAATTTCTTTTTTTTTTTTATGAGAATCTCTCTTAAATTTAACCCCTACTATTTTGCATAAAGTAGGAATAATATCTAATTTGTCAAAAAAAAAAAGGAATAATATCTAATGGAGAACGCTAACTGTACCCTTAGAGCACTCGTTAAGGAATCAAGAAAATATAGTTTTCATGGGAAATTGATGTATTTAATATTTGAAAAGGTAAAATACTTAGTTTTCCAATAAAAACTTACTATCTTGGTTTCTTAAAGTGTGTCCCAATAGGGATGGCAATGGGTAGGGTCTGGGTAGGGTACTATAGTACCCGTCTCCATACCCGCGTTTGAAAAAAATTATCCGTACCCGGACCTGTACCCGCATTGATAACAACTTTAGTACCCTTTACACGTACCATCTGGGGTACCTAATTACCCGTACTCACACCTGTTACCCTTATTTTAATTGTGAAAAAGAAATAAATAACAAAAGAAATGTTTTTTTGTAAGCAAAGAATGTATTATAACGAGTACAAGGGGTACTCGAACCCTTTGAAAAAAGTACAAAAAGTTAATTATAACACTTAAAAAAGATTCAAAGGTCCTTTAAATTTACTCATAAAACATTACAAATCAAAATGCTTAAATAAATAAAAGCATCCAAAAAGAATTATAGATGCTACTAGGCTTATAAAGTTATGAATATTTAGATTAATTTTGATTTTAAAATTTGTATTATAGTTAAAATTATATATATTAATAATATAAATAAATAAATAAATAAATATAAATATACATATGTGCGGTGAGTGTGGGGTATGGTAGGTATCATAGCACCCATACCCGCACTCATATCCATTCAAATTTACGGGGAATTACCTGTACCCTGACCCTTACCTATTGTGCGGGTTATTACCATACCTATCGTGAATAATTTTTACGGGTACCCAATGAATAGGATATAAATTGCCATCCTTATGCCCGAGGACATTTGTTGGCATGACCCTTTTTACCCATACCACATGCAGCAGGGCTTTCATCATGCACAAAAATTTCAAAAACGGCCAGAGAGGATCCACTCACTAAACTTGTGTGTGTTTGGGTACGCGTTTGATAAAAATGATTTTGAATAAAATTGATTTGGTTAGAATTGAGTTTATGGTGAAGTGATTTATTTTTGAATGTTTTTGTTTTAAAAGCAAGTTTGAGGTAAAACTTAGTGTAAAATTTTCAATTCAACGCAAAAGTTACTTTCTGTAGCTTCGAGTCAGAATCACTTCTAAAGGTCAATTTTACCCGACTGTAATCAAACATCCCGTTTTCACTAAAATCATGTTTGACAGGGAGCATAATCAATTCTGCAGGTTTCAACCGTGAAACCAAACACACACAGTCTTACTATTCCATTCACTTCTCAAATAATGAATATAAAATTTCCAAACAATTAAGAAGTGATAACGTTATTTAATTCATTTTATTTCATTTCATTCCATCCCATTATAATTTGTTTGATTTCGTTCATGCTAATAGATCTAAATATTTGGAAGCATGGTAAACAAGGAAATAACATGAAATGAAATAACAAAACTTAATAAAAATGTAATTTAGAGTTTTTTAAAAAGATAGGGAGTGAAATGAAAAGTCAAAGCCTCAAATATAACCTAAGAGATGCGCACAAGTCTCTTATTTCAATAATCATTTGACATGTCAGCATTTAGAAAAATAATTTGGAAGGAGAATATATATATATATGAAGATATATAACGTTGAATTTAATTAGCAAACTAGTAAGGTATAAAAAATTAAAAATAAGAACTAAAAGGAACACATGTTAAAATAAGTGGAGTGAAAATTAACTTAATAAAACCAATTAATTATGAAACATACTTATATTATAACACCAAAACTGGGGAGTAGATGAGTAGAGATGTGATTGGCTTATGCATCAATCAACAATGTGGTGCCGCCACAGAATAAATCAAAGATGTGGGTCATAGCTTTTGGTCCCCTTGCCACTGTACCAAGTCAGCAACCACTCTTCTCACTGCTTCCTGGAAGGTAGACTCGTCCCATTCACTTCCCTGCATAAACATCAAGAGCTGCTTATCCTTCTCAAAAAGTTTTGCCTTTTTGTTTTTCTATGAATATCATTTTGTATAGTCTTTGAGGGTGACCTTTTCTTTTTCTTTTTTATGTTTCTTGTGATTATAAATGTGATTTCCAAAACGAAAATGTGATGTTGATTAATCAAAACAAAAGAAGAGTTGCTATAGCAACTCATGCCATCAGGCACGGAGCCACTTGTTTGACGTGGAGGGCCGGCCAAAAATTTAAAGTCTATCCAATATATATATATATATATATATATATTAAATTTCATACAAATTATTCATAATTTCAAAACATTAATTACATTGTGTCAAAACAAAAACATTAATTACATTAACATATTTTCTGCATGTTACGAAAATTATCTATAATCCAATCTATACTAATCTTTCAGTAATTTCCGTTTCTAATGTATGTCTACTAAGACAATCGATCGAAAATTCATCTTCATCTTGTTGTAAAGTGTAACATCAACTATATTCATAATTAAAAAATCGTTTTGTATTAGTTGTAGAAATAAGAATTGTGAGAATAAAAGTTATCAATGCAATCAATTTCTAATTTTTACCAACTAATAACATAGATCATAAATAATTTGAAAGGCTATTATCAATTTTATAATTAAAAATAGCAAGTTAAGTTTAATTTTTTATGAAAATAGGGGGGCCAGGGCCCCTCCCATGCTCCAAATGGATACGTCCTTGCATGCCAGATAATATATATATATATATATATATATATATATATATATATATATATATATATATATAATATAAAATAAAATTAATAGTAGAAATAAGTTGTTGGAACACTACATATATACTAAAAAGTAATGTTAGCTAGTCTTTTGTCGAATTATAAATGCACTGAACAACCACCGCCACAAGTTTACATTTTTTCTTGTACGATGCAACTTTCTATACTAGTAAAAGTGACATATTTGTCCTGATTCTAGTTTGATGGCTTCCAAAATAGAATCCATTTTTTGAATTGTTGGTTGAATATTCCGCGGAAGGTGACACTTAGCACACCAAACCACCTTCCCAATCACAATTGCACTTGCTAAGCTCCTTCCTTTTAACTTTTGAACATTATACTAACTAAATAATTAATTTGACCAGACCATACTATTCAATGAGAGTTCTAGGATCCTGCAATAAAGTAGCCAACATTTTTTTGCAAATCTAATACTCAGATTTGAGTATAATTCTACTGTCATAGTGTAGAACTAAACTTATTATTGTATAATTAAGTTCCGGATAAAGTTATCTAAAGCAGGGTTTACAAAACCGGACCGGACCGGCCGATCCGACTGGTTTAACCCGGACCTAGGCCGGTTCGGTTGGTCCTCAGAATCGGCCTTACTTAAAACCGGTCTCAGAACCGTCGAATCGGTTCAAAACCGGTAAAACCGGTCATAACCGGTTGTGGACCGGTTTGAACCGGTTTCCTAAAAAAAAATTAAAAAAAAATAGTATAAAAGGATTTGAGTCATCCTAGCCAAAACCCAATTCTTTTGTTTTCTAACATATGTGGGCTGGTCGTAGATTTTGGGTTGATTTTTCCTATGAAGATGATTTTAACATATATCTTTATATTTATTTAGTTTAATTTCAAAATAAAAAAATTGTGCTTAATAATTTTAGCTGTTATGTTGTTTTTTTTTTTAATATTGTTATAAATATTATATTAAAAATTAAAATAATATTATTTAATTATAACCGGTTCAACCTCAATTGGACTATTGAACCTCGAACCGCTGTCTTCACCGATTCGATGACCGGTTCGATTTTGTAAACCTTGATCTAAAGTGAGTAAAAATATAAAAGAAGAAAGTAAGAATGTATTTATCTTGATTAGTTACAGCACATTAAGATACAATCCACTCTAGTTAACTAACTAAAGGGAGATGCGTTCTCACCTTTTTACTTTACAATTTTACTAATTTTAGAGTAGTCTAATCCTTAAGTTCCCGGCTAACCTAAAACTTCTATACTAATTGTAATTAATCGCAATTTTTCCTTGTATGGTTTTTCAATGTCACTACTGCCTCAAAAGTCTAAGCGCTTATGTGAATTTTAAAGAATGAAAGTGGTAAAAATCCAATTCCTAACTATGTGTGTTTTCCATTACCTTATTGTGTTAAAAATAACTTATAATTTAACGTGTTTGTAGAAAACTCTTTCATAATCATATATTTCTCAATTTTTTTGGTCCCCACCTTGCTCGTATCCGCCACACGTCCCGAAATTACACAATGACCCGCCTTTTTATCCCCCCCCCCTCTTTATTGTGTTTTCCATTACCTTATTGTGTTAAAAATAACTTATAATTAAAAGTTTTGTAAGAATTTTTGAAAAATAAATTATATATTTCTCAATTTTTTTCATGCGAGACATATGACATTGAAAAGATTGACCTCTCCCAACCAGGTTAATTTTTTCCATATGCAAGAGCTAGGGATCGAACCCTTCGATCATATAAATTCTAATGCCATGTTAATAATTGATAAATGCTTATAAATGAGTTTATTATCTCTCTTACTATATTATATAAATTTAATTGCAGCATTCTATATTTTGAATGTCTACATATTTTGCTGCTTGAACCACTGTAAGAACTAAGTTAATCATTGAGTGGAGTAGCATGCAATATACGTCCCTTGGTTTATATTTCCAAAAAAAAAAAGAGTACGTGCCTTGGTTTAATCATTATTAATGCACATAAAAACGTCCTACTCCAAAAGCAAATATTTCTGTAACAAGTGGTACCTATAATCAACCAATGCTCATAGACACCAACACACAAGGCAAATATTTCTATAACAAGCAGTACTTATTATCAACCAATGCTCATATAGTGCTATACTAGAGGAAAATATTTCTAACAAATTGTCACGTATATTATTTCATGAATATTGGTTCATAGAGATATATACATACCTCAACAATCCTTAGTCTGAAGGTTAGTTGATGAAGGGTATTCCCTTGTGCAATATGTGTATTTGCCCCCATGGAAACCAAGCTCACGTTCTGATCCTGCTTTAAGAATTGCAATAAGCGAATCATTATATCAACTTGAGAAACTTGTCCTCTCACATTCACTTGCAAGTCCACCATTCGTTGATCTTCTGATGAGCTTGATTGGGGTACATGTGAGACTTGGACGACATTCAATCTTTCATTTGATGATGAGAAGATTGTTTTGGTTTCTTGATCAGTACTAGATTCTTTGGCTGGAAAAAGTGACATCAACTCTTGATTCCTTTTGCTTAGCTTTTCAATTTCAGCCACCAATGAACTCAGTGTCTCCTTTGCTGTTGTTAGTATTGATGCTTTGTCTTTCTAAAAAAACAATGTTCAATTCAAACATATATATCAATAAATTGTAATATAAAATTTCCACACAAAATATTTTTATATATACTACTATTTGCTAGTTTATAATGTGTAATACAGATCACCTGTTCTATTTTGGAATATCATACTCTGTCCCCAACAATCAAAAGTTGTCACATAAGTTAAAACTTTATGTAATATTAAAAATATATAGAATATATGGTAACATTTGATTGGTGATGATACGTCAAAATATAACATGGGATCTTTATTCTGTTTTGGGTGGTTAAATACTAAATTAACTATCAATTTACTATTAATTCATTAATCAACTAATACATGTAATTAATTACAAATATGTACATTGTTAAGTGTAGTGTAATGTGATGTAAGGAAAAATAGTCTGAGATGAACATTATTATTATTTTTTTTAAAAGTGCATAATGCACTGCTTACAGAAGAATATATTGAATTGAATAAGTTTTGTACCTTAGTTCCTGGAGGAAGTAATGATCTAAGTGCCTGAAAATTCTCATTTAGTTTCTCACGCCTTCTTCTCTCTGATATCATGTGATGCAGCTGAGTGCTAGTGGGACGAGTTGCTTGAATCCGTTCTCTCATTCTCATCAAATTCAAGTTTCTAAAGAATGCAAATGATCTATTCAGCAAGCTATGTCTTCTGAAATTGGACCCCATTTGGGACATGATATTGGGACCTAAATCTGGTCTATACCTCTTGAAAGCACCAGTTTCTGGATGCACCACAGAAGTATTATAAGGCAAGTTTTGTTGGGGTTGATGATGATGAGAAGTTGAAGAAGAAGGTGGTGAAGTTAAAACATGAAGGATTGCTCTCATTATTGCATCATGTTCACTCTCTGGTGTTGGGAATATTTGATGAGTTGGTGTGATTTGAGCCAATGCTTGAATGGCTTGTTGGTGTGAGCTAGTAGCTGTGTTTGATGACACTGGTTGCATTGTGGGAACAACTCCTCCTAGAGTTTCTGGAAAGTGGGGTTGGGGAGTGCCTGGAATATTGAATATCAAAGATGAGTATTCAGGGCTACCTGTGGATAATGATCTTAAAGAAGATGAGGATGAGGAAGGTGGATTCTGATCAATTGGTTGGGACTGTCTAGTAAATTCTTCTGGAAACAAACTCCTGAGTGCTGTTTGAATCTCATCCTGCACAGCAAAAATTCATGGCATATCAAAATTCATTAATATTTTGGTTAGTGAAATGCCATTACATATGGTAATTAGGGATGAGGTTTTGCTGTATCTTACAATATAAGTTGAAATTTCTTGTAATTTTTAAAAAATTGAATATGTGGTAAGATATGATTGGTAGAGACATGATGTGGTACACCAAAATAGGACAACAGATCTCTATCCGGAAGTATGATACTATATAGAGTTACTTACTTGAGACATATTTGAGAACCCAAGCTCAATTTCTCCTTTGTTGCACCCCATGAAAGCAGCAGTCTAAGAAGAATAAGGGGCAAGCAATATGACTCAATAAGATTTCTGGTTCATTATAAAGTTTAGGAAGCAAACATGAAGTATTTTCAGTTTCTTTGAAATTATATAACAAACAAACCTTAATCCTTGCTTCCTGTAAAAACATAAAACCAGTGAACTTAGCAACATAGCCTTCATATCATAAATATAGAAGAGTACATTTGCATTTCTTATGTTTTATAATTAGTAATTACCTGAAAGAATTGTATTTGGATTTCTGTGGATGCCAATCTAAGAAGTTCCAATTGTTGCAGCACCAGGTAAGGTCGTTGGTTCCTAAAAGCTAGTCCAGGAACACGGCTGAATAAAACAAACAGGTGAAATTTAATTTAATAAAAAAACAGAACTTACTATATAAATTAAATGCAAAAAGCATGTTGATTATTAACATTAAAATAAGGAAATTAATTAATATGAGGGGTATGTATAGTCTTACTCATCGTTGACATCAAATGCCAAACTCTGGTACTGATTGAAAAGCTGTTGAGCTAAACTCCCCAAAGAAGAGCTTGGTTGGTTGTTTCTTACGTTGTAGAAACCATCCAAGAAGATCAAACGACTATAACAAAAAGCAAAACCATACTAACTTGTAAGCACAATCAGCATACCTTAGAAAAAATGTTACATACATACATACATACACATATATATATATATATACACACACACACACACACACAAATACTAAGTAATAATGTACTATAGTCTATAGTATTTGTATCATTATATATATGCATAATATATAAATATATACTTGGGTGAAGTGGGATCAGGTGACCACAGAGAAATGTAAGCGCAGCCTGAATAGTGCGCTAGAGAACGGAGAAAATCAGTTCTGGCGGCTTCAGGAAGGGAGAAGACGCCTTCCATGGGGTGCATGGAAACTTAATTGATGCTAATGCTTTTGCATTATGATGATGAGATCAGAGTGTGTGTACATGTTTTTGGTTGTGTAAGAAAATGTTAATTTGATCCACTTTTATATGACATTAATTTGAATATTTATTTCTATGTTACGTAATCTACTCCTATATATATGTGTGTGTTATAGCTAGTGTGAGGGTGTTGAGACTGAAGAGTGAAGAGTAAAAAGGGAATATCAGTGACTTTTGGCTTCACTGACAAAATAAGCAAAGAAACCATATAAAACTAGAAAGGGAATTAAGGGATATGATGGAAGATTTAAGCTAATGCTAATGCTAATGGCTAGGGAGACAATCATCAATAATAGTTCATGAAAAATATTAATTAGCTATATTGAAAAATTCAAGATATTCTTTTGTCAATGTGTGAATATAGATGAAAGAGAGAAGATTTTGAAAAGTATTGAAGTGGGTGCATGATCTGGATTAGTACAAGCTGACTCTACATGTACATGAAATGAAGTGTCAAATCCCGGCCCAACTAAAGAAGGAGAAAATAAGGGAAAGAAGTGGCACCAAAAAAAAAATAGCCCCACCTGCATATAGGGGAGTTGAGAGAGCAGAGAAAATTGTCTTGTTATTTGCAAGTTCAACCTGGAAAGAGAGAGAGAGAAAGAGAGATAAATAGAAGGAAGGATGGTTTTGAAAATGGAAGTGGTTGAAAGTGAAAAAAAATGGAAAGAAAAGTAGCAAGGGAGCAGCCAAAGAGGGGGAGGGAAGGTTGGAAAAGTAGCAAGTCAAAGCTTGAAAGTTTTGAAAACTAGTCAAGGGTGGAAGGCACCTTGTTTCTTTCCACTTGACACCTGTTCAGATTCTTTTAAAATTCCTACTTGCCCCATCTGCAATTTTATTATTTGCTTGTTTTTCAGCACTTTTTTTAGCTTGCTGTGTTCCGACAAAACCTACATATTTTAAATAATTAGATTCAGTTTCGATAAATAACTTATTTAATCACTTGTATAATATGATTTTATTTATTTGGGTAAGCATTTTATTTAAGTGTTTATATAAGAAACTCTAATATAAAAAGTTTTGATATTATAAATTCTTTTTAAATCAAGTTATTTACTGTTTGAATATATATTTGAAGAAGCATTTTGAGGATTGAGTGAGTGAAGATGGGAGATGAAGGATTTGTTTTTCATGGATTTCAAATTATAATGATGATAATGTGATGTAAATGAGCAAAACAATTTCTTCGTCATGTTGAAAAGAGCCTTGTCTATGGTTTTCTATGAAATCAAAAAAATTGCTTCATAAAACAAGTTACAAATAGCTTTTGGGTTAATAAATTACTTATTGAAGATTACATTTTAAACATTATTTTTTCTACATAAAAGCACTTATATCAGAAAAAAAAACTATAATAAATTATATAAGTTATGGTATCCAAATGGATCTCGTTCTAGCGTGGGCAACGGATACATGTGGCTCACCGTGCATCACCTTAGTTTGATCACCATTGGATCAAGCGATTTAATCAATTTCTATTTTCCACTTTCCACACTAGATTATCCTTCCCCCACATTAGTGGAGAAAAGGGATTTAACGTCGTAGATTTAACATCGGTTTCTTTATAGCCGATGTCTAAAATGAGACGGTGACATTTTTGAAATTTATCTCAAAACTTTTAACATTGGTTTCCCAAATAACCGATTTCAAAATTTTTTGACATCGGTTCTTTTTTTAAACCGATTTCTAAAAATAAAGGAAAAAATGTAATTTGAAATTAATGTAAAACTTTAAACATCGGTTTATTAGTTAACCGATGTTGTAACTATTAAACATCGGTTAGCATTAAAAACTGATGTGGTTGGTATAACTTTAGACATTGGTTTGGTTTTGAAAACTGATGTGGTTGGTATAACTTTAGAAATCGGTTTTTATAATAACCGATGTTAAAATTTATGGCATTAAGTTCCTTTCAGTTCCCTCCTTTCTGTGTGCTACCCAAAAGATTTTGAACCCTACCCTCCTTTCTCTGCGCGCTGCTCACACTGTGCCTTTCGTCCACCTTTTTTCGTTCGTCCAGCTTCAAACGCCGTCGCTCTCCGCTACTAAACTGCTGTCGTGCGACTGCTGTGTGCCCAGACCCTCTCATCTCGTGAGGCAGTGGGTGGTACAAAGAGGTGATTTGGGTTTCTATGTGGGTTTCCCCTTTTTCATACCACAGCCGTCGCTGTTAATTTCACACAACTTCGGGTGGTCCTTGTTCGCTCACCTCTGGTCCTTGCTCGCTCTGCCGCGACGCCGCCGTGACCATGTAGCCTCAAGTCTTCTTCTCACGTTTAGGTACCTCTCGTCACCGGTGTGCAACCAAGTCAAGTGATAACGTTGTCTTGTCCAAACTTACGAACGACTACAAGGTAATCTCTCTGTCCGAACCCAACGCTCACAAATACAACAATCATTTTAGCTTTTCTTGCACACACACCTTGTAGTTTGATTCTTCAAATGAGACCCCCTTTTGTTGGATTCATCAGAATACTTGTCCTTGGTGTTTTGGTTTCTGCTAACTGGTAAGCAGTAGCTGCAGTGTAGTGCTAGGGTTTCAAAGTCAAGGAGTTTGAATTGGGTAAATTTTTCATACCACACTGAACTCATAAATATAACATTAGGATTAATCTTTAAGGTTTAATATGTGCACAGGAAAGAAAAAATTGTAGTGGTCTAATTTTTGTGCTTTCTTGGTTTGCATACATTTATAATTCTGATTGATTCTTACTTTGTTGTTTTTTTCCTGATGTCACTGTTCTGCATTTGGGGACAGTTGCTATTTTTGTTAATCTTTTGCTTGCTTTGTCTTTTATCATTATGTTCAATGTGATTGTGCTATTTTTGCAATGCTACTCTTAGTTTGTTTAAATGTGGGTGAGTCTTATGCCTGTTTATTTTTACTTGAAAATAATTAAAATTTGTTTCTTTCTTAGCTCTGACTTTTATTTCCATAGTTCTATTAAAAATTGCAATTCATTACTGTAAAGAACTTTCTTGTGGACATAAAAGGACTAGCTTTAGCATTTTTACCGATGCTTGCATTTGAAGGAGGAACTAGAAGAAATATACCTAAGTTTGAGGTGTGCATATTTGTGTACTTACTAATTGCAAAAATAAGTTTTCTCTCATGACTCATAGAGCTATGCAATACTCTGTGCTTAGTTTAGGTTATGTTTTTTTATTTTATTATTCTTTTAAAGTTTAGACTTGTTTATTTAGAGTGTGTAAAGGCTAAAGCTACAACACTTCTTTCTTTCTGTGGTAGTGTTCTCCATCTTAAGTCATAAATTTAATATACTGAATATAGTTACTTAGAGTTATGGTATTCACAACTGTTATGATTGTTGCGGCATTCAAGAAAGTATTAAGGAATTAAGAGTTGATTATAGTTATTGACTATCAATATAAATAATTAGATATACCCTATAGGTGATGGGAGCACTAGTATGAAGTATCATTAACTAGTTAGTGCTAAAAAAAGCTTTGAAACTAGTTAAATGCCATGATCTTGTTACTGGTCTGCTTGAAAGGTGCTGTTTCATTTCTGGACTTGAGATTTTATCTGCAACCATCATCCCTTCGTCATTTTTTGGGCAGCATCTGCAACCACTGACTGTTTCTTAAATAAATAAAAACATTTACCTCTCCTTTTTCCCTGCATGCGTTTTAACTATGAACATTGACTGTATTGAGGTCAAACATTCTAAAGTGCTTGTTGACTAACTTGAGTTGCACGAATCATGTAGAATGAGATCTTATTTTGATTTCAACCATTTCCTAGTCTCGTAGACTCAATAATTATGTATCTGATATACTGCAATCGCAGTGAGTATTTGATGAAGATCTTGGCCTAAGAACGAAGTTATTGTTGTAGTCATGGATCACGGTTAGATGAATGCTAGATGGACAAATGATGAGAATAAGAATGGAGTTGAAGATTTTCTACAATTTGCAAAAACAAATGCTCCTGATAGTAGTGACGGAAGGTTTTGTTGTCCTTGTGTTAACTGTTTGAATGAGAGACGACTAAAAGCTGAGGAGATACAGGAACATCTTATTTGTGAGGGGATTTGCAAGAGTTATACAATACGGATATGTCATGGTGAATTGTTAGACAGGCCAAGGGTGTCGCATGGAGAGGAAGCTGATGACGTAGATATGGACGATGGACTAGAGGACATGATCCGTGATATTGGGCAAGAGTCTTTTCGGTGAGCACATGTGTATGATACTTTGTACAATGATGCGGAAGTGGCTTTGTATTCGGGGTGCACTAATTTCACACGGTTGTCAGCGGTGTTAAGATTGTTCAATGTGAAGGCGAGAAATGGGTGGAACAATAAAAGCTTTACTGAATTGCTTGAGTTGTTGAAAGACATGTTTCCAGAAGGTAACACATTGCCATCCCGAAACTATGAGGCCAAGAAGATATTGTGTCCGATGGGTATGGAGTATAAGAAAATACACGCATGCCCCAATGATTGTATATTGTACAGGAAAGAGTTTGAAGAGATGCACGAGTGCCCCAGGTGTGGGGTATCACGCTACAAAGTGAAGGATGGTGATTCTAGTTTTGATGTGGTCACCAAGGGTCCTCCTGCGAAGGTGTTATGGTATCTTCCAGTAATTCCGCAGTTCAAGCGATTGTTTGATAATGTAAATGACGCAAAGAACATTAGATGACATGTAGATGAGATGAAATGTGATGGACAGCTTCGTCATCCAGCTGATTCTTTGCAATGGAAGAGAATTGCTAGTTTGTTTGTTTCCGGATTTCTGCAATGAGCCCAGAAACCTCTGGCTTAGACTTGCTACCGATGGAATGAATCCATATGAAAACTTAAGTAGTATTCATAGTTCATGGCCTGTTCTCCTGGTAATTTACAACCTATCTCCTTGGTTGTGCATGAAGCGCAAATACATTATGTTAAGTATGATGATTTCAGGTCCAAAACAGCCAGGAAAGGATATTGATGTATTTCTGAGTCCCTTGATTGAAGACTTGAGAATGTTGTGGGATGAAGGAGTTGATGTGATCAACGGGTATTGCCGTGATACTTTCAAAATGTGTGCCATGTTATTTTGAACCATCATTGACTTTCCAGCATATGGGAACCTGTGCGGGTATAGTGTTAAGGGGCATAAAGCATGTCTAATATGTGAAGAAGGCACATGATACCATCAACTGCAACATGGAAGGAAGATAGTTTACCTTGGGCATCCGAGATTTCTCCGAACTAATCACCCTTATCGTAGATTGAGAAAAGCTTTCAATGGACTACCGAAGAACGAAATTGCTCCGGTGGCCTTGACCGGAGAGCAAGTTTATGAGGTTGTGAAGGACATTAATGTTATCTATGGGAAGACCCAAAATAGGGCTACTGAGAAGAACATATGGAAGAAGAGGTCGATCTTCTTTGATCTTCCATACTGGTGCAAGCTTGATGTAAGACATTGTATTGATGTGATGTATGTGGAGAAAAATGTGTGTGACAGTTTAATTGGAACGCTTCTCAACATTCAGGGCAAGACAAAGGATGGTGTGAATGCTCGTCTGGATCTAGTTGCGATGGGTATACGAGAGCAATTAGCTCCACATAAAGTGGGGGTAAGAAGACTTATTTACCTCTAGCATGTCTATCAAAAAAAGAGAAAAGAAGTTTCTGTGAGTGTCTACGGGGCGTCAAAGTGCCACAGGGTTACTCTTCAAATGTCAAGAGACTTGTCTCAATAAATGATCTCAAATTAGTTGGCTTAAAGTCTCATGATTGCCATGTCTTGATGCAACAACTACTACCGGTGGCAATTCGTGACATCTTGCCTAAAAAAGTCAGACATGCCATTACTAGGTTGTGCTTATTCTTCAATGCTATATGTAGCAAGGTTATTGACACTCAAAAGTTGGATGACTTGGAAAATGAGGCAGCCATTATCTTGTGCCAATTGGAGATGTATTTTCCCCCTTCATTTTTTGACATCATGGTTCATTTGATTGTTCATCTAGTGAGGGATATTAGATTGTGTGGTCCCGTTTATTTAAGGTGGATGTACCCGGTTGAGCGATACATGAAGATATTGAAAGGGTATATGAAGAATCCACATCGTCCTGAAGCATCTATTATTGAAAGGTACGTTGCAGAAGAAGCTATTGAGTTTTGTACAGATTACATGTCAGAAGCGGAACCTGTAGGGCTTCTGAAGTCTCGTCATGAAAGAAGATATGATGGTAAGGGTACACGAGGTATTACTGTTAAGAGCATGGATCGAGAGGAAGTGCTTCAAGCACATTTGTATATATTGAATAACACTGATGAGGTTGAACCATACTTATGTGAGCACAAAAGCATCATCAATGAAACTTACCCTCGCCTGAATGAAAAATGGTGTTTGAACAAGCATAATAAGACTTTCTTGAACTGGTTTAAAGAAAAAATTGCAAAGGATGGTATTGCTTTTGATACATTAAAATGGCTAGCACAGGGGCCTAACTTTGATGTCATATGCTGGAGTGGGTACGATATCAATAAGTTTTCCTTCTATACAAAGTTCCATGATGACAAAAGTACTATGCAAAACAATGGGGTTATGGTCGTGGCTGAGTCCTTGCATTTCTCTAGTTCAAAAGATACAAACCCTCTTCTTGCATCCATATCGTACTTTGGAATCATTGAAGAGATCTGGGAGGTCGATTACACGAAATTTAGAGTGCCTGTTTTTAAATGTAAGTGGGTCGACAGTAACAACAGTGTACAAGCTGATGAGTTAGGATTCAAATTGGTGGACCTTGATAAGGTGGGTTATAAAGAAGAGCCTTTCATTATGGCATCCCAGGCAAAACAAGTGTTTTATATCCGTGATCCTTCTAACAAAAGGTGGTCAGTGGTTCTCCAGGGGAAAAACATGTCTAATGGTAGTGAGGAAAATCAAGATTCAAATATTGATATTTCTGATACTCCTTCTTTCTCAACACGGGTGCCTACTTTCAATGAGGAAAATGAAGTGGATGATGTACATGCCACTCGTGATGATCATCAGGAAGGGTTATAGGAGAACCTTACTACTTGACCACAGTGCAAGTATAGTTTAAGTTATATATGTTTAAAGTCATATTATAAGTTAACTAGGACATTAAGCTTTGATATTTATAGCACACTATTAAATGGTCACTGATTGGTGAAATGAAAAAAGAGCTTACAAAAGTCAAGGAATTTGTGGGAGTTTTATTGGTAGATTGTGGAAAAAACAAATTGATCATACAACTATAGAACATAAAAGTTTGAAGATAATTAACCTAACTAACCAAAAAAAGAAGAATAAAGGTTGAAGCTAATTAAATGAAGTGAACGTGTGTTTTATGATGTCCACTAGAGAAACATAACTTCTCCATGGTAATAGGTTGGTTCATATATTGAAGTGAATATGTACTTTATGTTGATATTTATAAGTTAAGTTATGTTTGATATTTATATAGACTTATTGACATTATGTATTTTTTTTTGTCTAAACAGGCATACATGGCTGATCCCGAGGATATCCCTCCTTCACACAACGGGTCGGATGCACCGTTGACGGGAAAAAAGGGTAGACGTGCCACACGTATGAAGAATTTGACCGTCAACCGTGGTGGAAATCAAAGGATAAGAATCGAGTTTGATCGTGACCTCAATCCTATAGGGCCAATGGCCAAGCAGTTTAATAGTTTTGTGGGGACCCTTGCTCGAAACAAGCCTAGTATACTTATTGAGAATTGGAAGAATGTACCGGAAGGCATGAAGGATCAGATATGGGATAGTATTTTGGTATCTATACTTTCACACTCTTTGTTTGTATCTATTTTATTATAATCTTATTAATATCGTACACTAATTCCATGATTTGTTGGTGTTAATGTAGCTCACCTTTGACTTGCCGGATACCAAGAATATGAGGAGGCGTTTGATAAAGTATGCAAGTGAGCGTTGGAAAGCATTTAAGACGGACCTAGGCAAAAACTACATATTCAATCCGAGTCAGAAGAACCCACTTGAGGTGAACCCGTTTCTTGACCAGGAGACGTGGGATCACTTTGTTTAGAGCCGACATGACCCCAGCTTTCAGGTTAACATAATTGAGTTGTCTCTAAATTTAATTAATTTAATTAATCTTATTAATTTACTTATGTAATTTAAATGTCTTTTATTTATAACAGGAGAAGAGGAAAAAGGGGTAAGAAATCCAAAGTAAGAATCTCCACCCCCATATATTGTCTCGTGGGGGATAACAAAGGGTTAACAAGAAAATGGTGGAAGAGGAAAAGAAAAGACGTCAGGACGAAGCATCTCTGACTGATCTTACCACTGAAAATCGTCCAGAAGTTGTTGATCCACCTCCACCCCCGTGCCATCGTACATGGAAGAGCCCGACAAAGAAGTACGGGACAATATACATCTGAGGAGGCACGCCAAGTAGCCGAGAAGATTGTAAGTATAGTTTGAATTCTAATTGTGATTTTAACAATATTACCTAATTGTAATGTGATGTAATATTCTATACGTTATAGGATGCCTTGGACGAACAGGCCACTCAAGGAACCTTTATTCCTGAAGGCCGCCAGGATATCTTAGTAGCTGCCATCGGTAAACAAGACCACCCGAGTCGTGTGATTGGTGCTGGATGGGGCATTGGCATTCGTCAATACCATGGTTCATCTTCACACCGACACCACATGGATGATGATGGATATAGAGAACGGCTAAAACGGGAGATTGCAGATGAGCTTAGACAGGAGATGACCCAGCAGTTTTCCCAGCAACTAGCAGCTTTGACTGGTAATGTCCATGCAAAACACAGGTGTCCAACCCTCTAGCCATATGAGCACTAAGGGCTCATGTGATCCCCCTCATCACCCTGATGATGATGATGAGGATCTTGATATGTGTGGGTTGTATGTTGATGATCATCATGATTGTCGCTTAGTGGCATTGGGGAGGGCACACAACTTGGGGAATACCATACACCACCGTACATTAGCGGATGATCAGGCGAGGGTGCAGGTTGAAGATATTCGAGATGCTGATGCTCGAGTCCCTGTGCCCACTGAGGAGGTTCAAATAGTGGGCGAGGCCCCCGATAACTTCATCCCCTGGCCAAGAAGATTGGTAAGGTTTTTTGTTGCATCGAGGTATTCAATTAATTGTGTTTTTCTATATTTACAATTGAAATAATATATTTGTGTTTACTATTAATGCTTTATGTTTTTTTATTTAGGATGTTGGAAAAGATGTTCTGCCTAAAAGGTCGGATCCGGGAAGACCCGAGAAGTCTGGTCCTGCCAAGGTATTCATTTAATCATTCAATTAATTACAAATGGAATAACTTAACTGTGATCACTAAAGTTTTGTGTTTGTTGTTTAGGGGATCGACAAAGGGGATCCTCTTGATGTTTTAAAACGTCTAGCTGTAGAGGTTGTGACTATAGGGTCGGCTGCAGCTTATGTAAAGTTGGAACATGACGGAAGGTGTAATGACCATATTTATTTCCAAAGGAGGGAAATTATGGAGATCGTTGTTGAGGGTGAAATGGTTAGCGCCGCGAACATCTCGTTATGGTGCATGTAAGTACATTTTATTTGTAATTTAACTAATTAAATTTTAAATATTATTATAATTAACATGTTTTATCAATATCTTAGGTATCTGCATTGCTCGTGTCTTGATAAGGGCAACCTCGCCGTTTATATATGGGTTCATTGACCCTATTCTCATTCAGGGTGATGTTCTCATTCTATCAGAAGACATGGTCGCGAACATATGCCCTATACTTGCTCGAGACAATCATCAGTGCTATCTTCCGCCTTACCTCAAGGAGTAAGTACAAGTTTACAAGTTATTATTTAATTATAAATATATATGACTTGTCACTAAATGTTTCGCAAATGCAGTGAACATTGGCAATTATTGATCATATGTCCTCGTGTGAATGTCGTGGTCTTCTTCTGCTCGATGGGAAGGAAGCCGACGAAGGACCTCAAGACCGCTATTGAAACGTAAGCATTTAATTAATCAGTAATCAAGTTGTTTTATTTAATAGAAATCTATAACATATAGTTTAATTAATGTTTATTTTCTTATGATAGTTCTATAGATGCGAGTCGTATTTTGGGTGGTGAAAGGCGTAGGCCTATTACGTGGATTATTCCTAACGTAAGATATTACTACAAATGCTTCAAGTGCAGTTTAAATTAGTTATTACTTTGTGTTTAATTCCTTGTATTCAATTTTGGTTTCATTTGTAGTCTCGTAGACAACGTGGCGGATGGGAGTGCGGATATTACGTGATGAAGTGGATGCTCGAAATTGTCTCCACCGGTATTACTGAAAGATGGCATGAGGTAACTTATTAGTAACACAATTAGTTGTAACAATTAATTATAGATTAGTTATGTTTATTTTAGTTTATTACTTTTAAGATTAATCTTATGTCCAATTGAATGTGCAGATGTTCGACAATCCGACTACACTCTCTGCAGGGGACATTATTGACATAAGGTTGCGTTGGGGAACCTTCTTTTTTGAAGTACTGTACCAATCATAGTTTGTGTTTTCTATTTATAAACATATCATGTATACACTAGCTAGTTTTTTGACTTGTATATATTTTGACTTGAAATCTATAACATATCATGTACTAGCTCGTCATGTACTAGCTCGTTTTTTGGATTCTAAGTATCTTTGTTGTCATATTGTTCAGTTTACACTACTTGCGACAATATTACATATTTAACTCTGAAGGTAATTGAAGTGTATGTATCGTTCATAATCAATATAATATATTAATTTTGTGTGTTTTGGTTGTATAACTGATTCAATGTTGAGAATATTTAGATTATGTTAACTTACTAGCAATGATCTGGATGTAATACAGAAACAGGGGAAAAGATTGTAACTATTGTAAATTAGTTATTTAAAAAAAACCTACTATAGACATCGGTTATTACCAAAACCGATGTTAAAAGTCGTGTGCTATTTTTAAAAACAGAATATAAGCACTTTAGACATCGGTTAAAATAAATAACCGATGTCTAAAGTACACTTTTAACATCGGTTATTAACAAAACCGATGTTAAAAGTCGTGTAGTATTTTAAAAATAGAATAGAAGAACTTTGGACATCGGTTAATATAAAAAACCGATGTCTGCACTTTTAACATCGGTTTTTTATATTAATCGATGTCTAAAGTTTTGTGCTGCTTACATTTTTTGTTGAATGAGAACTATAGATGTAACACCCTGTGTTTCACTATTTTAAATAACAGTAATACATATAAATATGTTTATAAATTTATTTGAGTTTTAGAAAATTATTTTAAATAAACGGAGTTTACTACTCAATCCTACTTGAATGTAGGAAGCTACGATTAAAAGTTAGGTTGGAAAGTCAGGCGAAACCCGACCCGCGAATTCCATTGACAGTATAATAATACTGCTCAAAAGACCTAATTTTAATTCGTGAACGAAAGACTTATGTTTAATATTTTATTTCCTACAATTTTGTATTTTTAGAATTATGTCAGAAAAAAATAAAATAAAATACATTTTTCGGGCGAAACACGTAATCGGGTAGACGACGGAAGAGATTTCGGAGTTTCTAAGAACTGATAGAGGGTTTATCTTAGGATTTTGAGATGATTCAAGGGGATGAATCATATTTTTAAGTCTAGAAGGTTTTTCAGGGTTAAATAGAAAATTTATGAATTTTACGCTTAAGCCTCTGAACTTTCTGTAAATTACCCTTTTGTCCCTAAATTAGTTTTTAAGTTTTTTTCAAGAGAATTGGGCTAGAATTCTTGTTTCCAATATCAAATGGACGTGGATTTGAAGCCCAAAATTTTCTAGTTCATGGTTTGATACCATAAAGCCTATTTGAAACTATACAAGTTTCCTATGTCAAGATTTATGCTTAATCTTCAAGTGGGCCCCACAAAAATGAAACTAAGCCCAAATTGAGAAAGCCCATGCGCAAGCCCATGAGGATTGATGGCTGCCCTCATTTGTTGTTGGATGAGTCAAGAAAACTCTAGAATGTTCTACATTCTTCCACTTTGTTCTTCAAGCTTCTAAAATCTTCTTCAACAATCTTGAATTTTCCTAAAATATCTATGACAAAATCAGCCAACTTTGGTCAAGATAAGCTTGCATTAAATGTGGCAAATCATCATCATGACACTTTATTGACAATTTGCAAAATAGTCCTTCAACTTTTGGAATCTTTGCAAATTGGTCCCTAGAAAGTATTTACATTTCAATCCTTTTAGCAAGACAACTCATCAATTCTAGATCCTTCCAAAGATGGCGCCACTATCTCTATAAATACCACACTCTCACTTTTCACTTAGTTTCTAATGCCTTTTTGTTCAAAACCCTAAGTTCATAAGTTCTTTAGTGATAAGTTTGTGAAGCAAGTTTCTTGGATTTCCTTGGTCATTGATCTTCAAGAGGTAAATCCTAATATTCATTCTTAATCATGCCTATGTTCTTTAGAAAGTTTCTTGATTCAAGGTTTATATTATAGTTGTTCATCACTTTAAAGTTTCTAACCCTAGAACTTTGAAAAGTCATAATAAATTCTAGAAAAATCTAATGATGATGAAACTACTTTCTATCTTCTTGATATCATGCATATTATCTAAATCTAAGAGCATGATGTAATCAAAAATTTCTTTCCTAAAAACCTAGCCTTGGCCGAATCTATCAAAGTAGGTTTGGTAGAGTTTTTATTCATGGTTTTCATTAATGATCTTGTTAATCAAGCTATTAGTATGTATGCTTAATAAATCCAAGTTGGTTTATTAAACTAAGAACCCTAACCCTATGAACATGTTGAGGCCGAATCCTTGCATAAAAGAGATAGGAAGTTTTGAGTTTCAACTTTAGTTGTTTAGTCACTAATCCATGATTTAGGTTAATCAAGGATCTAGGTTAATCAAGGATCATTAATCTATGACTTAATCATTATTAGAAATTTTAAGAATTATGAACCCTAAAAGCCAGCCCTTGGCCGAAACCCTAACCCTAAAGGTTAGAGGATTTTGTTTAAAATGTTAGTATTGTAATAAGTAATCTATGTTAGTTAAGAATCTAGTAACTAGGATCCAAAAGATGGCATTAAGAAGATAACTCTAAACCTATTTTCTAAGTCTTGGTCGAACCTAGCCCTAAAGTGTGATAGATGGGTGTTAGTTGATTAATTATAGTTATGTTGTTTGGATGAAGGTGGTTGTGTTAACTCGTGACAGGATAACGAGGATCGTCGTGTACGTGTTTCCGGTGCTAGCTCAGGTGGGGAAAAGAATCAACCTATCGTTGGAATCGATAAGTAGTAGATTATATGATAATTGTGTAGGGCGACCTAAACCCTACTAGTAGTCGAGTAATCGACAAGACCAAAATCCCATTGAAAACCTTTTCTGTAAAACCAATGGTGATTCGGGAATTGTAGGTTTATCGAAATTAAGTTGATTTTAAGTACTTGAGGATGTTTGATTTATTGTTATCAAATTTACTGTGATACACTGGTTGAGGTATTCCATCTGCATGTGACGTATTATTTCGGTGTTTGAATATTTATGATATTGAGGATGTTTGTTGTCTGTCACAGCTGTGATGGTTGTCATGGCCAGGCCGTGACAGGTTCTGTTTTGTAGAATTCTTGCCTTTGATGTCTGTCACGACCGTGATGGCTATCACGGCCAGGTCGTGACAGAGTCTGACTTTGTTGTTTATTTGGTTGGACCATTATGAGTTGGTTGTGATAAATTGCCTTATATGATATTGAGATATTTGAATATTCTGTTGATTAATGTGTTATGCATGATCTGCCTGGGTTTAATATTGTGCTTAGCTAATTTTTAAGTAAGGATATGTGTTGTTCGGGAGATAATTGTTTGGGTGAGAGAATAAAGGTGATTTAGAGGTGCCTAGCCTAATTAAGTGGTTTTATCTATTAGGAAAAAGGTGTTGAGACTTTGATGGAAGGTTGAGGCACTAAGTTGTTATTGATGAAATTTAGGGAGATTCATTTATAGATGTATTGTTATTCACAACCGTGTGAGTGGAACACACGAGGTCAGGATATCCTATTGCGGGTGAGTTCCCTACGGATGTGGATGCCGAGGTAGACTACCATAATACTCTTTAGTTGTTGACGCATTCGAATGTTCTTGGCACTGGACCGTTATGGAATGATATTCCTTGACGAGTTCGTATGTTCTTGGCACTGGACCGTCTGGATTGATACTCCTTGACGAGTTCGTATGTTCTTGGCACTGGACCGTCTGGATTGATACTCCTTGACGAGTTCGTATGTTATTGGCACTGGACCATTTTAGACTAATACTTGTTTAGTCTTTGATGCGTTCGAAAGTTATTGGTACTGGACCGTTCTGGACTACTGACTAATGTGACAGGAGTGAAGATGGCCACATCAGTATAAAGTTTTAGTTGCATGGGCTAAGGGTAGAGGATGATGTAGTGAATTGAGGATGGTTGCTGATTTTGAGTGATGCGTGTCTGTGACAATTACTGTATAATTTACTATTACTCTTTTCCGCTTTTTGATGATAGAACTGTTTCTTATTCCCTATATCTTTCTGTGTGTGTATTTTATTTCTGATGTGATCGTACGAGAAGACCCGATGGAGGAACCCATTGCTGAGGAGTTAGATGGAACTCCTTACGAACCAGATGCTAGAGGTCGAGCTGTGATTCAAGGCGATTAGAGTATAGACATTATGGCCAGTGTGTCTAGGGAGTATTTATATTTCCGCTAAGTATGTCTGTAGTGAAGTTTATGCCTGTAAGGGATCCTACTGAGAGGATACCCTCAACAGTGTTTTGGTTTTGTAATAAATAAACATGTGTGTATTTATGTAATTTAGTTTTGGTGTGCTTTATATCTGCATAAGTTATATCATTATTAATCAAGTTTTAATTTTTACGTATTTTCAACGATAAGCGCGCGATTAAGTAAATAAATATTAAGGTTTTAATGTAATAATACGATGGGGCACAACGGGGTGTCTCAATAGACATCGGTTTTATCTTATAGCCGATGTCTAAAGTGAACTTTTAACATCGATTTGAAAACCGATGTCTAACATTCCAATTAACAACATCACCCGTTTCAACATCGGTTCTAAAACCGACTTTAGAGGTCAATTTTAACCGACGTTAAAACCCTTTTCTACACTATTTCCAACTCCCTCCACCATCCTTACTTCATTGTGGCTCCATCCGCATGTCCTTTGATCGATGAAGACGACGGAGACAAGGTGGAGAAGACGGTAGAGGAAGTCATAATGCTACCTCCCTTGAGATCCACCATGAAGAAGGATAGCTCCGCCTAGACTCATCACCCTATAATAACATTCCACCATCCAAATCAGACCGCCTCACATGTCATTCGTTCTTCCATCGCGTCACGCCGTCTGCCACCATTGTGCGCAGCTCCATTCACATCTGAAGAAGATCTGCGAGCCCCGCCATCGACCAGTCACGTCTTGGCAAGCCACTATCACAGTCATATATCAGAGCCACCCAGACGTTGTTCTGTTGTCCAGAAACATCGCGATTTCACCGCTCCTCCATTCCTCACGCGTAGTAGAGTCTTCTTTCGTGTCACGCAGTCAAGTCCCCCTACCACCGAAAATAGGAGATCGACACAAATCAGAAAGGTGCCGCTGTATGGATCACCTTCACATCCAGATCGGACCACCGCACGCCATCACTCCACCGTGTGAATCGTCATGCTCGCCCAGCTGCAAACACCACCAATTCCCGACGTGTGTTATGATTTTCGCTGCTTTGTAACCAAACTCAGTCAATGGCATTGGAAAATGAAGCAGTGACCAGTGAGTGAATAAGTGAGTGTCTCTGCTGGAATTTTAGATTGGTCAAGTTGATCTTCATTCCTCAACCAATTTCAGTCGGCTTCTTCACCAACTAAAAGCTTCACTCCTCTGCAAACCTTCCCTTTCATAGCCAAAGTTATCGTCCTCACTCTTCACTTTCTATCTCTTTCAATTCGCTTTCTTCATCCAACCTTCAGGTTATGTGTAAGACAGTGGCGGATAAAGGTGCTGAGGACTTGAAGAAGGTGTCGACAAGAGAGCCAAGGTGAGAGAGAAGGAAATGAAAAAAGAAAAAAAAATGGTGTAGACAGTGTGTGTTAAAATCTGATGGAATTGTATGATCCAACGATGATCAAACTGATGCACGGTGAGCGACATGCATCCCTTGCTCACGCTAGAACGAGCCATCCAAACAGGACCTAAGTGACTCATACACTGTAGACGAGAGAGAAAAGGATGAAGACAAAATTTAAACTTAAGTTCTTACATATAATTTTTTTTTTAATTTTTTTGTGAATAAAATGGGCTGAGGCCCAAAGAAAGAAAAATTAAAAGGAAATTAAATGGGAAATAGAAACTCTCATTATATCCACTAGCAACACCTACTTGAACTAAGGGACACATATTTATTTTAAGAAGGGAATGAACGAAATATAATAATTCAATTGTTATTGAGATGGACATATTACATGTAACACCTATAATTACTATTATTAATAAATGTAACCTATCAACTAATTGTATCGGCCGAGATCTATAGATTAGGCACCGGGCTGGAAAAGTTTGCCTCGGTAGCCCAGGACTTCTAAAACAGGCACCGAGCTAGGGAAGTTCATGTATCGGCCTAAGTCATTTTGAGAATCCATCTTCATCATCGGATCATCATGCTATAGCTCGGTTTCTTTTATTAACCTCTTACGCTCATTTCAGCTCAGAGCTTGGGGAGCTTTTGTACTGGCCGAGATCTTAAGCACGACCACCGAGCTAGAATAACTGATCGTAGGACCAAGGACATAGGAGGGACAAGACTGAAAGATAAAAATAATAATAACAAACTTAAAGATAACTAAACAAACACTAGAATAAAAGAATAATAACTAACTTAACGAATAATAAGGATATCAAATATATCCAAAAATCAGCTTAAAGATAAAAGATAAGAGATAAGGAGATAAAATCTAATCTCTATGAGAAGAGGATAACAAAATCTCATTATAAAAAGGGGCGGAGACCCCAATAACAAGACATTTTTGCTAACCTAGGTAAATATCTCTTAAGCATACTTGAGAAGCCAAGAGGTAAAAGGTGATCGCTGAAGAACCCTTATTCTCTGGTATTCATCATATACATAATTAAGAGATTGAATTTACCACACACTACAAGAAATTAAGTGTTTAGCGACCGACATATTTGGTTGCTAAACGATATAATTCGGTCGCTAAAACATTTAGCGACCGAATTAGCGACCGAACATAACCGGTTACTAAAACCGTGGTAGCTAACTGTTTAGCGACCGAATATTAGTCGGTCGCTAAATAGCGACCGAATTTGTCGGTCGCTAAATTAAACATATCGGTCGCTAATATTTGGTACAAAAAAATGTTTATTTGGTCCTATTTGCGATCGAACAACGATCGATATATTTCGGTCGCTAAATATATATTTTTTTATTTGCTGATAAAATTAATTGCTACCACAATTTAGCGACCGATATAGTTCGGTCGCTATATATATATTTTTTTGTTAATTTACTTTTTTTAAAAAACCTGTAAATAAAAATAAATAAAAATACATAAAAGAAATTAAGTAAAAAATAATAGTAAATGCTGTCAAAATTTAAATAATTACAAACTGTGTCAATGTAAGTAAAGAGTACATGTCATCTGAGTGGGGGTGGGGGTGAATGGGGATGGTCGGGGGACCGATGGGGGTGGCGTGGACCAATGATTATTACCCTCATGATCATATGCATCATGTTGCTGGGCAGAGGTTGGGGGACCGGATGGGTCATCGGGAGCAGTAGGTCTATGAGCATGGGTACCCAAAGCAGCAGCGTCCTTAGGGGCAAAACCAGATCCGTCGGGTCTGAAGCCCAAGTACTGGAGCCGCACAACAGTGGCTGATGGAGCCGCGGAGGGGGAGCCGACACCATGTCTGGACGGTGTGGCTCCTGAACCTTCACCCGTGCCATTGACATGATGATAAGGGGTGGTGGTGGCGGTGGGGGTGGGTGCTGCTCTCCCACGTCCACGACCATGGGACCCACACCCACGGGAATAACATGCCCCACGTCCAGCATCGACAACCATCTGTCTATAATTAAAACACAAGTTACATATAACATAACAATAGATCATAACCAAAATAGACGAAGTATCATAATAATATATCATAACAAATATGCATGATAACCAATTTACAGATTACCTAGTTGGAATCTCTATCACTGAATTCACCCTCACTCTCGTCCTTATCGGTTGAGACATATGTTTCCTCGCTATTTGCGGCCAAGTCATACTGAGTCTCCAACTCCGTGTGAATTACCTCGTCGCTAGGCCCGGGATCAGCAAGAATGCCCTGGTACTCGTCCGGGTCAATTTGCAACATTATTTGAATCCCGTTAATCTGATGAACATCTTGGTATTGAGCTTCTGTCTCAGGTTGACTTATCACATTATCGGCGATAGCACTGCGTGCCTTCATTCGAATAACACCCAACCAGTCTTGATGCCCCTCTGGAAACGGGGTAAAATATACCTGCTCTACTTGTTGTGCAAATATAAATGGGTCGTACACCTGATATCTTGGCGACTTCCTAACTTCTACAATCCCATGTTTATTGTCAACTTTTGTGCCCCTATTGGGAGTGATATCAAACCATTCACACTTGAATAAGACTAACTTTTTACTGGGATGACCTGAATACGTTAATTCATAAATATCAATTAAGATTCCAAAAAAATCATCCTCTAATAGACCGTTGGTCCCTCTAACACAAACGCCGCAATTTGAAGTTTACATGCCCTGACCCCATCGACTTGTGTGAAACCGATATCCATTTATAATGTAAGTCTCAAATGTTCGAATCCTCCTGTCTGGTCCCCATGCTAAAGCGTACAGTACTGAGTTTTGAATTTGGCTTTCCTTAATCTAGGGTTACTGATTCTCAAGAGTATTAGTTATGGAAACAATCGTAAGGTAGTAGTTAATAGCAATATAAGTTAGATGGCTTACATAATTTTTGAACCACTTAGGAAAATGTTTGGCAACCTCTTGAGGAATTTGAGACTCCGAGATGTTGGGATCAAGCTCTTTCAGCTCATTGGCATATATTCTATCATTATACAATACAAAATCTATTAAATAAGAAATACTAACACAAGACGTTACTAATTAATTAATAGCAACTTACTCTAGTAATGGCTCCACCTCCTCGCAATTTTGAAGCACGTATAACTCAATAGCTATCATTTCACGGGCAGCCAACCCATATTCCACATTCCTTGCCCGGATGATTAAAAATTGATATTTGAGGACTATAAGAAGATCCTCACCAACATCAACATTACGCGACAATCTAGTAAAAAGAGGCAAAAGTAGAAGCCTCCTCCACTAAATATGCTTCACAAATAGAACCTTCAATCCTAGCCTTGTTCTTTACTTTTAATTTTAACGAACGCAAAACCTACATATTACAACCCTAAGTTAATGATTATTAACATGTACATACCAATTTTGATATCATAATGGATTGCAGGTACAAAATAAGTTTAATACCTCTCAAATGGGTATATCCAACGATATTGAACCAGACCACCCACTCATGCTTCGTACGGTGAGTGGATGGGAAGATGTTCCATCAAATCAAAGAAGCTCCGAGGGAATATCTATTCTAGCTTACATAGAAAGACCGAAATGTCCCGCTCCATATCCTTCAGTTGCTCAACCTTCAATGTTGTGGAAGTTAATACTCTGAAGAACTGACTCTGCTCAACAATCGACTTCCAAATATCGAAAGGTAAAGAGGCAAATGCAATGGGAAGCAACTATTGCAGGAATACATGATAGTCATGACTTTTCATTCCATGCAGTTTTCCCTCCCTAGAATTAACACATATGGACTGGTTAGAAGCATAACCATCTGGTAACTTAAGTTGTTTAACCCATTCACAGACATCTACCCGCTGGGGTTTGCTCAGTGCATACTTTGCCTTCGGTTTTCATAACTTGCCACCCCCGATGTCAACCAATTCTCGATCTCGTCATGTACAAATTTATGCTATATCTAATCGTGTCTTATACGTATCATTCATCTTGCTGTTGACATCCATCACCGTGTCAAACACATTCATAAACACATTCCGCTCAGTGTGCATAACATCAATGTTATGACGTATCAAACGCGTCTTCCAATACTGCAAGCTCCAAAATATACTTTTTTTGGTCCAGTTATGTTCAACACCATATCCAGGTATCTGACCACCTCCAGACTCATGAATCAACGGTAGCATACTAACCATCTGCCAAACCTGTTCTCCTGTAAACAGTTGGGGAGGTACGACTGTCTCAACACGACCCTTCTTGAATGCATTTCTATTCCTCCTATAAGGATGAACTTGTGGAAGGAACTGGCGGTGACAATCAAAATAAGAAGTCTTTCGACTATGGTTGATCGTGAAACCCTTCGACCTCCCCATGCAACAAGGGCAGCCAAGCCGCCCAGCAGTCATCCATCCCGGCAACATCCTATACGCCGGAAAATCATTGGTTGTCCACCTCAAAGCTGCCTTAAGCATGATGTAACACTCTATTAATCGTTGAAAAAATAGGGACCAAATGTACATAAAAGAATTTTAGGGATCAAAATCACATATGATCAATAATAGAATGATCAAGAATGCAATTAAACCTTAAATATAACTACAATTTTTTCTCTTCATACTTCATAGGCTTTTCTTTTCTTTCCGTCATCTACGATAGAGAAAATTAAAAATTAGTGTGATCTATAAAAATATAATTCCTTCAAAACGTTTTCTTTTCATCTTTAAATGTAATACCAAATAAGGAATGAGTTTCAAGAAAAAAAAAATCAGCCCTAGGGTCTGCCTTCTCTCTAACCTTCTTCCTCCCTATGAGCCGCAATGCTCTTTTAGGGTTCTTCCCCTCCAGCTGTTTGGAGCTAATTCTCCCCTCTCTCTGTAGAGGTCCCCCCCCCAATTGATTGGGGTTTGTTAGACGAAGCTTATCTCTTCTCCCTTGCCTCTACTGCGAGGTCACCCAAATTCTTCCATGGACGAACTCTACCCCTCCGCCGCCTCTCTTTCCCGTACCTCCACCATCAACCGCCACAGTCTCTTTGCGATATGCCGTTGAAGCCCGCCACCACCTCCGCCAGCAACCACAATGGAGATTGCTTTTTGATAAGCCTCTAGCTCATCTAGTTTTATGGCTAGCATGACCAGGGTTTTGTGCAAATTATATCGTATTTTCACCCAAATTAGATTAGATTGTCCTCAAGCAAGGTTTTGAGTCTCTAGAGTAGTTTTAAGTTAATTTAGCTAGTTTTGAGTCAAAATAATATACTTATGGTTATTTCCTTGTTTTCAGGTTAAGTAGAAGTTGAGAAAATAAAAGAACAGGGGATTCGCCCCGCGAAAGATATGCTCGCCACGCGACCCCGAAGCCTGACTGTTCCAAGAAAATGCTAAGTCTCTGGTTCACCTCGCGAAGAAGGTCTCGCCCCGCGAGTGTTGCAACCCTGAAAAGTCAGAGACGATCACGGCTTGCCCGTGTTGAAGGTCACGGCTGTGGCAGTTTTGAAGTTGAAGAGTCTCGCCTCGCGAAGAATTGTTCGCCTCGCGAGTATACCAAAGGTTGCAGACTGTTAGCAGGATTCGCGTCGCGAGAGAGGCTTCGCCTCGCGAATAAGCTTAAATTCTGATTAGTATAAATAGCTGTTCTGAACAGTTTGAGGGGACTTTTGCTTCTCCATTGTTTAGTTTTACGTTTTTCTCTGTGTAATTTCGTTTGTTATGGAGAACTAAGTTCTAGGATTAGTCTACTGTTTGAGGATTCTCTATACTTGAGGTTTTGTAAATCCCTATTTTAATTGCTTTTCCCTTTTCAATACCATATTATACATTTCTGTTTGTTATTTCAGGAGTGTGTAGTATTGTATTGATTTGTTTCAGTGATGTCATTTTCCTATACTTAATCGCGTTTGTTATTTCGCGTGTGTTCATTCATGTTCGTTTGTTCATGAGAGCTTAACCCCGTTTGTTATTTCGGGAATAGGAACTTGCATCCATAGTAGCAATTACGTTGTTAGTTGTTCAGAATGCGAAAGGGGATTAGAATCTGCTTAGGGCTTGGGACTACATTAACCAAGGATAGTTGGGAATTCTTGACAGTAGATTAATCGTTGTTTGATAATTGATAATCTCTTTTCAACTGCCTTGTTTTTAATTGCTCTGTTTTGCTTGTTTCTTATTTGCACTCCAATCCAAACCCCCCCAAAACTTATTTTTGTGGAAAATAACATTTTAAGAGTCCTTGAGAGACGACATCCGAGTTGTCGCCCTACACTACATTTTCAAACCCGCTCGTCCTTTTTGGCGCGTGCGCGACAGCGCGACCAAAAATTGGCGCTGTTGCCGGGGACTCTTGTTTCGTTATTTTCGCATTTTATTTTCTGTTTTTTCTCTTTTATTTTTGTTTTTGTTTTGAATTAGTCTGGCTACTAGATCTAACTGCCCTGAACTGTGTGAATTTGATCCTGAGATAGAAAGAACATTGCATACACTCCGTAGAGAATTTCGGGCTAGTTCTAGTAGTGATTCTAATTCCAAGTCTGTTTTTGAAAACATGGGAGACCAAAGGACTTTGAGGCAGCTTGCTGCCCCTGATGTGAATTACAATGGTTTGTGCATTGCTTATCCTGGTGCTGACACTCCTTTTGAGTTAAAATCTGGGCTAATCCATTTGTTGCCAAGATTTAATGGTCTTGCAAGTGAAGATCCACACAAGCACTTGAAGGAATTCCAAGTTGTCTGCTCCACAACTTTGAGGCCAGAAGGAGAAACTGAGGATCATATCAAGTTGAAGGCTTTTCCGTTCTCACTCTAGGGAGCTGCAAAAGATTGGCTATTATACCTTGCGCCGAATTCCATTACCACATGGAACGACTTGAAGAAGCTCTTCCTAGAGAAATAATTTCCTGCCTCCAGAGCCGCTGCAATAAGGAAAGAAATCTGTGGAATAAGGCAAGGAAATGAGTCGCTAGCTGAGTATTGGGAGAGGTTCAAGCAGTTGACATCCAGTTGCCCCCAGCATCAAATTTCTGAACAGCTTCTCATCCAATATTTTTATGAAGGATTGCAGCCGATGGATAGGAATATTTTGGATGCTGCTAGTGGGGGAGCATTGGTTGACAAGACTCCATCTGCTGCCAAGCAACTCATTGAGAACATGTCACTGAATTCCCAGCAATTCACTACCAGAAGAAATTCCGTTGAGACTAGAGGTGTACATGAGGTCCGCACTCCCTCTTCCAGCCATGACCGTGATGATAGAATTGATAGGCTCACTTCTTTGGTAGAGAAATTGGTAATGGATAGGGTTCAGCCTGCGGTGTTGTGTGGCATGTGTAGTTCTCCTGAGCACCCATATGAAGCATGCCCCATTTTGCAAGGAGGATCAGTTACTGAATCACCTCAAGCCTTTGCAGTCCATCCGTATAATCAGGGCAATAACCAGAACAGATATAGCATTCCAGATCTCTCAACAAATAGGTACCATCCCAGCTGGAGTAATCATCCTAATCTGCGGTATGGGAACTCATCCCAACAGCCGATGGCACCTCAGAATCCTCCTCCAGTGACTACTTCAGCACCCTCCGGACCTTCAGTAGATGACATGCTCAATAAAATGGCTGCACAAATGGCTGCACAAAATCTACAGTTTCAGCAGCAAATGGGACAGATTCAGGCCTCACAGGCACAGTTTCAGCAGCAAACAAATGCCAGCATTAAAAATTTAGAGACACAGATTGGGCAGATGGCCACATCCATGAATAGCACACCGCAAGGTCAAAGAACAACCCAGCTGCCAGCACAGCCAGTGATAAATCCTAATGCCTCCAACCCTAATGTGAGTGCCATATCTTTGAGGTCTGGAAAAGTTGTTGAGGCCACCTCCAAAAAAGATGAAACAACTGTTGGGGTAACTCCTGAGCCTATTGAGGTTGAAGTTGAGAAGGTATACAGACCACCAATCCCGTTCCCACACAGATTACAGAAAAATTTGAAGAGTGGTGGTGAAGATAAGGAGAAGGAAATTCTTGATGTTTTAAGAAAGGTAGGTGTTAATATCCCTCTGTTGGATGTGATCAAGCAAGTGCCCAAGTATGCAAAATTTCTCAAGGACCTATGCACCAACAAGAGGAAGATGAAGAATAATGAGAGGGTTGATTTGGGAAGAAATGTCTCAGCGCTTATCCAGTCTAAGCCAGAAAGAGTTGCTGCTTTAACCCCTACTCAGGCACTGCCACAGAAGTGCAAGGATCCAGGCACCTTCACTATCCCATGCACTATTGAGGACAAGAAGTTTGAAAACTGCATGTTGGACTTGGGAGCATCAATCAATGTCATGCCTACCTCCATCTTTAACAAACTTGATCTTGGTCCCTTGAAGTATACAGGTATCACCATTCAGTTGGCCAACAGAACCAGTGCCCGCCCCATGGGAATGGTGGAAGATGTGCTAGTGCAAGTTGATGATTTGATCTTCCCAGCTGACTTCTACATCCTGGACATGGCAGGCGAGACACATTCCAGTAAATCACCAATCATCCTGGGCCGACCATTCATGAAGACAGCTAAGACTAACATTGATGTGGATGATGGGACCATGTCTATGAAGTTTGGGGATATAGTTGCAAAGTTTAACATATTTGATGCCATGAAACATCCAGTGGAAGAGCACTCTATATTCCACATAGAGCTGATCTCTGAGACTATTGAGGACACCCATGAGAATTTGTTTTCTAATTTTTCACTTAATTCTGGCTGTGATGATATGTTTTCTTGTCCTGATTGTACTAACGCTAACCATCGTGTGGGTTGTGCTGAGATTGTTGCATGTTTAGCAGGTGATAAAATTGTCAGTGCAGTGGATGAGAAACATGAAGAAGATGAAGCAGCACCGGAGGCCCTCTCTACCTATCTGCCACCTCCCCCTGCGAAGCCACCAGAGGAAATAGATCTTGCACCATGGATAGTTCAAGGGATTGAAGCCAAATTCTATTGGGAGGACTTTGTTGATGGAGCGGTCGTCTTTGACCCAAGAGAAGATGATGAGTCCGCCGCATTGAGTACGGTCACCAAAAGTGTCAAGTGTTTACTCATATATCAAGACTGCAAGGAATGGGATCCGGTGATGACTCCCGCTTACACTGCACTTGATCAGGGAGTACTCTTTTCCTTTCCCTCACTCTGATTGTATAATTCTGTTGTTCATTGGGGACAATGCATGTTTTAAGTGTGGGGGAGGGAACTAGTTGTAGTTTTTCTTTTCTTTGAATAAAGTTTTCTTTTCTTTGAATAAAGCTCCTGAATAATTTGAGAAGCTCAGGAGCATTTGTGTGTTGAGTCTTTTGTTGGCAAGTTTGCTAGATTTTGATTGATGTTGCACAGATTGCTTGCATGATTGATATGTGATGATTCCCCCTAGGCTGAAAATTTTTTGATTTTGAAAAGTGATTCCCATGTGAAATTGAAAACTGAACTTTGGGATTTTATTATGATGGCATGATTTATGATAAGTTTGGGGTGATAGGAAGCACACACTAGGGATAGGATCTCTTTCAAACAATTTGCATGAATGTCCAGGTGAGGTTTTGAGCCTCCAACATGTTTTAAACTGTGTGAAAATCGCTTTCAAGTTGCACTTCCCTGGATTTGATTGAATCTCTTTTTGGTTTGCATGATTATATGTGTGTAGCAAATGATTTAGGCATTTTCTTTGTAAATAGCTACTTAGCCTAAAAATAACCAATTCCTAATGCATGTTCCCTAGTTAGCCCCATTGAGCCTATTAGCCTGTTAATTCTTGATAACCTAATGTTATAAGCTCAAAAATCTGGAAAACCATGTTAACCCGATCTTAGGATTAGGAGAGCATGTAATCTTAGAATGGGTGCAAGAAACTAAGTTTGGGGGTGGCTACGAGGTGTAATATGTTGTTGGAGCCAAAGGCTTGTGAAAGAAAAAGTGTAAATTCCAAAAAAATAAAAAAATAAAAAAAAGCAAAAATACAAAAATGCCAAAAAGAAATAAAAAGGGCTGTAGCCACCCAGACGTGTAAAGAAAAAAATAAAGAAAGGAACTTGAGTGAATTTCAAAGTGTAAATATAGTTCATGCTCTCTTAGTTCCTAGGGTCTTCAGCTTAGTTCCTTTTGTATATCCTACCCTTAACCAGGCCCCATTACAACCCATAAAAGACCTTTTGTTGTTGCTTGCATGTTTTCTGTGGGAACCATTTTGAGGTGAAAATCAAATTTTTGGGAAGTGTTCTTGAAAAGTGAAACTGAGTGCAAGTTGTTAGCCTGACATAAACTGAGTGATTGAGTGAACAAATAATGCCCTTGTGAGGAGGCAGTTGTTTGGATTTGGTGATCTCCCTCTTGTGTGTAACTTAGATTCCCTTCTTAGATTAATGATTGTTTGATTGATGAAATTCTCAGATGTTTAGAATAAATGAGTGTGGGGATTGCTTTGTTTAAAAAGGGGGGACATTAAAGAAAACTGTTTTGATGTATTGCTTGAATTTGTGAAATGTTAATTGGATCTTTTAAGCTTGCCAGGTCTTTAGTCTTTTTGTTTTTTGAGTCTTAGTTTGCTTGGGGACAAGCAAAGTTTAAGTTTGGGGTATTTTGATAAGCCTCTGGCTCATCTAGTTTTATGGCTAGCATGACCAGGGTTTTGTGCAAATTATATCGTATTTTCACCCAAATTAGATTAGATTGTCCTCAAGCAAGGTTTTGAGTCTCTAGAGTAGTTTTAAGTTAATTTAGCTAGTTTTGAGTCAAAATAATACACTTATGGTTATTTCCTTGTTTTCAGGTTAAGTAGAAGTTGAGAAAATAAAAGAACAGGGGATTCGCCCCGCGAAAGATATGCTCGCCACGCGACCCCGAAGCCTGACTGTTCCAAGAAAATGCTAAGTCTCTGGTTCGCCTCGCGAAGAAGATCTCGCCCCGCGAGTGTTGCAACCCTGAAAAGTCAGAGACGATCACGGCTTGCCTGTGTTGAAGGTCACAACTGTGGCAGTTTTGAAGTTGAAGAGTCTCGCCTCGCAAAGAATTGTTCGCCTCGCGAGAATGCCAAAGGTTGCAGACTGTTAGCAGGATTCGCGTCGCGAGAGAGGCTTCGCCTCGCGAATAAGCTTAAATTCTGATTAGTATAAATAGTTGTTCTGAACAGTTTGAGGGGACTTTTGCTTCTCCATTGTTTAGTTTTACGTTTTTCTTTGTGTAATTTCGTTTGTTATGGAGAACTAAGTTCTAGGATTAGTCTACTGTTTGAGGATTCTCTATACTTGAGGTTTTGTAAATCCCTATTTTAATTGCTTTTCCCTTTTCAATACCATATTATACATTTCTGTTTGATATTTCAGGAGTGTGTAGTATTGTATTGATTTGTTTCAGTGATGTCATTTTCCTATACTTAATCGCGTTTGTTATTTCGCGTGTGTTCATTCATGTTCGTTTGTTCATGAGAGCTTAACCCCGTTTGTTATTTCGGGAATAGGAACTTGCATCCATAGTAGCAATTATGTTGTTAGTTGTTCTCAGAATCGAAAGGGGATTAGAATCTGCTTAGGGCTTGGGACTACATTAACCAAGGATAGTTGGGAATTCTTGACAGTAGATTAATCGTTGTTTGATAACTGATAATCTCTTTTCAACTGCCTTGTTTTTAATTGCTCTGTTTTGCTTGTTTCTTATTTGCACTCCAATCCAAACCCCCCCAAAACTTATTTTTGTGGAAAATAACATTTTAAGAGTCCTTGAGAGACGACATCCGAGTTGTCGCCCTACACTACATTTTCAAACCCGCTCGTCCTTTTTGGCGCGTGCGCGACAGCGCGACCACTTCTCTGCCATCTTCTGGGGGTTAGATCCCTAACAGGAGACTTATTCCTCCAGTCACAAACCCGCCATCATCTCCTCACAGCCCCTACACCCAAGCAGTTCCCCTTCAAGCCTCCACCCACAACCATCACGCTTTCCTCTCCGGTGGAGCGACCCCCACCTGAGCCGCCACCATCAGACAGAACGACAACTCCGTAGGGAGCAAAAAGTCTCACGAGGCCAAGGTGCTCTAGGCCAAAGCACCCATCAGCGACCCCCCTCCTGCCGACCCGGCCCCCATACGCCCTCCACCAAAGCCGCCTGACATAGGTAAAAAGTTTCATTTTGGTAATGTTTCTGCTGGTGTCTCCTTGGGCTCCCTTTTGTGCAGGTTTGTTTTAAGACTAGGTTGGGTAAAGTTTGCACATGAGGTGTTTGATGGAAAGCTCCAAAAGAACTGGGCATTTTGGAAAACCATAGTGCGTGAATAACCTTATGAGGCTGACACCAATTTCTGTATCCTCTCCAAGTATCAAATGACTTCCGAACAAAGTGTTAATATGGACAACCTCGAGACTACTTATAGTCAAAATGTGCCAGAAGAAGTCAAAGAAATTATCTGGAACTGGATAGGAGAAAAGACCGTGGATTCTCACCTCTACAGTGTCATTGACCGGGTGCGGAAGATACTGATACGTCGGCAGTTAGGATGTAGCGATTGGTTTGGTTACGCCCATTTGACTTCTGATAAATTTATGTGTAATGTTGCTCATGTCTTGGTAGGCTTAGTTGTTACATGTGACTCTAAAATGTGGATGGGAAATGCCTCAACACAACCTGTTTCAATCTGCTTGTACTTTTTCTCCTTTATCTAATGAGTGAAGTTTGTTTACCGTCAAAAAAAAGAAAGAAAAAGGAATGGGTCTCTTCCTTCACACTCACCCTTTCATAATTTCATTTTCCTCCCCGAATGCAATACGAAACGAAAACAAGAGGTAATTGAGAGATACTTGTTAAGTGATAGAAGTCGAAATACAGGATTTTCTACGTAGGAAGGGCAAAAACATGAGGAATGATGTGAGAGGTAAGGGCGAGCGTGTGCCCACACACGTATTTCTTTTTTTGATTATCATGGTATAGGTGTGAAGTCTTCACCAGCTTCGTCGATGATTAATTTACGACGGGGAACCTGGCTGGTAGGGATGGCAATGGGTGTTTGACCCAATGGGTACTTGCAAAAATTATGCATGATGGGTAGGGTAATTACCCGCAAAATTCAGTGGGTACGGATACGGGTATGGGTACTCTAGTAACAAACTCACTCCATACACACACACACACACACACACACACACACAGATATATATATATATATATTATCCCATATGTTATACATTTATTCTATGGTTTGTATTTTGAGTTAATCAAAGGAGTATGTTTTTAAATTTTAATCATTTTTACGTACATCATACATGGAAAATCCGTATGAAGTGACTCATCCAAATAACACTACAAAAAAAAGGTTGTTTAGCGACCGAAAATAGTGACCGAATTCTTCGGTTGCTCTTTGCGACCGAAATGGCGACCGATTGTAGGATCTACATGAAAGACTGATTAGAGATAATACTGCGACCGAAATAGAGCGTAGCAGGGTTATCGGTCGCTATTTCCGTCGCTAAATAAAGGAACTTAAAAGTCAGAAATTTTATGTCTTCTTAGCGACCGAATTAGCGACCGAATTAAATGCAACGGTTAAATTTTATTTACATTTGCGACCGATATTAATTCGGTCGCTAAACGGTGCGCAAAAAAAATTAAAACCGCGCGTGTTAGTGACCGATTTAAAACTCCATCGCTAAATTTATGAATTCAAATTTCAAATTAACTCATCCCGCGACCGAATTTAGCGACCATTTTTTATTTAAGTGATTGGCGACCGATTTAGCGACCGATTATTTCGGTCGCCAAATTATAAATCCCTAAAATCGTGAAATCTTTCCCTTCTTCCTCATTTCTGCCCTCTCTTCCACCCTCACCCCTTTTCTCTTCTCTTCCTCGCGTCCGCCAGTCACCGTCGCCACCACCGCGCAGTGCGCACCGCCACCACCGCCATCTCCGGTAAGCCTCCGTCCTCCTCCTCCTCTTCTTCCATCTCTTCCCTCTTCCTCTCCTCTCTTCCTTTCCCCTCTACCTGCTCTGTTTTTAATCCCCCCCCCTCCGTTTCAGTGCTCTGTTTTTAACTCCGGCCACCAACGCGCAGCCCTCTAGTCACCACGCGCAGAGCTCCTCCTACCCTTTTCTCTCCTCATTTTGTGCATTCCCTGCTCTGCCTTGAGGTAACCATGGACTCTCTATGTATCATTTTTTATTTTGCTTCATTGTTTCATTTCAAAAATTTTGTGGATTGTATGTATTTCATTGCTTGCTTTATTGCTTACTACTAAGAAGAGCTACTTGTGTATTTCATGTGAGTTGTGAGTTGCGATGATCATTTGTTTTCATGTGTCATTATTTAATCACTCCTATTAGGATTAGGAAGCTCTCATTGAGAAAGCACGAGAAATCTGTTTTTGTAACTTTTTTTTGAATGCATTGAAATATCAAAAGTCAAGACTGTGAGATTAGAATTGATGTTTACTTGAGCCACAGAATGCCATTGCTGCCTGTGAGACTGCGAAACATAAACAGGTTTTGGTTTTTTGTTGATTATTGACGTACCAATTTAACGGGAAAATTTAATCTGAGAACCCTTCTGGTTTGCTTCTTGTTGAATTAGCTGTGAAATTACCTTCCATTTCAGCATCTTAGTCTTTGATTTAGATTCAGTTCTGCTTTGTGAAATGCATCTAAATTGGTTAGTGAGGATGTGTGCTATGGATTTTCAATTTGTTTTGTGCTAGGTGTCTACAATTTCAAACATGGATAGTTCATGGCTATAGTTCAAACAAATGACCAATACTGAGGCAGTTGTTTGAAGACCATTCTAGTTTAACATGTCCAGTAACAAGATTGTCCCTGTGTTAATGATGTGTTTTCTATTAAATATAGAACTTGTAATTTCTGGTCTGTTTATCTTTCCATATCTTGGATGAATTTATGTCTTTGAAGGCTATTCATTGTTCTGTTATATTGCCGCAGGGAATATCTCACAATAGTATGATTTATAGCCTCTGTGATGCAGCTGTTTACTTGCTGTGAATAATTTCATATTGTATTGTACGTGTATGCATTCTGATTGTATTGTATTTTGATTCGTTTGGAATCCATGAATTTGTTGGTTCTTGTCTGAATCTGTTTCAAAAATTTCAAAAGAGGGTTTTAGGGATTTCAAGTTCTTGTTCACTTCTTTGTAAACAAAAAAATATTCTTTGTTGGAGTATGAAATGATCTAAAAACATTATTGTAGCCTGTAATTCCAAGAGAGCTTTTCACTCATTTTGAATCGGATTCATTTGGTAATTCTACTTATCTCTTTTCTGTTTGATGATGTAAATTTATTGAAGGCTGATACTTATATCTGAGCATGTTCATACATTTGGATTGCTATGAAGAATAGTTTATTCTCTTTAAAATAAAAATCTTTCAATAACAATGAATCAATGTAATTAGAATAATTTGATATGTATTTATTGATAACTTGTTTGGAAATGATTATGGAATCATATTTGTATATATTTACATTATAAGCATTGGAATGAATTGATAAAGTGTTATTAGTTCGTAAATGGCATGACTTTGTTGTTGTTAATAAGATCATTATTCATTTACTAATTTAAAGTCCATGAGCTTAAGAAAGTCTCTTCTTGAAGCCAACAAAAGCGAGTCTCTTAGATAATGAAGGATTAAGTATAGGGTTAGATAAAATGAAGGGCTAGGCACAGTTTGCCAGGCACATGCATGACGTGCCGTCGTCATTCAAACATTATTCACATTAGAAAGCAGCTCTGTACACAATATTATCAAAGCAACTCTGGTTTTCTACTCATTTGTTTCACTAGGAAATGGAGCTTTCCAGAAATAGTTGTTGATGACCATCCTTACTAGGTTATCTAGGCACTTCCGGTAGGAAAAGTCCTCTCTATGACCATCCTTCAAAACGACGTAAAAGCATCTGCTTTCCTGAAAACTACTATGTTTACTAATTTGTAAAGTTGCATGTGAAGTTGCATTTTTTTGTTCTATTTTAACATGCTAGTATGCTACATGGATCTTTCCATCTTTTCTTATTATCACTTGATGAAGTTTAGACATATGACTTGTTTTCCTTATCGTTTTATCAGAAAATGGATCCGACTAAATGTTTTGAGACAACCATCCATATAGACCAGGTACATTATCTCATCAACTTAAGAATAACGATCGGATTCACGTAATGATGGTTAAGGCATAAACTAATCATTTACTAAATTGTTCTTGTGTATTTGCAGGATTTGATTTCAATCCCGCGATCATTCTACCGTCGTTGGGGACAACAAATACCGCGTGTTGTGACTATTGAAGACAAAAGCCGAAATCTGTTCAATGGGAATATAGTAATCCATGAGGATCGCCCATATTTTGCAACAGATACAAATGGTATCAGGGAGTTGTATTTGTTGTCCACTGGTGCATTGACAAAGTTTAAGTACCTTGGGGGTTATCGCTTCTACATGTTCATCCCTTTGGAAGATTGATGAGTTTTGATATTTTGATTAGTACTTATTGACCGTGTTGTATTTTTATGTTTTGATCGTTAATTAGTACTTATTAAACTTTTTTTTATAAACCATTATTAAACTTGCGTTAATTAATGTATATGTTTTCTTGATCATATTGACTGTGGTGTTTTGGATCGTTAGTACATTATATTTACGTTTTCTATTTATTTAAAAAAAATATTGGTGTATTTTGTTTATATCAGAAATTAAAAATCAATGGGGTAATAGTTGAAAAACAATATTTGGTCGGCAAGATTAAGTTATAGGAAAAAAAAAAAAATCAAAATTTGCGACCGAAATAGCGACCGAATATCGGTCACCAAATTAGGCGAGTTGGGCATGCGACCAACTATACGGCGACCGAAATATATAATTTTGCGACCGAAATATCGGTCGCAGATCCGCGACCGAAATATAAGTTCGGTCGCTAAATATTTAGCGACCAGGGTTTCTGCTACCCCCTTAATTCGGTCGCTATACAGTATAGCAACCGAATTATCAAGTTTAGCGACCGAAATATTCGGTCGCTAAATAGGTTTTTTTTTGTAGTGTAAATCAGAAAGAAAATCTTCTCCTATTATCGCTATTACTTCAACATAATTTGAAAGTGTACCTAATGATCACAAGGGTATTTTTAATCAATATTTTGTCATTTAATAATTTTTCTCAATCAACTAAAATGTGGATAATGGCTGCGAGTATGGATACTTAGGTAAAGTTGCTACCCACGGGGGTATGGGTCTGGGTAATTTTTCAAAATGCGGGTATGGGGATGGGTACTTAGTACCCTACTCAAACCCTACCTAATCATTTAATTAAGTCCTCCTTGCACTTTTTTTTTTTTGTAAAATCATTAGTAAACCGTTCGTAATCCAAAAGAGAAGGAAGAGGAAAAGTCAAAGTGGTTTTCTGATGTAAATCATGGGTTCCCCAAAATCACATTTGCTTTCAATGAAAGTGATTTTGAGATTCTGAAGGAGGATGTTTTATATTTTGCGTCCAACAAAACTAATTTTGAGTTGGATATAATTGATTTTAAGAGAAGGGATAATTCCTAACTTTATCGTTGAAATAAGTGTGACTTTTGATATCCACAAAATTATTTATATTTACATCTCAAAAGTGATTCTACTTTATCAATCAAACAAAACAAATTCTTATAAACTCACTTTCTCAATATCATTACCAAATACAAAGCAATTTTTTTAACTTCGAGTTTTCTAAAATCAATTCTTTCCAAAAAAAAAAAGTACTCTAATATACATTTGACATATTATATTCTATTGTTAATGTTTTAAACAATTTTTTACTAAAAAAATAATTATATAAAATTATTGTTTTAATATACAAACTCCTCTCAAAATGGGCTCTGTGAGTTGAAAGACTTGTACATATAATTTATTAAATTAATTAAATTATATTAGGTTACAATAAGTAGGGTGGACATGGGTTGGGTACAATGGGTTTTATCACCCAACCCAGTCAAAGGTGAGTGGGTTGGGTACTCGGGACTGGCATGAAACATGCGAATTTCCACCTTTAGGTCGGGTCCTCGGGTCTGACAGGACAAAAAATGTGAAAAATGACTGAAAATCACAAACACACACACACACACACACACACACACACACACACACACACACACACACACACACACACACACCCGTTCTCCAACTGAAATCAAGTTAAAATATTACACTGAAGTCATCAAAGTTTATCAAACTACATTCTACAACCATCAATTAAAATATTACACTGAAATCATCAACAACCATCAACTAAAAGTCTAGATTATTACACTGAAAGAGTGAAAGTCATCAATAACCATCAACGCAAGTCTAAAACTATCCACTAAGCAACAAGTCATACTCTATGGGTTGGTTTGGGTTCAATGAGTTTGAAAATATGAAACCCAATACATAATCCCATACTTTAGGAGTTCTATGTGTTTTTACCCAACCCAACCCAATCACTCAAACCAACCCACAAAATGTGGGTTAGGTTGGGTTGACTAGGTTGCCGGGTCTACCGGACCCATGACCACCCCTAACAATAAGCCTACTTTTATTGGACACTTAATATAATGTCATAATTGTGAATAGACGCTTCAATAGACTACTTAATTTATATTGTTAATTATTGAATTAATTAATTTTTAGTTAATAAAAGTTATTTGAAGCAATTATAAAAAATAATACAAAAGTTAATAAGTCAAGTCCCGCGAACACTAATTAATCCTTCGCTGCCATCATTGGAATAGATTGGGTTTAGAAAAAAAAATGTTACGTAGAGAGAAAAGAATAATAAGTGTTTATGGTACTTAAAAGGAATTGGTACAATTGTAAAGAACAAAGGTGAACTTTTGAAACCACTAAATGGTTCGTTTGTTTTATATTTTGATAGAATTGATTTTGGTAGAGTTGATTTTGAAAGAATTGATTTTAAAAAAAAGGTTTAAAAATTGATTTGTGTTTGGTAATAATATTTTAAAAGTGGGTTTAGAAGAATTGATTTTGTTTGGATGATAAAGTAAAATTACTATTGAGATGTAAATATGTAGGATTTTATGGGTCTTACATCTAGAATCAATTATTTTCAATGAAAAAACTAAAATTTTTTACTTTTACAAAACTCAGTTTTATCCAGCAGGAATCAATTATTTTAGATGGGATTTTGTAACCAAATACTCCAGTATATGTTCACTTGCCTTGGGATGCCAAAAAAACCCGTTTACGTTAGGCAAAATCCTAACCAAAGAGGCACTTATAAATTTGTCTAAGGGATTAGCTTTACACTAAATTGTATGGGATATTCTATTAAACAAAAGAATACTTACAATTTTATTTTTTATTTGTTTTTAAATATTTAAACGAGTAATTAAAAATATTTGTATAAAGAAATAAGGATTTAATTACAATCAATGTTTTTTTTTGATATGATTACAATCAATGTTATTACAAAGACTTTTTACATTGTTGATTATTTATATATTGATATACCATTAAAAATATTTGACTCTTATAATAAATATCATAAAATTACACATGGAGTGATGTGTAATTGGTTGACAATATAAAACACTTTACACTAATGATTTATTAAAATTAAACTCTAAAAATAATGCCAATTTATTTATTTACTTTTTTTTTTTAAAACTTGAACATCAAAGCAGAATTTCCTTTATACTTATACAGTATAAATTGATAAAAATATTTTATAAAGCTTGAAAGTTAAAAATTGTGAATCTCTTAGTTGGTTGACAACCTTTGACTCATCGAACTGGCCTAGACACCACCTATAATTTTAATTTGTAATACCAAAAAGAAAAAATAATTTTCCTCACTTTAATATGTTAAAAAATTTAATTACTGTAATGGAAGGTCTTTTTTCTCTTTAATAATCATATATGTTCCTGCCGAGATCCGACTTGCCGGAATCTCGCCGTAGAACGTTAAACCAAGAGTGAATAATTGGGGGTGTTTAGATTGTGGCTTGAGAGAATGTAATATTCCGATCCTACGTATCACGATGAGAATCAAAGCCAGACGTAGTTCTCGGTTCAACCCTTGGCCGTGGTGATCTCAATCTCTTAATTTTGTATCGGATGAATACTAGGGAGTAATGACTCTCTGGTAGTCTCTTGGTCGATGCTAGTTTCTCTAATACGCTTAAGAGAGAGTCACCGGAGTTCAGTGAAAAGTGAGTCTCTATCATGGGTACTCCTCCTTTTATAATAGGATTCCCCTCTCTCTTAGAGACCTGATTTATCTCTTAAATATCTTTTAGAGATCTGATTTATCTCTTAAATCTCTTTTGAGATGTGATTCCTTAATTTAAGGGATATTATCTCTTTTAACCAGATAAGGTTATTTCAGATAATATCGGGATTTAATATCAATATCCTATCCCTTAATTAAGTGATCTTTAACTTATTATCTTTAACTTCCGGACTGGACCGGGTATTTGAGCTCGGTGGTCGGGTTTCTCTCTTCGGCCAGTACACAAGCCCCCCAAGCTTTGAGCTGATTAGGCGTAAAAGCTTTCATGATGTTAGCCGAGCTCAGGAACTCGGTTTCATCTTTCTGTCTTTAGGCCAGGCGAGGTGATTGGCCGAGCTTCATACTCTATGTATATATACATCCTCCAACTCGGTGAGCAGCTCGGGTGACCGAGCTTGATGCTTTCGGGGTGCCGGACTCTGTATCTCGGCTCATACGCACAAGCCCCCCAAGCTTTGAGCCAATGGCGTGGAAGCTTTTTTGCGGGAGCCGAGGCTAGCCGAGGTGGAGGTGATTACTTGTTTTGTGCTGACGCCACACTTTCTCGGGCCTCGAGATGGAAAGGAAACGTTACCCTGTGTGACGCGTGGCTTTTGTGGCATTGTTCCCGAGATTTGTGGGTTGTGGCGTGCTCCTAGTTTCCCGTGATGGCGGTTTATACTCTGACATCTCCGCCACGTATGGCCTTTCCATTAGTTGGTGAATTCGGTCAGACTCGAGGGGACGTTTCCCTGCTCTCGCCCAACAATCCTCATTAATGCAAGGAGGAGATGTTGCACTTGTTTTCCATAAATTGGGACGAGACCTTGGGACAGGTCTTTGTTCTTCCGTGAACCCTAGATTTCTTTATCGTGAGTCCTTTCTAGTTCGAGCGTCCATACTCCCTCTCTGCTCAAGGTACGCCCTATTCATCTCTTTCAAGCTCCCTTAGGTTTACTTTCTGATTGCTCATCCATGGAGTCTTCATTTGAGGTATCCCAGAATGCCTCTTCTGGGGTTCAGGTCATGGAGCCTGAAATCCATCTAATTGGGGGTTCTCCTCGTTCTTCCCCATCCTCCTCTCGTGGTGGTGGTGGTGCCAATAGCGCCTCTTCCTCCACTGATGGGAATAACTTAGCCATTCCTGATGCAGTTCCCATTTCTAAGCGTCGGAAGCGTACCATTAGAATGCCCAGGGTCCCATACCCAGATATCACTATTCCTGGGTATTTCTGGGTGAGGCCAGATGTGGGGGGATTTTCATTCAAATTTTAGGAATTTCGAATCCCTTTCCTCCTTAAAAAACAAAGTTTCTTCCTTTGAAGGCAGTGTAGAGTGTCTGCCATGTTCTGGGGATGAACATGTCTTTCTTCATTCTGCTCCAGGGCAGCCTTCTTTCACATTTGTATATAAAACCTTATTTGAGCATATTGGAGTCACTCTGCCTTTTACCCAGTTCGAGTGTGATGTGCTTAAGATCATGAATATTGCCCCAACCCAGCTTCATCCCAACAGTTGGGCCTTTTTAAAGGCGTTCCAAATCCTCTTTGAACAGATAGGAGTGGTGGCCACTGCTCCCATATTCCTTCATTTTTATAAGGTTAGGTTTGGGACCGGGTTGGCTGGATTTCCCTTAGCGGGGCTGAGTCGGGAGGCATTATTGGACTCTATAAGAGTTCATATAAATTTTTCAAGTCGGACTTTTTCAAAGTCCGACCTACTGTAGGGAACGAGTCTTTATTCTATGACTCAGATGGAGTCTCCAGATTTCCCTTCTACTGGCAACCCCACCCAACTAAGTTCCACAGCTATGATGTCGACTGCATGACATCCCAAGAGAGAACCGACGTTGAGCTCCTAAAACTCTATCCTCGGCCATTGCCCTGTGGTAGACTTTTATTGCTCCCTAAGTCATCAACTCGGCAAGCCGATTTTGATTGTAAGTAGTTTTCTAATGGGTTTTTTCCTTGCCCAGCCACGTACTTGTGTCTAACCGATTTTCCTCTTTTTTCAGTGATAATGGGAAAATTTAATTACAAGGCTCTAATGAAGAAATCAGCCCCCCAAGCAGCGGGCGGATCGACCATCCTCTGCTGATGATTGAGGAAACTCCTGCTGCTGCAATGAGGTTGGGAGATGTTCCCAGGGTGACCAATCTTGCGTCGGATACCAAATGGTATAATGGGAACTGCAACCCGGGGATTAGCTCACTCTGGGGGAACGAGTTTGATCCTACCGGCATGATTGATAGCCAGGTGCTGAAACCTTATGACGCTCGGCTTTTGCTGGAGCAAGGGCCAGGGGAGAGCACGGAGGTTGCCGCTGCCTACGCCCTCCGGATCGCCTCTATTACTCGCTTCTGGAGCCAACAGGTTATTGATAATGCTAAGAAGATGGAGGTGATGAGGGCCGATTTAGCTCGAGCCTCGAGGGCGAGGGACGAGCTTTCTGAGACCATGGCCAAATGTGAGGAACAAGGCCGGGTTTTCGGTCAGCTGACGACTCAGAAGGCAGAGCTGGAAAAAGGCAATGCCACCCTTACGGCCAAGCTGGAAACGGAAAGAGCAGACCGGCTCAACCTTCAGAATGTTGTGAAAGGGATCCAAGCCAAGAAGGAAGCTGGTCTTGAGCTGCAGAAGTTGCTGGAGACCGAGAAGGAGGAGAATCTGAGGCTCCGTGCTGATATGGCTGAAGCTGAGGCTTCTATAATGAGGGAGCATGTTAACGGTTTCTCCCGAGCCGTGAAGCAACTTCAGCATTTCAACCCGACCGCTGACTTCTCCAGTGCCGATGTGGACATGGATTTCAACTGAGATTGAATCATTGTTCCATTGACCGAGCTGGAGGATGAGGATGAGGATGCCGTAACTCTCGGGGAGGAGGGCGAGGGTCAAGGGGCCGAGGAGGGACCCGAAGGTGAAGTGGGCCAACCTGGTCAATCTGCTATCATCCCTCCCAATGCCGAGGATGACCTTGATTCCTGAAATTGTACTAGTAGGTTAGGAGACACATTGTTTTTGTGCATTCCCCTTTTTATTCTGAACCTTTATGTATTCAGGGCCTTGCCCTTTTAACTTAATGAAATTTCTTATTTACTTGCGAACCTATTCACACTTGGAAAAATTTTCGATGTCTTTATAGGCTCGGTACTTCGACCATGGTTGGTCGATTTTAGCTCGGTCAGCCTCTTTATGTTTTATACACCTTTATAGGCTCGGCACTTCGACCCTGATCGGTCGATTTTGGCCCGGTCAGCCTCTTTAGGATTTATGCACCTTTATAGGCTTGACACTCCGACCCTGATCGATCGATTTTGGCTCGGTCAGCCTCTTTAGGATTTATGCACCTTTATAGGCTCGACACTTCGACCCTGATCGGTCGATTTTGGCTCGGTCAGCCTCTTTAGGATTTATCCACCTTTATAGGCTCGACACTTCGACCTTGATCGGTCGATTTTGGCTCGGTCAGCCTCTTTAGGATTTATGGCAGTTTTAACGCCATATTTCTTTGCATAATAGCTCAATTGAAAATAATTTTATTTATTTATTTTTCCTAGTGTGCCTCGTTAAAACCTTCTCGGTCAAAACCTCGTGGGAAAAAGACCGAGATAGGAAAAAGAGTGCATCACCTCTAACCTTAGCTAAAATAAAACTTAAGATGGGAAGTGTTCTATGTTCTTGGAACCGACTTTCCTGACAATTCTTCTAGCCTGTAGGCACCATTTTCTAGATTTTCTGCTATCCTGAATGGGCCTGACCAGTTTGCCGCGAGCTTACCCTCTCTGGGGTCTTTTGTCGCGTCGCTTTGCAGTCGCAGTACTAAGTCACCTTGCATAAATTCCCTTGGGTGTAGCCTTGAGTTGTACTTCCGAGTTGCTTTTTGCTTGCACAGCTCGTCTCTGATTTTTGCCGTATCTCGGACTTCCTCGATCATGTCATGCTCAATTTGGAGTTCTTCTTCATTTTTACTTTGATTGTGATGCTGCCTTCGGAAAGAGAGTTCACCGAGCTCAACTAGAATCATTGCATCGGTTCCATAGGTTAGTTTGAACGGTGTTTCTCCCGTCGAAGATTGTGGTGAGCAGTGGTAAGCCCACATGATGCTTGGTAATTGTTCAACCCAAGCCCCTTTTGATTGTCCTAACCTTCTTTTGAGCTCGTTTAGAATAACTTTATTGGCTGCCTCTTCTTGGCCATTTGTTTGTGGATGCTCAACTGAGGTCACTTTGTGTTTAATTCCGAGGTTGGAGTAAAACTCTCCAAGCTCTTTATTAGTGAATTGCTTTCCGTTGTCTGTAACAACTGCATAAGGAAGGCCATGTCTGCATATGATGTTCTTCCATACAAAATTTTGGACCTTTTTGGCAGTTATCGTAGCCAGTGGTTCTGCTTCAATCCACTTGGTGAAGTAGTCTACACCTACCAGGAGGAACTTGACTTGACCCTTGGGCATTGGGAAAGGACCGACTATGTCCATCCCCCACATAGTAAACGGCCATGGCGAGAACATGGAGTGGAGCTCTTCCCCTGGAGCACGATCTATGCTGGCGAACTTCTGGCAGGGCTCACACTTATTGGTCCAAGTAGAACAATCCAGTCTGATGGTCGGCCAGTAAAACCCTGCTCGTAGGACCCGAGCTGCCAGAGATCGGCCACCTGAATGCATTCCACAGATTCCTCGGTGCATCTCATCCATTACATACTCGGACTGCTCCTTTGTGAGGCACTTCAGTAATGGCCTAGAGAATCCTCTTTTGTACAGCTCACCGTCTAGGATGGTGTAGTGGCAAGATTTCAGACGGATTCTCCTTGCCTCCTTTGAGTCATCGGGTAGTTTGTCCGAGGTTAGATACTCCCAGATTGGAGTCATCCAGCCCCGGTCATAGTGCTCGGTCACTGTCACTTCGGCGATTTTTATGCTCGGCTCGAGGAGGTTTTCCTGAATTAAAGTTCTTAGTTGGCCAGCCCTCTTGGTGCTAGCCAATTTGGACAGCAAATCTGCCCTGGAATTTTCTTCCCGAGGTATGTGCTCAATGAAGAAATGCTCAAATTCAGAAATGAGGCTATTAACCTTGCAGAGATATCTGGTTAGTTGGGGGTTCTTCGTCTGATAATTGCCCGAGACTTGTCCTGTTACAAGCTGTGAGTCACTTCGGCATTTTAGTTCCCAGACCCCAATTTCTTTAGCTAACATTAGTCCAGCAATAAGGGCTTCATATTCAGATTGGTTGTTTGAAGCAGTGAACCCAAACTTTAAAGATTGCTCGAGGATTAGATCATCAGGTCCCTCAAGAATTATTCCAGCCCCGCTTCCTTTCAAGTTAGACGATCCGTCAACATATAGGAGCCAGATGAAGGATTCTGACCTCGGTTTGGAAGAGAGCTCGGCAATAAAGTCAAAGAGGCATTGTGCTTTCATTGGCCCTCTCGGTTCATACCGTAGACTGAATTCTGACAATTCTACTGACCAAGCTATCATTCGTCCGGCTAGATCAGGTTTCCTGAGTACTTGCTTTATTGGATGATCAGTCTTGACTATGACTTGGTGAGACTGGAAATAGGGCCGTAACCTCCGAGCTGCCATAACTAAGGCGAGGGCCAGCTTTTCAATTACCTGATATCGCATTTCCGCATCTTTCAGGATCCTACTGATATAGTACACCGGCATCTGTTGCTCCTCCTCTTCCTGGATGATCACTGCACTGATTGCACAATCATTGACGGAGAGGTACAGGTACAGTTCTTTGCCGAGCTGAGGCTGAGTGAGGATTGGGGAAGATGCTAAGAAGAGATTCAGATCTTCGAAGGCCTTCTCACATTCTTCAGTCCAAATGAAATCCTTTGGCTTTTTCAAGAGCTGGAAGAAAGGTCTTGCCTTCTCTGCAGACTTCGGGAGAAAGCTGGATAGGGAGGCTAATTGACCGGCTAGCCTCTGAATTTCTTTCACATTCCGAGGACTTCGCATTTCCATGACGGCTTTGCATTTATCCGGATTAGCTTCGATGCCCCGGTGTGTTAGCATATATCCTAAGAATTTTCCTCCTTGTACACCAAAAGAGCACTTTTCTGGATTTAGCCTCATGTTGTACTTTCTGAGCTGGCCGAAGATTTCTTCGAGGTCGGCAGGGTGCTGGTTCGGATCTTCTGATTTTACCACCATGTCATCAACATATACTTCTAAGTTCTTTCCGATTTGACTGGCGAAAACCTTGTCCATAAGCCTTTGATAAGTTGCACCGTCATTTTTTAGGCCGAAGGGCATTACTCGGTAGCAGTAGTTTGCCCCATCAGTCATAAATGCTGTTTTTTCCTCGTCGGGTGGATACATCCTGATCTGGTGATAACCTGAATATGCGTCCAAAAAGGACAAGACCTTGTAACCTGAGGCCCCATCCACCAGTCTGTCTATGTTGGGCAAGGGATAGGAATCCTTTGGGCATGCCTTGTTGAGGTCGGTATAGTCAGTGCACATCCGCCATTTACCATTGGCCTTTCTGACTAATACCATGTTGGCTAGCCAAGTAGTGTATTTCACCTCTCGGATGAAATTTGCCTTGACCAGTTTAGAAGTCTCCTCGGCCATTGCTCGACGCCTTTCCTCGCCAAGTTTTCTTTTTGAGTTACAGGTTTAGCTTCGGGACATATAGACAGCTTATGGCACATAAAGTTGGGGTCTATGCCCGGCATATCCGATGTCTTCCAGGCAAACAGGTCAACATTCTTTCGTAGGACCGTGTGAAGCCTCACTCTAAGGGAGGGGTCCAGTTGACTACTGACGTGGGTGTATTGTTTAGGATGGGCTCCCAACTAGAACTTTTCCAAAGACTTTGTTGGTTCGGCCCTGGACTCATACATCTCCGTCCTTGGGTCCAGCTCAAACATGCTAACCGAGCTGGCTGAAGTCACTGAGCTGACCGAGCTTACCTGCTCTGTTTTGCCATCCTCGGTATTCCTTGGGCCGTCCTGGTGGCGGGTAACCTTCAGGCTGTCCACATAGCATTGCCTGGCTAGCTTTTGGTCAGCCCGGACTGCAATTATCTCCCTAGAATCGGTTGAGAATTTCATTGTCAGGTGTGGGGTAGAGACAATCGCTCTGAGTTCATTCAACGTCGGTCTTCCAATAAGGATGTTATATGACATGTTGGCATCTATAATGACGTACCTGACAGATACGGATTTGGAGAGTTTTCCTTCTCCAAACGTTGTTAAGAGGTCTATGTAACCTTGGGTTTTGACTTGCTCCCCAACGAACCCTACTAGCTTGTCTTCCTGCTCCTTGATCAGCTTTTTTGGAATTCCGAGCTTCTTGAAGGTTGCCAAGTACAGGATATCGGCCGAGCTCCCTTGGTCAATAAGTGTTCGTCTGATCGAAAAGTTGGCCAGCTCGACCGTTATCACCATTGGGTCATCTTGATTTGGATCTACCCCTTGGAAATCATCATTTTTGAATGTTATGGGTGGTCTTGCTCTTGGAGGCCTTCCAGACACCGTGTTAACAGATCGGAGGGCTCTCACATGACGCCTCCGAGCCGAGCTCGTCGTTCCTCCGCCTGCAAATCCCCCCCGAGATCGTATTGATGACCCCCCTAATTCCTCCTTCCGACTCTTTAATAGGGGTCCTTTGGTTATTCAATCGGTCTTCACCCTGATGGTTTCTTCGCAAGTTTGCATCTCGGTCTCGGTTATCATAACCGTGTCTCCGCTGTCTTCGACCGGGTCGTCTGCCTCCTTTGTCATCTCGGCGGATGAAACGATCAAGGCGGCCTGCTTGTACTAAATACTCAATCTTTCTCTGGAGTGTTGATAGTGTGATTTTATAACATGTTTCCTGTACACTTTTGCATGCATTTTTCATATAGATTAGGCATTCTTTATTTGATTTTAGTTAGTTTTTCCCTTGGAACGGGTGGAGCGGTTTCTTGGTGTTGTTTTGCAGGAATTAATGTAAAAATGATCAAAATCAGCCATGATGGAGCCTGGATGAAACAAAGCTTGAAAAGTGAAGAATATGAGCCAAATAGAGCCCATCACGGCCTGGCCGTGATGACCATCACGGTCATCACGGCCATGATCAAGCAGAGCAGAAGGCAAAAGTCAGAGGCTGTCACGGCCTAGCCGTGATAGGCATCACGGCCGTGACGGACTAGAATTTGAAGTCTCGCCTCGCGAATCTTTAGCTTGCCTCGCGAGAATCCAATTTTGAAAGCGCGCCCACTCCAGAACACGTCACGACCTGGCCGTGATGGCCATCACGGCCGTGACGCGTGGCCTCTCTCTATATATGAGCGCAGCAGACAGAACAAACAATGATGGGAGGAGCTGGGAACCCTAGTGGAGACCAGAAACCATCAGAAAAATAGGGACTTTTGACCTAGGAGCACTTTTACCCTAGGAAGACCTTGGAGGCTGCGATTGAGGAGGACTGAAACCTTAGAATCAAAGGAGGCCGACGGCTGGGGAAAAGCTTCCAATGGAGTTTCTTCTTTCCCTTCTTCTTTCCTTTGTCCCTACTGTTTTAGTTTTGGTTTTCTCTATGAGTAGCTAAATCCCGGTTGTTGGGATTAGTTGTAACCAAACTATTATTATGTATGTGTCTTGACTGATTATTCTGTGTTCATGTCTTCATATTAGTGATTGATTTTCCATGCTTAATGCTTGTTGTGGCTAGCACCCCCATGACTCGATTAGTGTTTTGGTTTGCAATGGACATGTTCTTATCAATTCCGGAACTGAAATTAATCACCTAGTAACCCTTACGTCTAGAAATGGAGTTTGGTTTACTAGTAATCGCGTAATCCCTATCCCTAATGCAAATTCATTAATCTAGGCCACCTAAGGAATTAGGGTCTATTAGTGGATTTAGGCTCTTGCCATCCGAGACATCAGGGCTTGAGTAATCTAGTGGATTGATTTTAATACTTGAAGCATGAATGGGAGGTATCTAGTCCTGGTAGTACCTGAGGCAGATGTTTGGTTAAATCTGATCCCAACACCTCTTTCTGCACTCCAAGTGTTTGTTAAAAGTCCCCCAAAAGACAAAAAGATTTTATTTGTTTTCTTTTATTTATTTTTCTGTTTTGATTTCTCTTGATTTTTAGGTTAGTCTAGATAGTTGCTGAGTTTGTGAATTGGTAATTGACATCCGATCCCCGTGGATACGATAACCGGTCTCACCACCGTATTACTTGCACGACTGGGTATACTTGCCCAGATTCGTCCAACAAGTTTTTGGCGCCGTTGCCGGGGATTGGTTTTGCCAATATCATTAGTAACAAAAGAGGCAACTAATTTAGACATTTTATCTTTTATTTTTCTGTATATAAATTTGACATTTTCTCTGTACAGACTTGATTTTTTTCTTTTGAGTGTTTGTTTGTGCAAGGGTGAGGAAACACATGGACTATCATTACCATCCAACTTGGGAAGCTCAACTTGACTGGATCGTGTTTGATGGTATCACTGTTAAGCACGTGAAGATCTACTCCAAGGAGGAATGGCAGTCCTATTTGTCATCCTTGCAACCACCACCACACTTCGAGCTGGATCCTGATTTGCTAGAGATTCTTTGGGATATAGATGCTTATCCTATGAGCTTGAGCATAGAGCATAGCCAGGAGGAAATTAGTTCCATGATTCAGAGGGCTGAGACACGAGCAGGGAAAAATGCTAGTAATATAGTGGCATCACTAAGCGATATCTTTCAGAAGTTGGAAGAACAAGCCAGTGAATTTTTTAAATTACTAGCAGAACAACCACATGGAATTCAAACTGAAGAGAATCTATTCGCTAGCATGGACATGAATGAAGATGAAGTGGTGGTGGTAGAAGAGCAACAAGAAGAGGAATGGGAATGGAAGGAGCATACACCATTGAAAGCTGCTCTAGAACAGTATTCCCAAGAACTATCCACCTCTAAGGCCAAGGCAAGAGCCAATTATGACAGTATCGAAACTGTGAAGTAGAACTTCAAAACACAATTGGAGGAGATTTGCAAACATTTAGTACAAGAGTCAGATGAAGCACAACTTGAGCAAAATCTGGTTTTGAGGATAGTTCAAAATGTAGATGAAGTGGTAGTGGACTCTACCATGCTTGCTAAGCAATTTGAATTTTTTGCATTGGACAAATATGTTGGCTTGCATGCATGTGTGGACACTGCTAAATTAGTCCCTTCCACTTGTTTGGAAAACTTCCTCCTGAAAATTCCACTTGACCCGAGCGGAAGTGAGTTCATAATTGCAGAGGTCAATGGAGTTTTCACACACTGGCTAGGTGGGATTGTGGCCAGAGTCATATTACTGCTGCAGTCGCCACTCCATAAACCATGGGATCCGAGTGGAGGATCTCACATTTTGAGCACCCCTTGGTCTTTATACCACAGGTTATGGGATCCAGGTGGATGCTTTTTAATGAGTCAAGCTAGTGACGTTAAAGAAGCACTTACTGGGAGGCAACTCAGGTTTTATTAACCCTTCTCTTTAGTTAGTTTTTGTTTTTGAATTTAACTCTTGAATAATTTGAGAAGATCAAGAGTTTTCTTTTGCTAATAAAATTGCCAAGTGATTTCAGGGAAAGAAGGAAGGGAGAGCAAGAAGACAAGAAAAAAGAGCAAAGGCAGCAACCATCACATCCAGGCCGTGACACTGGTCACGGCCGTGATAAGCTAATCATGAAGACCGTGATCCACATCACGGGCGTGATGAGAATACCCTGAAGAGCAGAGACCATCACGGCCCAGCCGTGATGGGTTTCACGGTCGTGACAGGCCAACACCCATGGATCATAATTGATCACGGCCTGCCCGTGATGAGGCTCACGACCGTGATGCATCTCCCAACAAGTTTCTGACTGGAATGAGAGCCAACACCTGCTACCGCCTCGGTAAGTTGTTCCAATTTTTTTATTTCATTTCATTTTATTTTTCTCCTCTCTCTAACTTGATTGTTTACATTGGGGACAATGTAAATTCTTAAGCTTGGGGTAGGGGTATTTTGCATTTGCATTTTGCATTTTTCATTTTGCATTCATATAGTTTTGCATGATAGTTTTGTATGATCACACAATTAGATTGCCCTTGTTTAGATTTTGCATCCAATTGTGAGAACTGAGTGCCAATTAAATTGTGATAGTGAATTGTTGAACCATTTTTTTTTTTCATTCTTGTGATATGGCTACAAATAAAAATGCTTGAGATGATCTGTGATAGTTGATAATTAGTATATGGTTCTGTAGATTTGTGTTGCTCACTGATTTTTGAACTACAAAAGGTGAGATTTTGAGCCAAATGGGTGCTCACTATATCTACCCCATTCTTTGTGTTAGAGTGTTATTCCTCTTGGTTTGTATTCTCTAGAACTTGACTTGAAACCATTTTGAAGCTTAAAAATTTTTGAAAACATTTTTGAAAATGATTGAGGCACTAGGTATTTTTCTGGCCTTCTGAGCTTTGAATGACTAAATGCTACCCCTTAGTTGCCCAATTTTGAGCCTACATGAAAAAAAATGCTTTTCTTGGTACCCTGAAATATTTTAATAAAGATGCTTGATAAGGGACCTTCTAAAGTATTACAAAAGGGTAAAAAGGTAGTTGAAAGTTTGGGATGAAAGAATCAGAAAAATATTTCTCTTGAGTTGAAAAATCTCCCATTCTCCAAGAAAAAGAAAAAAAAATAGAAAGAAAAATGTATAGAGAAGGGGATGACAAAAAGAAATGAGAAATAAAATGAGAAGAAAGAAAAGAAAGGTGGAAAAAGGAATTAAATCCCAAAAAGGTATTTTAGAAGATGTCATGTTTGCAATGCTTGTTTTGTGTAACCTTTTGAAATGTCCCTTTCTTGATGGCCCCACCTAACGATTAATCCCATGGCCACGTACAACCAAAGCAAAAGACCTCTTGATTCTTAATTATTTTCATTAATAAAGTAGAGATTTGGTTGATAGTCAAGCCTATGGTAGAAATCATTCCTTGAGGAAAATGGAGCGAATTGTCATATATCCCTAACACTTGAGTGAGGTGAGAAAGAGAAC